>OV884003.1:62841193-62998693 GCA_930367185.1 Myathropa florea
TCGAATTTCATTAAATTCTCCACAAAATCTGCAGAGACCTTCTTCTGATACCCCTAGTTTCCTTAGATGCTCCCTGAGTCTACTGTGCCACGTTAGGAAGCCCGTTAGGATACAGAGGTTATTCTTGCTCATTTTGATGCATGCCTCGAATATCTTCCGGTTATATTGCCGTAGGAGTTTCTTGGCCTGCTTCATTCCACGACCGTTATTCCAGGTTTCTATCCGATTCCTTCTTTCTAGTCCCTTGAATTCTTCTCTGAGGAGATGGTCTCCTACAGCGCAGAATGGTTCAGGGCATATGAAGGGTTCTGATGCTCCTTTCCTTGCCAGGGAGTCGGCCATTTCATTGCCTTCTATCCCCGTATGGCCAGGTATCCAGCAGAGTTTTACTCGGTTTCTCCTACTCAACTCTTTGAGCTTTTGCAAGCATTCCCATACAAGTTTGGATTTGATGGTGTAAGAGTCCAGTGCCATAATAGCGGCTCGACTGTCCGACGATATTTCTATGTCGCTGTTGGTATAATTCCTTTCAAGATTGATCTGGACGCATCTGTCTGTAGCATAAATTTCTGCTTGAAAGATGCTGGTATACTTGCCCATGGATTCGAAGTATTTTGTCCTAGATCCAAAAACACCTGCTCCAGTTCCTTCATCAGTTCTTGATTCGTCTGTGTACCATTTTATCGTGTTGTGTGTTTATCAGTCTTTGGACCTATTATCACAGACTATTATGCCAGACCTATTATCACACTGTAGCATTCGGTGCCCGGTGGCCGTCCCATGGAGTCAGTATGTCTTCTTGAAACGGTTGCTCAAAAAGGATCGTCCATAGACTTTACCCTAAGAGTCCGCACCTGACCACCAACCAGGTGTAGATAACAGACGCCCAATTATGTTACAGAAGTCAGAGGACACTATTGTATGGAATTATTGTTCAATATTCTTAATATAGAACGAGAGCCTGTGCGAGAATAAGCGCACAAAGGAATTATCTACCACACAATATCATCCGATCCTGTGTGTGTATGCATGCAGGATCACCCCGGCAGTTCGCTATTAGCACTCAAGCGACGAATGCCAAGGAGAGCGGTCGGGTTAAAATGATATCCTTAAATGTTACAGTCCGCTAAATAATACCAATAACGACATAATTCTGAACTAATAACTAGTGAGTTTATTTTACACGGTCCTCCAAAGCCGAACATTGAGCTGGTTCTATTTGTGCACTGTTAACTTTTTACTTAATAAAAAAAGAAGAAACTGGAAATTATCATTTATTATTCAACAAGCAAATTTAAACCAATTCGGGGTAAGTAATCAAGACATATGTATACATACATATGTACATATATATAAGTACATTTTAGTCAGTGTTTGCAAGTGTCAGTGTATCATGTTTAAGTTGGTGCAACAGCAATGTTTGCATGTAATATATAGTGATGTAGTACAGTGATAAACAAAACATTGTATTTAAATCGTGCCTGTGATTAATTTTTCCTAAAAAATACCACTCAGCGTTCGTGAGGTATTGGTCGATGAACTTCGACAAGAAATTGTTTGTGCATGCTCGCCGCAATAAAAAGGGATATTTCATAAATAAACACACGCGTGTTCGGCTTCAATTTCGCGGGTATTATTTGTACACTCTTTTACAAGAAAAAGATCGACCGATTATTTGTTTTTATGTTTGGGTCAGCCAATGATTTGTGGGTTGTTACAAAAACATCCTTTACGGATACTTTTTCGGGGCACCATAACCGCATGATCTGTGTGTCCCTATTGCATCCGGGCAGGCATGCTCAAATGCCATCGAATATTACAGACGAAACCCTTTTTCCTTTTTTTTCGCTTCCTGTTTGCGATCCTCGATGAATGATCGTTTGCGCGCGGATATTTTGGGTCAGTTTCGTCGGTCGCATGTCGGAGCTTAAGGCTATTATACAGGACGAATGGGAAAAAAATAAGTCTGGAAGTAACTCAAAAGGTTGTTACCTCCATGGGATCGAGAATAAAGGCAATTATTACTGCTTAAGGATATCCAACTAGGAATAAATTTGAGTAATTTGCGATAAATCTCTCTTTTTTAATAGTGTATACTTACTTTTGTAACACGCAATTTTATCAGTATCTTACTTTGTTTCTTAATATTTTTGTTATTGTTAGTCCCATTCTTTTTATTGTTTGTTTTTTGAAAAGAGCATAAAAATAGCAAAATAAATATGTATAACATGTTACCTAAAGTTTATGCAGTTTCGCTTTCTAGTTGATGATTCGGTCAAGATTCGTTATTTTTTACGGTGTATACTTACTTTTGTGACTGAGTGTATACCAGAATGACCAGTTTAATTTTTGTGGTAAAGGGAGATCTGCTTTATGGCTTCTTCTTCATTTGCAAGATCTTTAGCGAAATGACGGAATTTTACGAATTCAACATTAGAATTAATAGGAAATAATGTCGATCAACTTTTGTTGAACCTGGTGGTAGAAAAAATCCTTCAGTTCTGAATACATTCCTACTTTTCCTGTACTGATATGTCTTCGGACTATATCAGCAACGTTGTCAAGTATTTCTGTTTTTTGTATGAAAATTCTATTATTGCCAAATAAGTTTTCAATTTCCTTACTTTTAGTTTCACATATTATAAGCTGAGTTTTGAACCGGTTCACAACAGTTTCCAATGTAGGGATTTGATTGTTACTGGTTGGCTCTAGTAAGTTAATTTCATTTGTCATTGTGTTGATTCTGCTCAGGAAATCCGCTAATTTATTTTCTTTTCCTTTAATGTAATCAACTTTTGCGTCATACTATCCTAATTGGATGATCCACCGTTAAAGTCTCGTATTAAGATCTTTTCCTATATTCTTTGTATGTAGCCACTTAAGAGGTTGGTGATCTGTGCATAAGTCGAACTCTCTTCCAAAAAGGTATGGTCGGAAGTACTTGACTGCCCAAACTATTGCGAGCAATTCCTTTTCGATCGTGGAATAGTGTTTCTCATGATCGTTAAGTGTACGAGAAGCGAACGAAATGGGATGTCCGTCCTGAATTAATGATGCACCCAATGCGAAATTACTTGCATAGGATGATCAGTAACGATTTCTTTTATATATATATATAGTTTGGATCATTAGGGTTAACCTTCGCTCCCTGTTTCAAATAACTTACCATGGGGTAAGCCACCTTGGCATAATCTTTAATAAATTTTCTATAATACCCGGTTAAGCCTAGAAATGATTTTATTTGTTTTTGGGTGGTTTGAAGCTTAAGGTCACGAATTGCAGAGCTTGAAGGATTAATTTTAAATTTATTACATGTTTCTGAAGGGAAGTGCTAAAAATTAAAATGTCGTCTAGATATACAACGCAGACTTTGTTAATATACTTTTTAAGAATTGTATTCGTGAGTCTTTGAAATGTTGAAGGCGCATTTTTTAAACCAAATGGCATTCTGACATATTCAAAGTGACCGAAAGGTGTTGAGAACGCAGTCTTTTTTCTATCCTCAGGTTTAACTAGGATTTGATGGAAACCTTTTGCCAAATCCAAGGTAGTAAAATACAGCGACTTTCCCAATTTATCTAATATTGTGTCAATATTAGGTATTGGAAATTTATCACTAGTAGTGACCTCATTTAGTTTTCGGTAGTCTATAACAATTCTCCATTTTTGAATACCATTCTTGTCTTTCTTCTTTGGCATGACCCAAAGAGGACTATTATATGGAGAATTGCTTTCGGTTACAATTCCCTGTCCAAGCATTTCGTTTATTTGCCGTTCGATTTCTTTCTCGTGAACCTTAGGGTATCGATATATTTTTGAAAAAATTGGCTTGTTGGTATCAGTAATAATTTCGTGCATTATTTCATGGGTGAATGTTAGAGTATCCCCTTCTTTGTAAAATATATTCTTGTATTTTTTAATAAGAAGAATCGGAATCCTAGTAGGATCTAAAGAGCAAATTTTATATGGATCAAAGAGACAACTGTTATTCAATTTTATCTTTTGTTCGTCAACTTCAATATAACCTTCCCTTAAGTAAATGTTAATTTTGAAAGAACTTAGGATATTAAGCCCTATAATAGCGTCATAATTCGTATTATCAAAGTCAAAAACATTCCATGTTATTTCCTTTGTTGACTGAAATTCGCTGGGGGCATTGGATATGATTTTCATTTTTATTACACTGGAACCACTTAATGTCGAATAGTATTCCGGTTTGGTAAGAATTTTTTTCTGATTGGTAAGGATATTTAGTTTTATTATGCTGGTTGTTGACCCAGTGTCAATTAAACATCTAATTGTTTGGTTGTCTATTGTTATATTAACTACCAGTAATTTCTGTGTTGAGGCTGATTGTGAAAATTTTTATTAACTTGGCCTGAATTTGGTCCTGGTCTATTTGGGTTAGAATGACTATAGGTTTTTTATTAAAGCTTTGCTGATTTTGGCTAAACGGTTTTTGGTTTGAATTTTGAAATCTTTCGTTTAGATTATTTTGAGAAGTGCCATCTTGTGAGTTAAAGGAATTGGAGTTAAAGTTCCATTTCTTTCTATGTTGAATATGTATTGTTCTATTATCATCCAATAATTTTAATTTTGAATACTTATTATATATGTCTATTAAACTACTATTTATATCAAGGTGAACCCTAACACAAAAGTCTATTTTTTCTAGGAGTAGTTCTTTTAAAACAGAATCTATTCTGTCTGGCTTATACATATTTTGTTCATCCACATCAAAATTAAAGATTTCACTGATAGTGAAACTAGTTTCTTTTAGAATTGAAAATAATTCTCTTAGATTACTAACCTTAACATTTCTGCAATAGTTATATACCTCAGAGTAAGTTTTTGGGGGCTTAAAATGTTGTCTCAGCTTGTCTTTTATTTCTTCCCAATTGATGTTGTCTCCAGTCAGTTGTCTTATATACTTCCTAGAGCGTATTGACAGATATTGATCTCCTCCACAGGGGATTTTTGCTGACTCCACCGAACGAATAAACGGTGATAAACTGTAGTTTGCATTCCCTTCAAAAGGTTCAAGAAAACGGAATTGTTCGAGAACCTTATCGGAGGGCATGAAAAATATTAAATTTTCTCTGCTAGAGCTGTTGTTGTTCTTGATGCTGAATTTGTTCTTCCTGTTGTCGCTCCGGTTGTTCTGCCTGCTGATGATTTCTCTGCTGGAGTTGCTGTTGTTCTTGATGCTGAATTTGTTCTTCTTGTCGTTTAATGATCAATTTTAGCATTTAAATTTTTTGGTTAATGCTGAATTTGTTCTTCTTGTCGTTGAATGATCAATTTTAGCATTTACATTTTTTGCTTAAGTTCTTCAATTTTCGCCTTTTTTTTTATTCACTATTTGGGATGTGTACTGTAGCACAATGAACACTAAATCACCACATAAATTCAAAATCGTTAGTTTTTCTTCTATTTAAAGATCTAATGACACTTCGATTGTATATCGTTAGTTTTTCTTCTATTTACAGAACTAATGACACTTCGATTGTATATTTTTTTTTCTTCTCTTAGAATACCCTTCTTACAGTGCAATTATAAATAAAGGTTCGATATAATTCGTCGGAATTATGCTCCGTCGACTGCGCCAGTTATATATCTTAAAAAGAAACACGTTTGTTCTTTGAAGGTGGTCTTAAGACTGAACTTTATTTTCATTAATATTCTTAACCTATGCTATGACATTTCTTATGGCCTACTTAATACTACTCACATATCTACGTAGTCAGCAATCTGCGTTAACTAGCAATCGGAAATGCGAAATTATGAATGAGCGTTGTCGTACAACAACGATCAAATTTCCAGAACGCTATGAACTTCGTTGTGCTGATGCAGCAAGAGTATAGAGCTGACTAATCCGAGAGTTTGCATTTTGAGGTGAGTGTACTAACGTAACACGCGCGGCTATTTTGGGTCAGCTTCATCGAGCTAAGGTTTGGTTTAGGTAGAGCAGTTACGGTTGCATTGAACGCCTATCAATGTATTACGTTCATCCGTACACGGAATTAAATACGTCTCTACAAAACAGTTTAATTTTCTTTGTTCGTCTCTCGTTCGTTGTTCCCGGTTAATCATGTACACATGTTTTAGGTCAAATTCATCAATTAGGGCTTGATTTAGGTTTGCGGAACACGGTTTAATTTCAAGGATGTGCAGATTCCATTTGCCGTAGTTGTGTTCGGTAAACAAAAAAAAATCAAATAATAAATAAATACAATATTTAAAAAAAAAAAAAATATATATATATATATGTTGAGGCTTGGATTATTTTATCCAACCTGTGAATTATTGATCGTAGGTGTATATACCTAGATCTGTTTTTGAAGATAGTACAAATCGATTCTTGTATCGATTGCACGGAAAAGCTAGAACAATGCTTCAAGCAGACTCACTTAAAGAGAAAAAAGTCTTGTGTCACTGTTCATAAGCTTCTCATTCTACTTTATTCCATTCCTCTTGTTTATACTAACAATAAACTCGATTGCAATAAACAAGATTGCATTGCAAAATAATGGTTTACAAACAATTTTTAATAATGCTGAACTTGCATTTCTTCATAAGCGAATGAACTCCGAAGAGGTTCGGTTCCAAGTGGCATTGAAATTTGATTTGTGTGAACTCGAAATAAATGCATACGCACTTATTTTACAATTGCGAGTTTGTACATTCTGCCCGCGGTTGCACAGATAGCTCAACAATAATAAAAAATGTTTGTTCTTTTAAATGTTTCACACTACATAATTTTTATTTTTAAGACTTCGACTAATTATTAAAACGTATACTAAATCCATCCTCCTGAATTTCTGGTTGCTGTCGTCTTAGAATGTCGGTGGTAGCGGCTCGGGCCTTGGGGGTTGGAGTTGATTGCTGGATTCGCCTAGTCTTCCTGGCCTTGAGGCAGTGTTTAACAACCAAAAAGATTACAATTAAAACTGCTAGTAACATCCCAGCATGCCGCATTGTATGGTGAATTTCATGATGTTCCAGGGCAGTTGGTAACTCACTGCGAAACTTTTCCAATTTCTGTTTCAATACTTCAATATCCGCAATATGGTGTTCGTAAAACTGTTGTGGATAAGTTAGAGTGGTCTCTTGAACTGGGGTTATGTTGTCAGTGAGGTTGCTTAGCGGACTGTATGACAATCTTGTGACCGATGAGTGTATATTATGTTATAGTTTAGATAGTTAAGAATTGCTGTTTCATTATACAATCCTTCTGCAGCCTTGCAATACCTGATCTTCGAGTAGTAACATATGTTGTGTTTTCGCCGCAGACAACATTTAATGTGGTTTCTCGTAGTACGGCGTAAAGCCATTCCTTTGGGTTGTGAAGTTGAATCCAATGAGGGCCATCACCACATTTTTTTACTTGACATTTATCACACTCAGGTAGATGATTATAGAAGAAAATCTCACATGCACTGATGATTGAACCCTTATGATGTAAAGATAAATACTCCTCGTAATTAATTGACATACAATCTTTCATATCTCCTTCCGAAAGTGAATAGTACTGGTCTCGATGTGGTTTATTATTATGTATGCTGTGGCTGGTTGTATGGCGGTGAAAGTTCAATTTATTAGCACTGGTACCGGTATTACGCGAAATATCTCGAAGTCTTCTGACGATACTGATGGTATTCTGATTTCGAAAATTGCATGATTGGGTAGTATTTTCCCCCTTATAGTAATCGAGTTGTAAAGGGTTGTGACATCTAAGTAAA
The DNA here is from genome assembly GCA_930367185.1 of Myathropa florea. Lineage (NCBI taxonomy): Eukaryota > Metazoa > Arthropoda > Insecta > Diptera > Syrphidae > Myathropa > Myathropa florea. Next base: position 62,848,936 of record OV884003.1, read on the forward strand.
GCGTCGGAAGCCTTAATGATGATGGCAAATGCTCCTTTATGGAGCGTAGTTCTTGACGTAACTGTGTTGACGATATTATAAGTGGGCTGATTTTTCCATGATGACTATGCGTTATAATATCTAATAGGGATCCTTCCTGGATATAGACATGAGTGTTTGTATTGCAAGCGATATAAAACCTTGGGTTAATTTGTCTTGATATAGTTCCCCGGAGATGCTGTTTGTTTGGTGAGTTAATTCAGTAAGGTGGACGGACATAGCTGTAAATTGGTTTGATACTGCTTCTTGATTACGGTTCATGATATATACAGTAGCGGAGAGGAATGTGTGATTTTTAATTTGACTTAGAAGTAGTTCTTCATTGGTTTGGATTTCCTCAATTGTTCTTGATAATAAATAATGCATTGGCCACATTGCCTACAAAGTTTAAGGCACCTCTCTTCATTCGGTTACTATTGGATGGTGTTCTTCGGCCAGGTGCTGTATCTGGGTTGTTATTTTTTTGCAAAGGTCCTTGGGTATTACCAGATTACATAGATGTCTTAATGAATCAGTTGTATTTGTTAAAAGCTGAAGTTCCTTCGCGTAAAGTTCCATACCATAGCAAGTAGTAATATTTCATTCAATAGACAATATGTAAGCTGCTCCTATATTTTCAAAATAAATTCCTGGTTGTGAGTTGAATGGCACTAGTTCGACATTAACTCCATTACCCAAGGGAAGCGAATTCAGAGTCAAAAGGATTGTTGCAATAGTGGATCTTAATGATTCTTGGTACTTCGACCTTGTCCAATCGTGATTCAATTGGTTCCTGGGTTGCTAGATGGCCTGGCAGAGGTGGATTATCGTCTACTGATAATGGTGCCAGTTTGTGTATCGGTCTCTTGAGAAAACCGTTGGCAGTTCTTACTTTTACTACTCGTACCATATCGTCACTCCCTCTGATGCACTGGTGACTGCACACGATGACATCGGTGGTAAATGAACGCCCTTTAAGATTACAAGCATACCAGGAATAATGATGTTCTGCTGTTGTTTCCATTTGTAATGGTGCTGGAGCTCATTGAGGTATTCATGTGATCATCGGTGCCAAAGTTGCGGTAATTGTCTTCCATCTGTTGTCTAACGTGCCACTTGTAATTTCTGCTCCCCAATTAAAAAATGTCCCAGTGTTAGAGTAGTAAGATCGTTTGGATCAGATGACAAGGGAATGAGAGGTCTGGAGTTTAGTATAGCTTCTATTTCGATCATCAACGTTATAAGTTCCTCATATGTTAGATTTGATTAGCTGATTTCACGGCAGCCTCCCATAGTCCACCAAAATGGGGTGCTCGAGGTGGAATAAAATGAAATTCCATACTCCTGGCAGTGCAGAACGAAGTTATTTTCTCTTTCGACGAAGGCGAATTTATGGAAGATTCAACCTTCTTAATCTGGTTTCTTGCGCCGATGAAGTTTGTTGCATTGTCACAATAGGTTTTGACAATTTCCGCTTCTTCCTATGAAGCGCTTAAGGGCACCTAAGAATGCTTCTGTGGTTAGATCTTCCACAACCTCGAAGTGTGTTGCCTTAGTTGCGAAGCAGTAGAGTACGGCCACATATGCTTTTCAAGAGTGCTTTCCTCTGACTTTAAAGTGAGTCCATACTGGTCCAAAAAAGTCTACTCCGAAGTTCACGAAAGGTCTAGCGGGCTGGACACGAGCCGCCGGTTAGTTTCCCATGATTTTCGTCATTAATTTAGGTTTTGCTCTGGTGCAACGAAAAAATGTTGAACCACCGAACGTGCCATAGTTTTTCCCTGGATGGGCCAATATTTCTGGCGTATCTACGGCTGCAAATATCTTAGATAGATTTCTCGCATCAATGATTTACTGAGCTCATGATTATATGGTAACACGATGGGGTGCTTGGCGTCGTAATCTATATTGGCTGCTTCGAGGCTTCCTTCTACGCGAAGAATTACTTCCCCATCCAAAAATGGCGATAAGCTACTCAATGGACTTTGAGTATTGACGTATTTTCCCTTGGGTAGATGCTCCAGCTCCTTCTTGAACTCTTGATGTTGTACTTCCTTTAATATTACTTGAGTGGTATCGTCAAGTTCGTAAATAGTAAGTTGGTCGGTGATTCGTTAATCTTGATTATTTTTCTTGCAGTTACTTATGAATCGTTTGATATAGGCAATGACCCGTTGTAAACGTCTGAATGAATTATGATGGTGTATCCATCATATCTATGCTGACGAAGTTTCGAGCGTTGCTGTTAGTGTTGTTCTCTTCTAGTTTGCCTGGCCAAGTCTTCTCTGGTCCGTATAGATACAAAGGCCCACAAAACCACATGCTGCAATCATTTAGCTTCGAAGTTGATAGCCGTCTTGAAACTATGTCCGCCGGATTCTGAGGGGAGGTCATGCTTCTGATTGCTCTTACCCGATTTGCTATGAAACGGTGATAGTTGGATGCGTCGGCATTTATCCAAGCCAACACGATTTCCGAGTCGGTCCAGAAGTATGTTTCAAATTTCCTAATTTCAGATCTCCCTTTACCCGATGAGTCAACTCTGTCGCCAATTTGGCTGCACATAGTTCTAGCCATATAGTGGTCGCGGTGATAACCTCCTCATTTGTCTCCTTTTTTAATAGGAGCTACTCTAGATTTTGAGCAAAATAGCTGAACTGTTACTGAATTGTCGCTGAGAGTTGATCTAATGCAGATGACAGCTCCAAAAGCAATCGCATCGGCAAATGCATGCATCTGAATTCTTCTTGGGAATTTAGTGCAGAATAGATGTCTGGGAATCTTTAATTCCTTTACCTTCCCTAAATTCTTTCGGAAATTGTTTCAAGTTGTGCGAAGCTCCATCGGTAGTGCGGCATCAATCAATTTCTAATTTCCATAGCCTTTGAATAAATAGTTTTGGTTTGATTGTTATGGGATTGATGATGCCTTATGGGTCGAAAATATGTACAATTTCCGATGAAGCAATTCTTTTTGTGATTCGCTTAATCACTTGTAAACATGAGTTGATCTGGAGCTCATCTGTCTGTAGATTACAGATGAGGCTCAACGTTTTTAGTGATCGTGAATCCTTATCTTGTAGATAAGATTGCAAGGCTTGGTCGCTCATTGGAATATCCTTCAGCAAATGCGGTGTATTACTGTACCATTTCCTTAGGTTGAATTGAGCTGATTGTAAAATATGAGTTAGTTACCTCTGCATCTCCAGCGCTTCCGACAAACTGTTTGAGCCGGACATGACGTCGCCCACGTAGAAGTCGTTTGCCAAAACTTGAGCTCCCAGTGGATATTGATGTGAATTTTCATTAGCTAGTTGCTTAAGTAGGGAGCGGATGTGGTGCCATATGTTACCGTGTTTAACTGGTAACACTTAACACCAGAAGATCATCTGGTGTTTTCGATCTTCTTCCCTCACAATTATTTTCCGATATATTTTTTCGATATCGGCAGTGAACACAAAAGGCGGTGTTCGAAAGCGCAATAATAGTGAGAAAATATCATCCTGGATCGTCGGGCCTGCCAGTAGTAAGTTGTTTAATGAAATATTCGCCGAGGTTTTCATGGATGCATCAAATACAACTCTTAATTTAGTAGTACTGTCGGGCTTAAGCACTCCATGAGGAAGGAAATAGTGAGGTGACTGTATGTTGCTTAAGTCTACCTCTGTCATTTATCCTAATTGTAGATACTCTTCCGTAAAGTTAGCATATTGGGTTTTCAGATGATTGTCTTTACTTAATTCTGATCTGATGATTGATCGGCTGGAGTTAAATTATTTCTATTTTCTGCTATTTCTTCTAATCGAGAGAATTTTTCGATGATTTCATTGAGTGGTTCATCTTTGGTGCATATCCCACATGTGGCTGTTGTTGCATCAGATCCCTCAACCTTACCAGAAATTATCCACCCGAGCAATGTATTTTGTAACCTGGGCAGTCCAACCGCAAGCCTTATTTGTCCGACCATCAGCATTTCCAGATAAAATTCGGCAACTAACAAAAAATCTATTTTGTCAGGTCGGTTGAACTTGGGATCTGCGAGGCTAATATTTCCTGAGATTTTCCATGAGGAAACATTCAATGCCTGCGCAGGTTCAGGTGAAATAATTTCCTTCAGGACAAAGGCTTACACTCTCGGGGAGTAATTGGTTGTATTGGATTGTATTCTGACATTTACTCGTTGATTTGCTTCTCGCTTTCCTTGCCCTATTCATATGATGAGTCAAGTTTAGTGTTAGTGTTAGATTTAGTGCCTTAACTAATCTTTGGCTGATAAGGTTGATTTTAGACCCTGAATAGAATAGTGCTCGGCAATCCAGCATTTGGCGATTAGGACCTATTATTTTAACTCTTGGAGTTCCAAATAAAACAATTTTTTGATTTTCCAATAATGCATTTTCCAACATCTGAGTCTCAAGTGGTGGTAATGTGGTTGCAGATGCCCCGACCTTGACTGTAGTTGGATTCTTTTGTGTACCAGTGCCGTTGCTCTCTAAATGTAGAAGTGTATTATGACTCCTCTGGCATTTTGAACAATTGCGAGACTTGCAGTTCATTGCAAAATGTTCAGATTTAGGGCGATTGATACAAAGATTGAACTGCTTGACCAGATTCAATCGTTCGGTAGGTGGAATATCAAAAAACTTCTGACGTGGTTGCCCTTGCATGACGTACAAATAATCTGATGGGATGTTACTGCTGATAAAGTCTTGAAGACTGGTTTGGCTGTTCTATTATCTTCCAACTTGTCTTTAGCTTCCAACGCTTCTAAGGATTGGAAACGATTTTCTAAAAACTCCAAAATCTTCTTAAATGATGGAAGTTGTCGTGGATGGTCCAGTGATTGTTCGTACAGTGTATGGGTATTTTTATCCAATTTTTTGAGGAAAGATGAAGCATAATTGAGTCCCAGGTGCTTGTATCTATCTTCAACCCCTGTAATCCCAGTACACATTCTTGTATGGTATCATACAGGCTACGTATCGACCTAGCATTATCGACTTGTGTATGCGGATATTGAGTTCGCAACATATGGGTTGAACCTTCCAAATGTTCATGAATTTCCAGTAATGTTGTCGTAACCCGTTCCTGCATATCGAAGTATTCCTGAACGTCTTCTTGTGTCAACTCGTTTCTCAAACTTCGATTTATCATCGTTACTTCCGCCCATTTCTGTTCCACATTACGCAATTGGATACGGTAGAATTGCTCTGATCTACCTGATCTAATCCTCCTGTGCTATTGCGTAAGAAGGATTTCACTGAATCCATAACCCACCTATAATGTTGCTTCTGGATGCTTGTGGGCGCTTGGGTGAAAGCTCCACCAGATTCGTTGCGGTGATTCGCTGGCTGTGGTTCCTCCAATAACTTAAGGATTGCACCTCCACGATTTTCCTGTTGGGTGTAGTTGTCCAATTCCATGTTTAAGATCCTTCAAGCCCTAATTCCGAATGTGCTGAAGTTAAACTATTGATCTGTCGTCCAGATTCGGCCCAATATATGCAAAAAAAAAATATTTTAACGATGTTAAAGCCCCGTTCACTCTTCCTTGATGGTGGATGCATCCTGTCCTGTCACGGTCGCCAAATGTTGAGGCTGTGATTATTGTATCCAACCTGTGAATGATTGATCGTAGGTGCATAAACCTAGATCTGTTTTTGAAGATGGTACAAATCGATTCTTGTATCTATTGCACGGAAAAGCTAGAGCAATGCTTCAAGCAGACTTACTTGAAGAGAAAAAAGTCTTGTGTTACCGTTCATAAGCTTCTCATTCTACTTTATTCCATTCCTCTTATTTATACTAACAATGAACTCGATAAATGCTTACATTGCAAAATAATGGTTTACAAACTTACTTACTTACTTACTTAAGGTAAGCGCTACAGTCCGGGGTGGATCTGGGCCTCAACCAACAAGCGTCTCCAGCCAGCTACATCTTTTGATCGGTTGGTTGAGGTCCCTTTCCACTTGCGTGCACCACCTGAGTCGCGAGCTTCCTCCACTGCGCCGTCCCTCGGGGGTGGATTCGAAGACTTTCCGGGCCGGAGCATTGGTTTCCATTCGCTCTATATGACCTAGCCATCTCAATCGTTGGATCTCCATGCTTCTGGCTAAGTCAATGTCGCTGAACAGCTCGTACGGTTCGTTGTTGTATCTTCTCCTCCACTCACCCTCTATGCAGACTGGACCGAAAATCACCCGAAGAATTTTTCTCTCGAAGCAACCAAGAGCAAACTCATCCGCTTTTGACAAAGTCCATGCTTCTGCGCCATATAGCAGGACTGGGACAATTAGGGTCTTGTACAGGGTTACTTTGGTTGTTCGAGAGAGGGCTTTGTTTATCAATTGCTTTCTTAGCCCAAAGAATCAGCAATTAGCAAGAGTTATTCTTCGTTTGATTTCAGCGCTGGTGTCATTGTCTGAGTTAATAGCGGTGCCTAGCGGTGCCTAGCGGTAGACAAAGTCCTTGACTACCTCAAAGTTATAACTGTCTGCTGTGACATTCTGTCCGAGACGTCGGTGTTGGGTGTCCTTTCTTGTTGACAGCATATACTTGGTCTTACCCTCATTGACCGTTAAAGCCATCTTCGCGGCCTACGTCGCAATCCTTTTTTTTTTTTTTGCATTTTTATTCTTATTTTATACATATTCATGGTTCTTACATCCTAGACAAAAATACTTAAAACTAGCTTAACTAACTGAACTATAATTCTTAAATCTAACTTACTGACCCCAAACGGGTACTCTAAGCTAATCTATACCCAATCCATTATACTATTGCCTTTCGGCTTATCCTATTAATTATTTAAATTATTTATTTTATTATTTTTTCTTTACTTGCCCAAGAAAATTTTCAAAAAACCTGTCGCCTTTGTTTGTGTTGTTTTTCGAAACTAAATTAAACCTAAGCTAAAACTTAAAACTACTTAAGCTATGTCCGTAACACAATACGGACGCGTGCACCAGATTGACATATATATTTTTTTTTTTTGTTACGTCGCAATACTCACAAAAGTGCCATTGACATCACGCTGTGATCTTCCGTTTATGTCAATATCGTCGGCATATGCTACTAATTGGACGGACTTCTGAAAGATTGTGCCTCTGGTGTTGGCGTCTTTACCGACCTTGATGGAGCAGCGTGCATTCTCCATCGTCATCCTACACAAACAGACGAGTTTGGTAGGGATGCCAAAACTAGACATTGCTCTGTATAGCTCGTCTCTATAGATGCTGTCATACGCGGCCTTAAAATCAATGAAAAGGTGGTGGGTATCGTTTTGCTGCTCCTGGGTTTTTTCCAAGATCTGCCACAGCGTGAATATTTGGTCGATGGTGGATTTTCCTAAAGCCACACTGGTATGGACCGACCAGGTTGTTGACGAATGGTTTTAGGCGTTCACACAACACGGCAGATAGGATCTTATAAGCAATGTTTAGAAGACTGATCCCTCTATAGTTGGCGCATTTCAGAGGGTCTCCTTTTTTGTGGATCGGGCAAACAATGCTGAGGTTGCATTCATCGGGCATGCTTTCTTCCGACCATATTTTACAGATGAGTTGGTGCATGCTCCTTACCAAGTCATCGCCTGCTGCTTTGAAAAGCTCAGCCGCTAGGCCGTCAGCTCCAGCAGCTTTGTCGGACTTTAGTTTAGATACAGCTATCTTCACTTCGTCCAGATCGGGTTGAATGGTTCAATCTGCCTGACAGCGGAATTCGGTTCTTCAGCGCTGTTATAAAGTCTGCAGAAGTGGTTCTTCCATATCCTCAGCATCGACTGTGATTCTACTACGATGTTCCCTTGATCGTCCTTGCAGGCTTCGGTTCGGGCTTTATAACCCTGACAGGTTGACTTTACCCTTTGTTAAGACTTCCTTACCTCATTCCTGCAGTAGTAACTCTTTATTCTACCGATCGCGCGCTTCTCATGCTCCTTCTTTTTCCTCCTGAGAAGCCGGTGTTCGTCTCTCCTTTTCTGCTCGTAGAGCTCGCGAGCTGCTCTTGTCCTTCTTTGCAGTGCCGCTTTGTAGGCCTCTTGCTTAGCTGCATTCGCCTGCCGACACTCGTCGTCAAACCAGGGGTTCCGTTGTGGTGGCCGAGTGAAACCCAGCACATCAAAGGCGGCATCTCTGATAGCTTTTTGGCAATGTTGCCACTGGTCTTCAATACTTGGTGTCGGCGGCAAAGAACTTTTTCTGAGATTAAGGGAGACTCGATAGGAAAAGGATTTGGCGATCTCTTGCGATTGTAGCCTTCCGACGTCGAACTTCCTCACAGTATTTTCTTGTCTTGGCGGTGTTCGGGATATCCGCAATCTTACCTTGGCTACAACAAGGTAGTGGTCCGAGTCGATGTTGGCTTCTCGAAACGTTCGGACATCCATAATACTGGAGGAGTGTCTTGCGTCGATCGCAATGTGATCAATCTGGTTGACGGTTGATTGATCAGGAGATCTCAATGTTCCTTTGTGAATATTGAGGTGTGGGAACCGTGTACTGGCTACTACAACATTTCGCCCTGCAGCAAAGTCGATCAGCCTAAATCCGTTATCGGAGGTGGTGTCGTGTAGGCTGTACTTCCCGACCGTACTATCAAAGACACTCTCTCTTCCCAGCTTTGCATTAAAATCGCCTATGACAATGTTAATGTCATAGCTAGGGCACTGCTCATATGTCTTGTCCAAGAGTTCATAGAAACTGTCTTTGGTGTCGTCGTCCTTCTCCTCTGTGGGGGCATGTGCGCATATTAGACTTATATTGGTGAATTTAGCCTTGATACGAATTGTCGTAAGGCGTTCGTTCACACATCAGAACGATAAGACTTCTTGCCTCAGTCTGCCTCTAACGACGAATCTACATCCAAACAAGCGCTGCTTTTGTTGCCTGTAGCAATGACCGTAGTAAATATCACAGTTCCTCTTTTTGCCCGGCCCATCCCATCGCACTTCTTGGATGGCGGTGATGTCTGCTTTGTAGTAGTCTAGGGCTTTCGCTAATTGTTCGGCTGCACGTGGCCTATAGAGGGACCTTACATTCCACGTGCAGATCCGAACAGTTTTTAATAATGCTGAACTTGCATTTCTTCATAAGCGAATGAACTCCGAAAAGGTTCGACTCCAAGTGGCTTTGAAATTTGAGTTGTTTATTTTGTGTGAACTCGAAATAAATCCATACGCACTTACTCGTATTTTACAATTGCGAGTTTAAACGATATATAACTTTCTTAATTTGTATGCTGCTTGCCAATTTACGACTGGCAGGGGGCATAGAATAAGAATTAAGGTTGGTTCCACTTATCGACGCAACCTCCGGCTTATCTGAGTGTGTTAGGGAACTTCCCGAGAGGATGCCTACTGCCTACGGCTCAGAGGGTTAGCGGGGGACAGATAGTCAGAACGCTGACTTAGAGATCTTCCCGAAAGAGAAGTTCACTAATTTATGCCGCTCCTAGGAAACCTACATCATAGGGGTGCTGGGAATAGAGGATGGGGATGCCAAATTCCTCCATTTCTCGACGCAGCCCACGTCTTATAGGTGCAAGGGCCGAGGGTGGAAACAATTATAAAGGTAAAAGCGCAAGCGCATTTTCATATAACAAAACCGGACAAATTTGCGACACACGAGATTGGTGACATTCGTTACCTTTAAAGCGAATGCCAAACCCTAACAAGATAAATAAACCAATAATTATTTAATCAAAGACATATTCAACAGCATATTCCAGAATAATCCGCAACCGTTCCGTATAGCCTTGTAATCATATGTATATCAATGTAATTTAGACGCTCTTCTTATATGCAATGACTTGAATACCAGCTCTACAGAACTACTATCGAAACAGCTCACAGAGTATATTCGGCATTCAACACATGTTAAAAGTACTAGTTTGAACACAGCTTTTAAGCAAAAGTGGTTTGATAAGGAATGTCTGAAAGCACGCTCAAAATCATTTGCACTCCTACGAGCGTTGCGATCCTCGCAAAACCATAACATACACAATTGGTATATCGAAGCTAATACCTATTACAAAAACCTATGCCACCAGAAGAAAACTGAATTTATAAACCAGCAACCATTAGCATTAGGTCAAACTCGAAACTCAAAGGATTTTTGGAGAAATAAACGGATCAAACTATAAAATCGGTGTAAGCGTATCTGCTGGTGACCTTGCTTCACACTTTAAGTTTCTTTTGACTAGTGCTGTGGATTTAACATTGTCCTACGCTGAGCCATTAACAGTTGACAGTTAACAAAATCGGTGTAGGCGTATCTGCTGGTGACCTTGCTACACACTTTAAGTTTCTTTTGACTAGTGCTGTGGATTTGAAATTGTTCTACGCTGAGCCATTAACAGTTGATGAAACACTGGACGCTGATGTATCTATTGAAGAAATAAAGGATGTGATCTTCAGTGCTAAAAATGGGAAGGCACTAGGTGTAGACGGAATCCCATACGAATTTTTTAAAAATGCAACACCTTCGTTCTGGAACAGTCTTCAAATTCTGTACAACAAAGTCTTTACTGGAGCGAAAATTCCATCCTCTTTTAAAAAATCTGTAATTTTTCCAATTCATAGAAAAGGACCCATCGATATAGCAGAAAACTACAGAGGAATTTCCTTTATGAATACGATTGCCAAAATATTCTGCGGCATTTTGGTAAAAAGGCTAGAAAGATGGGTCGAACAGAAAAATATTCTAACCGATTTACAGGCACGCTTTAGAAAAGGTTATTCAACTGTAGATCAGATATTTACTTTGACATCCATTGTCAAAGCGTATCAAGCTCGAGGTAAAAAAGTTTACTCTTTTTTTGTGGACTTTAAAGCCGCCTTTGACCTTGTCAATGCCCTTTTCTATAATCTATCACAACTAGGCATATCGTCAAAATTTATAAATGTTACCAAAGAAATGTACACGCATACCAATGCAGCGGTTTGGGATGGTACTACTTATTCAGAGTGGTTTGAAACGAATACAGGTGTGAAACAAGGATGCCTTCTCAGCGCGCTGCTTTTCTCTCTGTATATAAACGACATAGTAGATGCTCTACCAGGGAGAGTTAGAATTGCTAATACCATAATCAATGTGTTGCTATATGCAGATGACCTCGTCGTACTTGCTGAATCTCCGGAACATATGCAACTGATGACCAACCGCAAGTCATGTTACTGTAAGAGATGGGGATTAAAAATCAATACAGAAAAGTCGAAAATGATGGTTTTTACGCGATGTCCAAGAATCCACATGAAAAGGCAATGGAAATACGATGGTCAACCACTTGAAACCGTTAAAGAGGTGAAATATTTGGGAGTCAAACTGAATCCAACTCTAAATTTCAGTAAACATCTTAGAGATAAAGCAAATAGCTCTCAAAGTCTGCTCAACCTTTCGTGGAAAAATGTGTTCTACAACAAAAAAATTAATCTATCTGTAAAATATAAGATATATTTAACTCAGTCGTTAAATCCACCCTCTGTTACGCCTCGCAAGTGTGGGGGGCTGATGAGTATGAAGAAATTGAAGCATTCCAAAGGAACTTCATTAAAAACTCTTCAATCTCCCATTAAATACACCTATACATTTAGAAACAGGTCTACCAAAATTGTCAACGGACACACTCAAGTCACAGGCTGACTTCATACTTAAGATTTCCAGATATGACGATTCACGAATAGCAAAGAAACTGTTTTTGTACGAGTTAAGGAATGCAGATTGGTGGAATGCAAGGTGGCAAACTATTAGTAACGACTGCGGCGAAACCCTACATCTTGACATGGACAATCTACGTGTTTTGAAAAATAAACTATACCGCATTATACAAACCAACGAAAACAACACCCGAAATACGTTAAAAATAAAAGCTCGAGAGTCAGAAAGCAGGATACTATACAGTCAACTAAATTATGATCTGAACCAAAGAAACTATTTTCATGACTCGTTTAGTTATGACGAAATATCTCAGACATTCAAAGCAAGATGTGAAGTTCTTTCACTAAATTGTAACCCCTATAATGGAAAAACCAATTCTGTACACTTTGTAATCTCAAATCGAAGGAAGACTGCTTTCATATTATAAGTATACGCCCAATATTCAGACCACAAAGGATAACCTTCTTTGGAAAACAGACATTAACAATGCTCGAAACCTTACAACTCTTAAACGAATGTGACTGGAAAATTCTTATCACTTTTTTAAAATCAATTTGTAAATATAGAATGCTGTTAATGACTGAATATATTTGAATTGTAACTTGAGTTTGCACGTAAAGATTTAAAATACAAATTTAGAATTCTGCTAACCAGGCTGACGGCTTAGCCATAGCTCTAAAATTCATATTACAAAAAAACTAAACACTCTTTTGTTAAGAATTATTAATAAATGAATTACTTACTTACTTACTAACTCATATGTATCATAGATATTGGCAATATGTAGCATTAAATATATAAAAATATACTACAAACATGAAATATATTTGGCAAATAACAGCTGTAATTAGAACACACTAACATTTTATTACTTCTATTTTTCTTTGCGAGCGCCACATTATATACAGATTACGGGACCAAGAGAGGAGCATCATGCTAAGTTTTGACTCTGAGAAGTCAAAGTGGGCAAGGTCACTGAGCACATCTTCAGTGAACTGAACGACCCCGACGCACCAACACCACGACCTATTCTGACCAGAAGCCAAGAGAGGAGAAACAACTGGAGTTTTGACTCTGAGAATTCAAAGTGGGCAGAGTCATAGAGCATATCTCCAGCGACACGAACGACTCCACCGCACCAACACCAGAGGTCAGATGGTTCATCCACCTGGCCACAGTGTGCAAGAAATGGAGTTGCACCGATTGGACAACTGGGACAGGATACTACAGCGCGTGCAGAATATAGTGACAGGGTTACGTAGATTTAGTCTTTTGGAATCAAGCACCGGGTCTTTGCAAGCATGCACATATTATAAAGCATAGCCAAATAACCAACAACCATACACCGAAATGTGTTACCTGAATAGACTTGGTTTTCCACGGACATGAACAGGGGCGTCCATGGTTTTTCCAAGCTCGTTGAGCGAATGCTCTTCAGCAGAAAGATCCAATTTATGAATAATTACAGAAAAACAATTTATGAAACTATTATTTCAATAAATAAAAACGAACGTACTAGATACGAATAAAATTAATTAAATCTGTAGGTTTAAAGTGGGCAGTGTGTTCTAAATTCTTAATATAGAACGAGAGCCTGTGCGGGAATAAGCGCACAAAGGAATTATCTACCACATAATATCATCCGACCCTGTGTGTATGTGCATGCAGAATCACCCCGGCAGTTCGCTATTAGCACTCAGGCGACGAACGCCAAAGAGAGCGGTCGGGTTAAAATGATATCCTTAAATGTTACAGTCCACTAAATAATACCAATAAAGACATAATTCTGAACTAATAACTAGTGAGTTTATTTTACAGTTATCTTCATCCCAAAAGCGGGAAAACCAAGTCGTCGTCCTTCCTCCTGAAGACATTGGAACGACTCATGGATGTATATGTAAGGGACGTAATGGGCGAAAACTATCATTCAAAATCACAACACGCATATATAAAGAACAGGTCAGTGGATACTGCTCTACATAGTTTGGTTTTCACAGTAGAAATATCCTTGCATCAAAAAGAGTATACACTAGGCGCGTTAATCGACATAGAGGGAGCGTTTAACAATGTTACTAACGATGCAATTCAAGCAAGCCTTCAAAGAAGGGTCTGTGCGAATGATTCGGACTTATGCGGCGAACACGTCAGATCAATTCCTCTCCAGGTAACACGTACTGTAAGGGGAAAGTGGGTAGGGGAACGCCGCAAAGTGGGGTCCTCTCATCTCTTCTGTGGAACCTAGAATTAACGAGATCATCAAAACGTTGGAGAGGGGTGGACTTACTATCACTGCATATGCAGACGATGTAGCTATCATGATATCTGGGAAGTTTCTATTAACGCTAAGCGAGCGCCTCAATCATGGGTAGAGGTTGGTCAGCAACTGGACTGCCACTCGAGGCTTGAAAGTCAACCCAGAGAAGAAAGAACTGATGCTCTTCCCGAAGAAATTGAGAATTCCGGAGTTAATAAGCCCGCATATTAACGGGGTGGAACTCAAACTCTCAAGGTCGGCTAAGTATCTGGGTATTACAGTTGATTCCAAACTGAACTGGAAAGGAAAGAAAACATCGAGGAGCGCATCAAAAAAGCGTGCATAGCTTTCTACACATGTAAGCGATCCTTCAGAAACACCTGGGGTATTGGATCACGTGTGGTATACTGGCTATACACAGCAGTAGTAAGATCCATCTAAATTTACGGATCAACAGTCTGGTGGCAAGCACTGAAGAAAAAATTCCTTCCTTCTAGCTTGACGAAGGTCCAAAGGTCGGCCTGCTTAGGAACCACGGGTGCCCTAAGAACAACGCCGACAGCAGCGTTCGAGGTCCTGCTCTATCATACCCTCTTGATATCTTCTATAGTAGCAGAGCGGCTATTAACGCAATGAGACTCAGGAAAGTCAAGATGTAGAAAGACAAGTCATATGGGCACGCGTTCATCCTCACAAAATGGACAGGATCACACAGATACAAAACGTCGAATTATCTGTCACTAACCCTGGCTACCATGAGGAGAGGTTGGGAAGAGCTATCAGCGAATGGCGGCGAAGAGATCTCCATATACACTAATGGCTCGAAAACAGGTGCAGGAACGGGGACAGGGGTCTTCTGTGATCTCTTTGAAAGATCCCTAAACCTAGCGCTTTCCAAGCAGAAGGTAGCAGTAAATGAGGTGGCACTTACGCTTAAAGAGCTTAGTTTGACTGAAAAAACGATAATCATATACTCCGACGGCCAATCGGCTAAAAGAGCCATAGCGTCGGATATTCTCGCTGAATCTGGATATTGGGTCAACGTCTATTACCGATGTTGAACAGGAAGAAATCATTATCAATGATTAGCATACGTCGCAAGGATATACAGACGACGGTGGGAGTTCTCACCGGACATTGTCCGATAGGCACCCTTGCCAGAAGGTTAGGTATCCCTACGGTGACCATCCGTCCTCTTTTTTTAGAGGATAGTCCTCTTTTTCGGTATCGTGTCCTTTTTTTCGGTTTCTTGAAGAAGACACCAATTTGTCCCCTTTTTATTAAATTGTCCTCTTAATGTCCTTTATTTCTTCGACATTTTTTTGCTTGGATCGTATTCTCATTCTTGCTTCTTCCACTTGATGTTTTTCGATCCACCACTTAGTTTACGTGAGTTGGTAATTTTTGTTAGAACTCAACCACGCTTGTCAAAATCAAACCAAATTTCGTTGTCTTTTGTTTGAATTGGTTCGGTTCGATTTGTTTTCGGTTTCCTAAAACGTAATAGATGTAATTTTTATTTATTACAGTTTCAAGCCGGTATCAAATTCAAAGCCGGTCAGTTCATTTTTCCAAGGAAAACAGACAGTAGTATTGAAGTAGGGAAGTACACAATTTTTAAATTAAATTAAGTACATATATTTTTCTCAGAGTATAACGTCGTTCTCCAAATTGTGGATCATTTGCTTCTTAAGGACATTGTTCCAGATTCAAAAATTATACAAAATTTGAAGTTGGGGAGGATGTACCAGCATTATAAAAAGTGTTTAAAAAATCAGGTAGGGGGAATTGTAGGGGAAATTTTGCGAATATGTAGGAAGGAGTAGGGATTTATTTCATCGTCGGTAGGTACTTTTTCTTTTTTTGGTTACCATCATTGGATAAGATTGTCTTCTTTTTTGCATCTGCAAAAATGGTCACCGTAGGTATCCCCCTACTATAAATATGCGATTGTACAGCCATATGGGGAAGGAGACTGCTAACACTAGGCAATAACTTCTTCGACGAGGTGAAGGATCTGAATAAAATAGAGCTGAACCATCTCCTGGATGGTTCTAATCGGCAGTAAAAGTGTAGGTCTCACAGGGGTACACCCCCTCACATCCAGGGCATAATGAACCCAACTGTTGGTCTCAGCGAGCCGGGACCTAGTCACAAGGACACCCTACCTACCTATTATTACATGTTTTCAGAGACAGAAATAATTTATGTACCTCTTTCCTTCAATTCACCGCATTGAATTGTTCGAACAAACAACTCCTTGTTTATATTGATCCGGGTACAATTGAGTTATCAAATTGATATGCAGACGAAATCGGGGGATAATAGACAGAAGTGGGTAAATTAGTAAAACAATTGTTAGAAATGTTAGCTATTTTGAATGGATCAGATATATATAGATACATCATTCTGAATTAAAAAAATTTCAGCATTTGGTTTTTTCCTAACTTCCGACATCTTTTTGGTGTTGCCAAGGGTCTGAGCTAGTTTTGTATTAAAATAAGAATCTCTACAAATAGGGATCTCACTTTTTAGTTCATGACATAATTTGTCAGAGTAGGTTTTAAGCCTAGTACTATTAGGATGTTTGGAGATGTGAACACGAATTTAATTTATAATAATATAATACAATTATAATAATTTTTTTTTCAAAATTTTTCCCAACAAACATGGAATCATCTAGGGCGTGAGACTTTTTAATTTTTTTAATCATTGCTTTCTTTCTTGACGCAATTTGAAATAAGAAATTGAAGCCTGGACTGAAATTGATTGAATGCAGTGGATGGATCATTGCTACATAACCATCATGCCATTATTCGAAGGTCAATAATTTCTGAAACTCAGAAACATATTATTGCTTTTGGTTTTAAAGGTTTAGATCAAACTGAACCGTTGTTAAGCTATGATAAGTTACTTTGAGATTGTATATTGAAGATCGGTTAACAATATGTTAACTTCTATGTTGTCGAATAAATATATGATCCAAATAAGAGATAGAATTACAATCAGTATGGGTACATTAATTTAATAATGACTCAAAGCCAAAGGATGATAAAGCAGAGAGGTAAGTATCCACATTAGTTAAAGTCGCCTATCAAAACCATGTTTCTACACGTTTGGTTGTCCAGAAATACAGAAAATTCGTCCAAAAACATCTTCACAGAGCAGCTATGTAGTCTTATCGTATGTCGTATCCGAAAAACAGCAAGCGGAGACCTCTTACTCTCGTTGGAAAAATCTCCCGAGATGTCTACCATGAGCCTGTAAGAAAAACTTGGAAAGTCGCTTGGCGAATGTGCCAGTGTACGTGCAATAACGGATGAAATACTGCCCGAGTGCAAGGACATAGATGAAGTTACATCGAAGGAAGATTCTGCTCCGCTATTACCAAATACCTGCATGATTTTGAAGTAAACAAAAACTGCTGTTAAAAATATGCGAAAAACCGTAGGTGGGACTCAGGCTGCTATTTTAAGTCTTGCCTTGGATGCGGAGAAAACAAATTGATGGATTGCAAAGTGAAGCCAAAATGCTTGCACTGCACTTAGACTCTGGTCATATAACCGGCAATGTTAGATCCCCAGATTATAAAAAAAAGCCCTAGAGTGCTTACAGGCGAAAACATGAACATTTTGCAACTAAACCTTAAGTATAGCGAGGTAACTCAGGATGTATTGCAGCAAACGGTCCACGAGCAGAAGGTCGACATTGCAAAACTGTACGAACAGTACTGTAATTTGAACTCGGGTGCACGATGCGACGAAAAAGCCTCTATATGGGTATGTGGAAATGCCAAGTTCCAGATACCACCTCTCGGCGCGGAAAACTACTTTGTACGGGCGAAGATAAACGACGTGTACATATACAGCTGTTATATCCCTCTAAGTCTTACCACTGATCAGTTCGAACGTGTCATTGAAAGGATAGTTTGTGATGTTCAGCATCATACCCCAATAATTATAGCCGGTGACTTTAACGCATGGGCAGTAGAATGGGGAAGCGTGTTAACAAATAGAAGAGGAACAATTCTACTCGAAGCCCTTTCTAGTTTGGACGTCATTTTGGCTAATGTGGGAAATAGGAATACGTTTAGTAGAGCGGGTGCGGGTTCGATTGTTGAGATCACTTTCGTTAGTAGTAGCTTATCTAGGCATACGACCTGGCGAGTCAGCAATCATAACACTCACAGTGATCATAACGCGATATTAATCGATATATATAGTCTTCCACGGTTTAGGAACATTCGGCGTCAACCTAGTAAAACGAAATGGAACCTGAACACGAGGGCCTCTTAGAGTATGCAATCGCCGAAGCTACAGTCGAAGGGAGAACAGCAAACGAGATTGTTAGCCAGGTAACGCGACAACTGTACGTTGTATGCGATACATCGATGGCTAGAATGGGAAATCAGAATCACCACGGCCAACGTATTGGTGGAACGAGGAACCCCGATCGGCGTGCCACAAGGCGCGAGGAAAATATCAGAGGTCTATACAACGCGACAAAGAAAAACACCTCCTATTGCGGGCAGGGGACAAAGAAGCACGTGCCTTACTTAAATCTGCTACTAAGTCTAGCAAAAGTCAGTGTTTTAGAGGCCTTTGTACCCAATTAAACGAGAATGTATGGGTTCACGCGTACAAAATGATAACCATGGAGCTCAAGACGCCTCAGAGGCCATCACCAACCTGCCCATTATTACTCCGTAGAATCGTTGAAACTCTGTTCCCCTGACGGAGTCCTACTGAACGAAATCCGTGGACAAAGTTAATCTATTCCAGCCGTTACAAACGCCGAGCTCTCCGTGGCTA
The DNA here is from genome assembly GCA_930367185.1 of Myathropa florea. Taxonomy (NCBI): domain Eukaryota; kingdom Metazoa; phylum Arthropoda; class Insecta; order Diptera; family Syrphidae; genus Myathropa; species Myathropa florea. The sequence goes on from OV884003.1 coordinate 62,867,674, forward strand.
CTACTAGAGTAAGAGAGTAAAAAACCTATAAAAGCCTGTCCAGAAATTCGTCAACATGTTAAAAAAAAACTTTATTTCGCAGGTGTTAGAGGATTTGTTTATGATTGGTTTGTGTCATATCTTCAGAACAGATCACAAGCGGTAAAAATAAAAAATTGCTTAAGTACCCCTAAATCTATAAGTATGGGTGTTCCGCAGGGTTCTGTTTTGGGCCCGATCATATTCTTAATATATGTAAATTCTTTATTTTTCACCGTTCAAATAAAAAATCACAGCCTTCGCCGATGATACAGCACTATCGTACTCGAACTTAAGTTCGTTTTATACCTTTCTAAAAGCTAATTATGATATAGAACTTCTAAGGAATTGGTTCAAGCAGCATAAACTTTTTATCAGTACGAAAACTAAGTTTAGGTTCTTTAACATTAAAGGCACAAACTTAGGCGATTTCTCTTTATATTTTCATTCACCTAGTTGGAACCGATTTCCAATAAACGGATGCCAGATATACATTAATAAATGTAATTAATTATTGTGGAAATGTATGTTGTACTGGCGACTGCTTTAAAATTGAATGTGTCGATAACTACGATACTACGAGTATTTGGGCATTATTTTGGATCAAAAGCTGAATTTTAAGCATCACATTTCGTATCTTAAGCAGTATCTCAATAATATAGTCAAACAGCTCTACCACCTTAGTCTCTTATGCACACAACCTGTTTAAAAACTGGTTTATGATGGTCTTTTTAAATCCAAATTTCAATATGGTCTATCTTGTTGGGGTGGTGCATGCTTCACTAATATTAAGCCGTTATTACTTAAACAAAAACATGCTATAAGAATAATTTCCAAAGTGAACCGCTTCAATCTTTTTAAAAACCTGAGAATTCTACCACTTAGACATCTTTATTGTTACAAAGTGTTAAAAATATTCTTTGGAAATGCTGGTTATTATGCGGTTAGATTTGATGATAACTATAACTTACGCGTCAATACCAGAAATTTGGCATCTGTACCAATAATAAAGAAGAGTCAATTTTCTTAGTTTCTCTTTGTCACTGCACCTCGGTTTTTCAATTCACTTCCTGTTAATCTATGATGCGAACGAGTGGAAACGGTTTTCTTGAGAAATATTCAGGAGTGGCTCTTTTCTCTTAGCTATTCTCAGATTGAATTACTTTTGCGCATTTAATCTAATTATGTATTATACCTCGTTTGGATGATCTTCTTGATTTTGCATTTTATGTATTTATGTATTTATTTATGTTATTAATTTTATTTCTTGCCTTATCACTTTATCTTTTGTTATTAGCAACTTCTCTGTTTTTATATTTTTTTTATTTTTGTTATATTACTTAATACGATCCCCATCAACAGTTTTCTATCTTGACATATAATGTTGTGATAGATACATTTAACACTTGTGATTAAATGTACCTTTACTATTTCATTCATATGTATGTATCAACCAAATATGTTTATACTATATTTGTAAATATATTATTATTCGAAATAAAGCCAAAATAATAATAATAATAATATATAATGCATGCTTGAATGGGGGAATTTTTCCGAAGCAATAAAAATACCAACGGTTGGTATTATTACCGAAAGAAAATAAACCACCGGAAGACTCATCGAAGCGAAATACCAGTATGGCCTTAGAAAGGGTCGATCAACAATGGGCCTCACTTAACATACCTCTCCAGCCAGCACGATCTTTCGCCAGCTGTCTCCAGTTTCGCACACCAAGCCGGCCGAGGTCCCCCTCGACTTGTGTGCGCCACCTTGTACGTGGACGTCCTCTGTTGCGTTGTCCCACAGGCTCAGAGTCGAAGACTCTTCGGGCCGAAGCTAAGTTGTCCATACGCTCTACATGGCCTAGCCATCTTAGGCGATGGATCCGTAGACGCCTGGCTAGACTCATGTCGCCGTACAGCCCATACAGTTCGTGGTTGAACCTTCTCCTCCAAAAGCCATCAACGCAAACAATACCAAAGATCGCGCGCAGAACTTTTGTCTCGAAAAGACTAAGAGACTGTTCATCCGCTTGGGATATTGTCCATGCCTCTGCGCCGTACAGCAGGACTGGGATGATCAAGGTCTTATATAAAGTCAGCTTGGTCTTCCGAGAGAGGGCTCTACTACTCAATTGCCTTGCAAAAGTTATTCTGCGTTTGATCTCGGTACTGATGTTGTTTGTACTGTTTACCGCGGAGCCGAGGTAGACGAAGTCCTTCACTACCTCAAAGTTATAGCTGCCTATGGTTACGTTCTGGCCAAGTCGTCGATGTTGTGCGTCCTTTCTTGATGACAGCATATACTTTGTTTTGCCCTCGTTTACCGCCAGACCCATTTTAGCCGCTTCCGTTTCAATGCCAGCAAACGCATCATTGACGGCACGCTGTGTTCGCCCAATCACGTCAATGTCATCCGCGTAGGCTAGCAGTTGAACGGACTTTTGGAAGATCGTGCCTCTTGTGTTCGCCAGTGAGTTTTGCACGATCTTCTCAAGAACGATGTAAAAGCAATCATATGACAGCGCGTCGCCTTGTCTAAAACCTTTTTTGACATTAAAGGTCTCGGTGAGTTCGTTACCGACCTTGATGGAGCAGCAAGAGTTCTCCATCGTCATCCTGCTCAGTCTGACGAGTTTAGCAGGAATGTCAAAACTAGACATGGCGCTGTATAGCTCGTCTCTATACACGCTGTCATATGCGGCCTTGAAATCGACAAATAGATGGTGTGTGTCAATTTGCATTTCTTGGGTCTTTTCCAGGATCTGCCGCAGTGTGAAGATTTGATCGATGGTGGCCTTCCCGGGCCTGAAACCATATCAGTTTGTTCACGAATGGTTTCAGGCGTTCACACAAAACGGCAGAGAAGATCTTGTAGGCGATGTTAAGGAGACTTATCCCCCGATAGTTGGCGCAGTCAAAGGGTCTCATTTCTTGTGGATCGGGCAAACGATACTCAGATTCCACTCATCGGGCGTGCTTTCCTCCGACCATATCTTACAGACGAGCTGGTGCATGCGCCCTACCAGATTATCTCCAGCTGCTTTAAACATTTCAGCGGGCAGACTATCTGCACCAGCAGCTTTATTAGATTTCAGTCTCGATATCGCTATCTTGACTTCGTCTAGGTCGGGGGGACGGTATTCTCTTCTATCATCGTCCGTTGTGTTTAGTGGAACATTCTGCCTGACAGCGGTATTTGTGTCCTCATCGCCGTTCAACAGTCTGCAGAAATGATTTTTCCAAATTCTAAGTATCGACTGCGAATCCACTACTTGCTGTCCATTTTCGTCCCGGCAAGTTTCTGTCCGAACTTTATACCCATTCAATAAAAGTTTTACTCTTTGGTAAAACTTTCGGACATCATTCCTGCCATAACACCTCTCCATCTCCTCTCCTGTTCGTAGAGCTCACGAACAGCTCTCGTGGTTCGATGCAGCGTTGCCCGGTAGGCTTCTTGTTTTGCTGCATGTGCCTGCCTGCACTCGTTGTCAAACCAGGGGTTTTTCCTTGTTGGTGTTTTAAAACCTAGCACATCAGTAGCGACTTCTTTGATGGCTCTTTGACCACGTTTCCATTCTTCGTCTATTGTTAGTGCAGGCGACGTCGAACTTTCGGAGAGTTTCGGAGAGACTCGATCGGCAAAGTTCCTGGCAGTCTGTTGCGATTGTAGCTTTTCGACGTCAAACCGGGGTTGTCTTCCTCGACTCCGTTGTTCTCTCGATATCCGTGTCCTTACCTTGGCTACAACAAGGAAATGGTCCGAGTAGATGTTGGCGCCTCGGAACGTTCGGACATCAAGAATACTGGAGGAGTGTCTGACGTCGATCGCAACATGATCAATCTGGTTGATGGTTGAATGATCAGGGGACCGCTAGGTCCCTTTATGGATGTTGAGGTGTGGGAACCCCGTGCTAGCTACAGAGAGATGCATGCTGTGTTTACCGATGACTCTAGCAAAGATGTCCTCTTTACCCAGCTTAGCGTTAAAATCGCCTAGAACGATCTTGGTGTCGTAGCTGGGGCATTGATCGTACGTTCTTTCTAGGAGATCATAGAAGTCTTCTTTGCTATCGTCATCTTTGTCCTCTGTTGGGGCGTGGGCGCAGATTAGGCTGATGTTGCCGAATTTAGCCTTGATGCGGATTGTTATGAGGCGCTCGCTTATGTACTTAAAGCCTAAGGCTTTTTGCCTAAGTCTGCCTCGAACAACAAATCTACATCCAAATAATCCCTGCCTTCGCTCTCTGTAACAATCGCCGTAGTAGATATCGCAGTTTTTCATTCTCTTTTTGCCCGGCCCATCCCATCGCACTTCCTGGATTGCGGCAACGTCTGCTTTATAGCAGTCATTGTCCTTATTCCGTTTGTTGGGGTCGTCAACAGTAAATCCGTCCATATCCGAGACAGTTTGTGCTTTCTGAACTCAGAGTTTTTTTACGTGGTGAGGAAGTTAACCCCACGCACAACCTCCAACTGGGAGGACAGGTCCATTTGTTTAGCCCCCGGACAAAGGGGTCCGGAGGCATCCGGTGTCGGTAGCCTCTTGCAGGCTGTGGGCGCCGCCGTTGGCCTTAAAAGAAGGGCTCATCCGCCGCCATCTCTATTCCAGGGTCCCGACCTTACCACGGAAACCAGGTAGCTCTTGCTGACTGGAGTTGTGGATGCCGCCGTTGGCCAATCAGTTGACTAGCTCCTCCGCCGCCATCCTAACAAGAGTGATGAGCCCTGGTAGACTCACACTCCCCCCTTTCTCGTTTGCAGCCGCTCAGACGTCCCACGAGGGTTGGTTACCCCATCTTCTGTCAAGGGTACTCGGCTCCCAGATTTCACCACGGGGAGGAGTTCGTTAATTGCGCCGTGGTAACACTCGACGTAAAAAATGCGTTTAATTCGGCGAACTGGCCACGTATTTTACGACCTCTCGAACGATTAAATGTACCGAAGTAAATATTAAGATTATAATAATAATAATAATGGCGGCTCTACAGTCCGAGGTGGACCTGGGCCTAGCTTCTCAGCAACTACTCGTGTTGTGCGTGCTATTGTTCTCTCACGAGTGGAGGGGACCTACAGTTTAATGCCGACTCCGAACGGCGAGATTGAGAAGCTTTTTTCTAGACAGTTATACTCTTTGAGCATTGTCAGTGACTCGAAAGAGGTGGAGCCGTGAAAAAATGTTTGATGTTTTTTTTTTTCGAGATTCGAACTGACGACCTCGAGCGTAGGAGTCGACGCACCTACCCACTACGCCACGGCGCCCACTTTTAATATTAAGATTAATTAACATTAAAAAGATGGAAGTTGCATAAAATTAAAATAATGTGAACACACTTTGCAAAAACTTAACTTTATTGACAAAAAGTTGATCCGTACGAACGCGGAAGAGATACTACACATTATGGGAGGTTTCGTTTAGGGTTATATGTCATTCACTGTGCGGTGTCATCATATTGCAATGCATGGTATGCATTGGCATACTCGTATGTGTCGATGTTTTGTGTACTCAACGTAGGGCGCGAAGCGTCGGACATTGGCCTATATTTGATCTTGGTATGTTTGTGTGATATTTTGGGTTCTGGTGTTGAGTGAATTTTAGTTAAGCAATTTGGAAGCACAAAATGCTCGTGTATTTTTATTTTTATTTTGTTAAATGTACTTTCATGCATTTTTATCTTACAATCTTCATATTTAATTAGAGTGTTTCCTATAATGGTTATGTTTAGTCTGTTACAATTTAGATAAAGTTCGTTATGTTTAATGTTTTTGGTAATAATTATTCCAGTGGTGATTTTTTCTTGGCTATAGAGGGACATATTACAACTCGCTTCTTTAAATTTACAATATTATTTATACAATTGTCTCCTATTGCCAGTAAATTTCCTTTTAAATTATCTTTTACATTTAAATAGAAGGCTACATTGTTTTGAGCTGTTAAGATTACATTCGTTTCTAATTGTATTGTCATATTTTCAGCATTGGGAATTAGTTTTATTAATAATTTGGAATATTTAGTTTCTATATTATTAATAATTTTATTAATAATATGATAATTATTTGTTCTTGGTACATCAACACAACTGTTTTTCTACTTTGAAAGTTTGGTAACAAGTCTATTTCTTCGGGCGTTAATATGTTTCTAGTTAGTATGCCAAGTTTAATATTATTTGTTCTATATTATCAACTTGGTCTTTCAAGAGGTTTATATCGTAGCCTATTTCGTAGATGTTTTGCTTAAATTAAGGTTAGTTGCCGCGATTGAGTCGAGTTTCTTTGTGATTTCTTCTTCAGTGCTATCCATAGTACCTGCAATGTACTTTAGTTCGTATCCTAACATGTTGATTAAGCCTCTTTTTACCTTGTGGCGTGGTATCAGATTCCTTTTTTTCGTGTAACAGGTTAAGACTGTGTTTTATAGTATTGTATAGTGGACCTATGGTTTCTGCAAGTTATTCGCTTGCAGTTATTTATTTATTATATGCAAGTCTTCGATATTATTTTTTATAAAATCTTTAGCAGCTTCAAGTTCAGTTACGTTGATCACATAAAGTAATTTCTTGTAATTCTTAATTAGTCGAATATCCTCCAGTTTCATCATTATATATCCAAGCAGGCCAAGAAACTCCTAGGGCAATAAAACCGGAAGAGATTCGAGACATGCATCAAAATGAACAAGAATAACCTCCGTATCCTAACAAGCTTCCTAACGGGGCACTGTAGACTCAGGGAGCATCTAAGGAAACTAGGGGTATCAGAAGAAGGTCTCTGCAGATTTTATGGAGAATTTAATGATATTTCAGAACATATACTGGGATTTTGTGAGGCACTAGCCCACAAAAGAAAAATAAGTCTGGGCAAGTACCTACTATCAGAAGAAGATATGCAATCACTAGAACCATATCTCAGTCTCAGATTCCTGAAGGAAACTGGCTAAGAGAGAATACTCTAGAACAGATTTCTTCATTCACCTATGCGCAATAGGAGTCCATTACCCTCAATACAACTCTGAAAAGAAATGTATTTGAGGGGAACTCGTAATTGTGCTAAAGTATTGAAAGGGGGCACAATAGATCTTGCAATATACCCTCAACCATAATAATAATAATCCATTGTTGTTGTTTAAACCTTGTATAGTAATTTGTTGGGGTACGAAGTACATAATGCTGATCAGTATTATAATTATTATCTTCATAATGTTCTGAGAAAGGTAATTCGAAAAATTTAATTTTGAATTTCACTTTATTTTAAAACTAGTTTGCGTATTGTTCTGAAATTTATTTTTCTTTCTAACGTGAGTCTAATAATACTTACATTCTGAGTTTTTGTCTTCCAAATGCTCATTGTCTGTTAGTTCTGAATCGATTTTTCCGTACTTAGAGTAGTTTTTTTTTCCTTTACGAATTTCTTTTATGTGGCTTATTCCTGGCTATAATTTTACATCTATTATATTCCTATTTAATTTACTGATAACCTTTTTTTTATTTTCCAGCATTAATTTATGTATTCTTTCAAAGATTTCTTCCTTAATTTTACCTAAAACAAAGTCACTAGGTTTTCGCCTTGTCGTAGTGTGAATGGTGTTGTTATAATATGTATGTATTAGTATTATTTGTTCTTCAATTGGTAAATGTCTTTTTGTGTGTTTAAGGATTCTTAGGTGTTCGTTTATAGTGTTGTGAAGTCTTTCTATGTCGGAGTTGCGGTTGTGATTGGAATTAGAAGCAAAATGGATTTCAATATTTCTTTCTTAAAGAAAGTTTCTAACTACTTTTGATTTCATACCTAATTCGTTATCGGTTATAATTTTGTCTATAATAATACACGCGCTTATGTATTTAAGCAAAGCTTTCCTAAATTCTGTTCCATTTCTGTGACTGATTTTAACGAATATCGCTATATTGCTGAACTTACATATCATGGTTACAAAAAGTGATTTGTTCATCGAATAAAATACATGAAGATGCACCATTTCATGCTTGGTGTTTCTGATATCTTAAGAGGGGGCTTTGTGGGATTCCTTTCGTATTTCTCTAACATGCAAATCTCGCAATTATTAATAAACTTGGTGACTGCTAATTTCATATTAGGGCAATAATATTCTAGGTTAATGACATATTTATTATATCGCATAATTTCGGACCAACTGTACTGCATGCATCAATTAACATCTTTACACTTAACATATTCGCGTATTTTTTGTTTTTAATTTTCTTTAAGTTCACTGGGTATAACGCCTTTAAATTTAAATCTTGCACGTACTTTCTAAATTGTTCTAGGTAAATTGAATTTAATTTTGGGAATATTTCATCATCGACCATAATAGTATTTGTGTATTCAGTGTTAAATTTCGTATTGGCTGGCATCTGTAGTAACTTAAAAATGTTTATTAAAGTTGGGATATGCAAGTATCGGTGCTGTTATAAGTTTATTTTTGAGTGTTTCGAGCCCTTGAATATAATTTTCTTTGTTGCCGTCGATTTCAGAATCTTTTCGCAAGAAAGCTGGTCATTGGTTTTGGTACGTCGGTGAAAATTTGTATAAATTTCCTATAGTACCCAGCTATTCCTAGGAATCGCTTAATTTCTTAAGGTGGCTTAGGTATAGTACAATTCTTTATTGTTTCTATTTTCCTTTGGTTGGGTGATAAACCTTTCTCGTTGACTACGTGTCCAAAGAACTCGACTTCCTTTCTTAAAAATTCGCATTTGTCTAATTGAATTTTAAGTCTAACTTGTTTTAGTTTATTGAAAATCATTCTTAAGTTTTTGATGTGTTCCTCCAATCCATTAGAGAATATAGACTAAGCATTGCTTGCCTATATATTTTCTTAATATTTGGTCGATTAAACGCTGAAAAGTACTTGATGCATTTTGGCACTCGGGAAAACTCGTAATGGCGGTTGTCTACAGAGAATCTGTCAAGAATTTCTTCAGTTTTGGGAATAGGGTAACGATCGTCAATAGTTTTTTTTATTCAAACGCCGGTAATCTACTACCAATCTCCATTTGGGTTTTCCGGACGTTTGTTTTGTTGTCTACTGGGATCTTTTTCTTTTTCTGCTAAAAAAGATAGCTTGGGTTTTCTCAGAATTAATTTTTATTTTCCACCTCTAACAGTTATTTCCTATTATCTCACTTAAGATTTCTCTCAATGTTGAGAGCAAACTTATGCGAAGTGTAAATAGCAGTATCGTCGGCAAATATTGTCGCTTGACAATTGGGTAAATCAGGAAAATCCGAAGTGAATATATTATACAAAGTAGGACCCAGTACTGAACTTTGAGGGACACCCATGAAAATGTTAGTGGGATTAGACAAAAAGGTATTAACATAGACACGAAAACTACGATTGCACAGAAAACTTTGGACAATTTTAACTAAATATAGTGGGTAGTTAAGTGGGCGCTATGGCATAGTGGGTAGGTGCGTCGACTCCTACCCTCGAGGTCGTCGGTTCAAATCTCGAAAAAACATCTAACATTTTTTCACGCCTCCACCTCTTTCGAGTCACTGACAATGCTCAAAGAGTATAACTGTCTAGAAAAAGCTTCTCAATCTCGCCGTTCGGAGTCGGCATTAAACTGTAGGTCCCCTCCACTCGTGAGAGAACAATAGCACACACAACACGAGTAGTTGCTGAGAAGCTAGGCCTAGGTCCACCTCGGACTGTAGCGCCGCCATTATTATATATTATTATTATGATGGGTAGTTAAAATTGATCATTTTGTAAATTAAGCCATTATGCCAGACTGTGTCGAAGGCCTTTTCTACATCCAGCAGGATCATACCAGTAGAATAACCTACTAAGCGATTAAATTTGATATGGTTACAAATTCTCAGAGATTGGTGGGAGGTATTATGATACTGTCTAAAACCGAATTGAATATTAGGGTATATGCCATTTTCATTAGTAAATTCTAGAATTTGATTTTTGAGAACTTTTCCGATGATTTTACTGACGCTGCTTAATAGACTGCTTGTGTGAGCACACTTCAAGATATAACTATATATAACATCGTTAAACCTTTTGTTCCATTGTACAAACTTAAAAGATTTATTTTGTAATCTTTATGTAAAACTGCATTCTCAATCAACTAAACTAATCTAAACTGAACTAACTATTAGACATATTATTCAACAATGGTATAGAGATACTTAGTAGTTAAATGTGCAATAACTTTAAATTGTTCAACTTTAGAAGTACATTTTCATAATTCAGAAATGAAATCCATAACTAAAGTGTTAATTTTCTCAAAAGAAAAAAAATTAGGGTTGCTGCTGGTACCATTGGAGGTGGAGTTGTTGCGATCGACCGACGCCACTGTGTGATTTTTTTGAGAAAGCGGCACAGACGAAACATTAACGTTTGCATTTTCGTTGAAAGCAGTGCGACGAGGTAAAGGAGGAAAATCCAACAAAGAGTTCAGTGACATTTTTGGTGAATTACTCTGAGTCACGCGAGCAGCTGCAATGGAAGCTTTGGTGTGATGAAAGCTTTGCATAGGCGGAACTGCTGAAGAGCTTTTACGTGCAGACCATACAGTAGTACCGCGCTTAAGAGATTTTTCTCTAAATTCCAGATATCTCGCCCTTGTGGAGCATCTCGGATCATTAGATTTATGTTCACCACCGCAGTTAGCACACTTGATTGAGTTTTCACATTCTCTCGTATTGTTAGAGGCGGCGCAAATACGACAGTAGGTTTTAACATGGCAATTTTTCTCACTATGGCCAAACATTTGGCAATTATGACACCGTGTGAGTTTGCCTTCAATTTTTTTTTGTAACTCCAACTAATTTGTGTATAGAATAATGATCAAAAGTTTTTCTCTTGTTTCTGATATCTTAAGAGGGGGCTTTGTGGGATTCCTTTCGTATTTCTCTAACATGCAAATCTCGCAATTATTAATAAACTTGGTGACTGCTAATTTCATATTATGGCAAAAATGTTCTAGTTTAGGTTCTTCGTAGATTTCATTAATGCCGCGATGGTTGTTCTCAAAGTGTTTTTCACCTATTTCAGCTTCTCTAGATCTTCGTGTCGTCTTGTTCTATTTTTCGTTGTTTTTTGAATTATATGCACATATGTAATACATTTTTGTTAAAAATTAAAAAATACTTATTTAAAAAAACATTTATGTAATAGTAAAAACTAATTATTTTAAATTTGTTAAATGAAACACGTTTTTAAATGACCGTGAGATTATCGTATTCTTTGTATAAATTCAACCTTCGCAAACGTGAACTCTCTCGCAAATGTAGCTTGGGTTTTAATTGTTCGCGTTATCGCGAGTCTACTGTATATATATATAATTATTTATTTAGCAATAATCAGCTAATAATTGAAATCACAATTACTTAAAATTCACAGTTACTTAAGACGTATAATTCATTTTCACATAATATAAAATATTCTTTTTAAATCGTATTAGATTGCTCTCATGTTTTAGTACATTTGGTAATTCGTTTTGTAATTTAATCCCGTCTACTAATGTGTTGTTGGATAGGTACAGTATTGTTTATCAATATTCGCAGAGAGGTTTTATTATTGTATTATATACATTTATTGCACATAGTATTGGCGTTCTTTTGCGTATTCTTCAAAAAAAATAGTTTTTTAATTATTTTCTTTGCTATGTAATCTATATGGTTATTAAAATTTAGATTATTATCAAGCATTGTCCATAAAAATATTTAATTTCATTTGCATTTTAATCTCGTTACCTATCACAATATTTCTCTCAGAATGTCCCTTTATATACATACCTACATTTTGTCTTATTTACATTTAAACTTAATTTGAATATGGTTTCAAATGGTACAATTGCTCAAGGTCATAATTAATTTTGTCAATACAGTCATATCGTTACACATAACAAATAATAGCCCATCATCGAGAAAAAGTTGTAGAGTAGAACACTGAACAATATTTGGCATTTCATTAACATAAATAAGAAACAATAACGCTCCTAGGACCGATCCTTGAGGTAAACTCAGTGTTACATCCGTCGCACTAGATATTGAGTTTTCCACTGTAGTTCTCTGAGTTCGCCCTTGTAGATAAGATTCGAACCACCTCAACTCTCTTCCTCTAATTCCATACTTGTCCATTTTATTTAGAAGTATTCCCCTGTCCATTGTTTCGAATGCTCCTCTGAGATCAATGAATACAGCCACAATCTTCTTTCTTGAATGAACCGCAATCTTCCAATTACCAATAACCAAGTTCAGAAGCGTTTCGCAACTATGTCTGCTTCTGAAGCATGATTGACTTTCCGTAAAAAAACGATTGTCTTCCATGTATTTTTGCAGTTGTTGCTGGACAATTTTCTCCAATATTTTTGCTTCATTCGAGAGCATATTTATGGGTCGAATAATAACTCGGGTGTTTGGCATTTTTTACATTCTCAATCGGCTTTATAACTGACTCTTTCCATGATTCTGGGAATAAACCACTAGTTAATGACATATTTATTATAGCGCATAATTTCGGACCAACAGTACTGCATGCATCAATTAACATCTTTACACTTAACATATTCGCGTATTTTTTGTTTTTAATTTTCTTTAAGTTCACTGGGTATAACGCCTTTAAATTTAAATCTTGCACGTACTTTCTAAATTGTTCTAGGTAAATTGAATTTAATTTTGGGAATATTTCATCATCGACCATAATAGTATTTGTGTATTCAGTGTTAAATTGCGTATTGGCTGGCATCTGTAGTAACTTAAAAATGTTTATTAAAGTTGGGATATGCAAGTATCGGTGCTGTTATAAGTTTATTTTTGAGTGTTTCGAGCCCTTGAATATAATTTTCTTTGTTGCCGTCGATTTCAGAATCTTTTCGCAAGAAAGCTGGTCATTGGTTTTGGTACGTCGGTGAAAATTTGTATAAATTTCCTATAGTACCCAGCTATTCCTAGGAATCGCTTAATTTCTTAAGGTGGCTTAGGTATAGTACAATTCTTTATTGTTTCTATTTTCCTTTGGTTGGGTGATAAACCTTTCTCGTTGACTACGTGTCCAAAGAACTCGACTTCCTTTCTTAAAAATTCGCATTTGTCTAATTGAATTTTAAGTCTAACTTGTTTTAGTTTATTGAAAATCATTCTTAAGTTTTTGATGTGTTCCTCCAATCCATTAGAGAATATAGACTAAGCATTGCTTGCCTATATATTTTCTTAATATTTGGTCGATTAAACGCTGAAAAGTACTTGATGCATTTTGGCACTCGGGAAAACTCGTAATGGCGGTTGTCTACAGAGAATCTGTCAAGAATTTCTTCAGTTTTGGGAATAGGGTAACGATCGTCAATAGATTTTTTTATTCAAACGCCGGTAATCTACTACCTACTATTTTTGTGTTTTCTATTAATCCAGAACCTGTTTTCTTGTCTACTGGGATCTTGTAAAAATTTTCACTCGGATCTAATTGGTGGATTGTGTTTTCTGTTTCATGACTAAAGTGCAATTTGAGTTCATTGTTGTTGATAGAAATTGTTTTTGTTTTATAATCAATGATAGATAGATAGATAGATACTTTATTTTGCATAAAAAAGAATTTACAGCATATAGTATTGCACATTTTACAAATAGAGATTTGGTACATGATTACTTAGTAGCAAACTAAAAATAGAATGTTACAAGAAGCCAAGAAGCAGGAAGAAATATATTTGTTGGCAGAAATATCTAATATGAGGAAATATGCAAGAAAAAACATCCATTACAAAAAAAAACAGAAAATAAATAAATATATAAATAATTAAATAAAAACATATATAAATAAATAAATAAATAAATAAATATATATATATATATAAATAAGTAAATAAATGGATAAACAAATAAATAAATAAATAAAATATAATAATAAATAAATAAATAAGTATATATATATATACATCTAAATATATTAATAACCAGAACATGTGAAGAAAATAATTACAGGAGACAATACACTTAAATAGTAAGACCGTTTACAAGAGGATTGTCAGCAAGAGAACAACGGTTCTTAAATTTGTCAGTGAGCTTTTCAATACGTTCGCATATCAATTCAACACCCGCCCTGCAGGTCACTAGTAGAAAAGTGCTAAGGTAAATCTAACATCATCTTCAACGTTTTGTTTTGTGCAACTTGTATTCTTTTTAGATGACATTTAGCCATACCACCCCATACCGGGCAACCATACATTAATATTCTCAATAGAAAGATGCGATTTTCTGTTAATGAAGGGGTATAATAAAGTGGGCGCTATCCTTACTTTTTTCAAAGTCTGCGTGACGTGGTTACTGAAGATCAGTTTTGAATCTAAACGTAAACCAAGGTATTTAACCGTATGATCCCAGTTTTTCTCACTACCATAAATCAGGATTGGATTCTGAGGAAGAAAGCAAGCTTTTCTTTATCTGTTTTGCCTCGTTTACCGCCAGACCCATTTTAGCCGCTTCCGTTTCAATGCCAGCAAACGCATCATTGACGGCCCGCTGTGTTCGCCCAATCACGTCAATGTCATCCGCGTAAGCTAGCAGTTGAACGGACTTTTGGAAGATCGTGGCTCTTGTGTTGGCCAGTGAGTTTTGCACGATCTTCTCAAGAATGCTGTGAAAGAAATCACATAACAGCGCGTCGCCTTGTCTAAAACCTTTTTTGACATTGAAGGTCTCGGTGAGTTCGTTACCGACCTTGATGGAGCAGCGAGAGTTCTCGTCGTCATCGTCATCCTGCTCAGTCTGACGAGTTTGGCAGGAATGAAAAAACTAGACAAGGCGCTGTATAGCTCGTCTCTATACACGCTGTCATATGCGGCCTTGAAATCGACAAATAGATGGTGTGTGTCGATCTGCATTTCCTGGGTCTTCTCCAGGATCTGCCGCAGTGTGAAAATTTGATCGATGGTGGACTTCCCGGGCCTGAAACCACACTGATAAGGACCTATCAGTTTGTTCACGAATGGTTTCAGGCGTTCACACAAAACGGCAGAGAAGATCTTGTAGGTGATGTTAAGGAGACTTATCCCCCGATAGTTGGCGCAGTCAAAGGGTCTCATTTCTTGTGGATCGGGCAAACGATACTCAGATTCCACTCATCGGGCGTGCTTTCCTCCGACCATATCTTACAGATGAGCTGGTGCATGCGCCCTACCAGATCATCTCCAGCTGCTTTAAACATTTCAGCGGGCAGACTATCTGCACCAGCAGCTTTATTAGATTTCAGTCTCGATATCGCTATCTTGACTTCGTCTAGGTCGGGAGGACGGTATTCTCTTCTATCATCGTCCGTTGTGTTTAGTGGAACATTCTGCCTGACAGCGGTATTTGTGTCCTCATCGCCGTTCAACAGTCTGCAGAAATGATTTTTCCAAATTCTAAGTATCGACTGCGAATCCACTACTTGCTGTCCATTTTCGTCCCGGCAAGTTTCTGTCCGAACTTTATACCCATTCAATAAAAGTTTTACTCTTTGGTAAAACTTTCGGACATCATTCCTGCCATAACACCTCTCCATCTCCTCTCCTGTTCGTAGAGCTCACGAACAGCTCTCGTGGTTCGATGCAGCGTTGCCCGGTAGGCTTCTTGCTTTGCTGCATGTGCCTGCCTGCACTCGTTGTCAAACCAGAGGTTTGCCTTGTTGGCGTTTTAAAACCCAGCACATCAGTAGCGGCTTCTCTGATGGCTCTTTGACCACGTTTCCATTCTTCGTCTATTGTTAGTGCAGGCGACGTCGAACTTTCGGAGAGTTTCAGGGAGACTCGATCGGCAAAGTTCCTGGCAGTCTGTTGCGATTGTAGCTTTTCGACGTCAAACCATGGTTGTCTTCCTCGACTCCGTTGCTCTCTCGATATCCGTGTCCTTACCTTGGCTACAACAAGGAAATGGTCCGAGTAGATGTTGGCGCCTCGGAACGTTCGGACATCAAGAATACTGGAGGAGTGTCTGACGTCGATCGCAACGTGATCAATCTGGTTGACGGTTGAATGATCAGGAGACCGGCAGGTCCCTTTATGGATGTTGAGGTGTGGGAACCCCGTGCTAGCTACAGAGAGATGCATGCTGTGTTTACCGATGACTCTAGCAAAGATGTCCTCTTTAACTAGCTTAGCGTTGAAATCACCTACGATCTTGGTGTCGTAGCTGGAGCATTGATCGTACGTTCTTTCTAGGAGATCATAGAAGTCATCCTTGCTATCGTCATCTTTGTCCTCCGTTGGGGCGTGGGCGCAGATTAGGCTGATGTTGCCGAATTTAGCCTTGATGCGGATTGTTATGAGGCGCTCGCTTATGTACTTAAAGCTTAAGACTTTTTGCCTAAGTCTGCCTCGAACAACAAATCCACATCCAAATAATCGCTGCCTTCGCTCTCTGTAACAATCGCCGTAGTAGATATCGCAGTTTTTCATCCTCTTTTTGCCCGGCCCATCCCATCGCACTTCCTGGATTGCGGTAACGTCTGCTTTATAGCAGTCTAGGGCCTCCGCGAGTTCATCGGCTGCACGTGGTCTGTTCAGGGACCTCACATTCCACGTGCAGAACTGAAAGTCATTGTCCTTATTGCGTTTGCTGGGGTCGTCAACAGTAAATCCGTCCGTATCCGAGGCATATTGTTGCTTCTCAACTCGTATATTTTTTACGTGGTGAGGAAGTGAGCACAACCTCCAACTGGGAGGACAGGTCCATTTGTTTAGCCCCCGCACAAAGGGGTCCGGAGGCATCCGGTGTCGGTAGCCTCTTGCAGGCTGTGAGCGCCGCCGTTGGCCCTAAAAGAAGGGCTCATCCGCCGCCATCTCTATTCCAAAGTCTCGACCTTACCATGGAAACTGAACTAACTATTAGACATATTATTTAACATTGGTATTGAGATACTTAGTAACTAAATGTGCAATAACTTTAAATTGTTCAACTTTAGAAGTACATTTTTATAAATCAGTACCGCGCTTAAGAGATTTTTCTCTAACTTCGAGATATATCGCCCTTGTGGAGCATCTCGGATCATTAGATTTATGTTCACCACCGCAGTTAGCACAACTGATTGAGTTTTCACATTCTCTCGTATTGTTAGAGGCGGCGCAAATACGACAGTAGGTTTTAACATGGCAATTTTTCTCACTATGGCCAAACATTTGGCAATTATGACACTGTGTGAGTTTCCCTTTAATTTGTTCTCTCTAATCTTAACTCCAACTAATTTGCGTATAGAATAATGATCAAAAGTTTTTCTTCAACTCATCTAATTTTATGGAACCATTTTCAAAAGACACAAGATAGTTGGTATCAGTATAGTGATCATATTTTTAAAAAAAATGTTTCACTTCGATGCATTTAAGACCGCGCGCACAAAGTTAATTTTTTAGAGTATCAGTTTCTATATTGTCAAGTCCAAATAGAATACTTTCACGCTCTTAAGATCGTGAGAATAATAATGGCAATTTTGTTGTTTTAAAGAGTTTAACACTGCTGTTTAACACAGTTACTCGTTCTTTGATCGTCTTAGGTTCGTCTTTGTTCGATTTTCACTTTCACATTTTTTGATCTTTTTCGTAGATCATCTTTTTCCTCACTTTAAAATAAGTTTCAGGGTGCGAATTACATGCGAATTCGTTAATTCGCCTTTTTCGCATGACTTATTTCGCACTGCTTCTGATCTTTTTCGTAGATCACGTTTTTCTTATTTCAAGAAAGTTTCAGTGCGCGAATATTTTTTTTTTGTCGTAGTTTTTTGTCATTCTACACTGGAGCACTCAGACTTAAAACTGGTCCTTTGTACTACCAAGCAGCAACCTACTTTTGCTGAAATTTCCTGAGAATGCCTCATCTGATCCTCGCCCAGCAAGTTCATCAGCGATCTCATTTCCCGTGATCGCATAGTGCCCCATAACCCAGACAAGTCTTAGCGAATTCAAGCTACCGATCAAATTCAGAGAAGACTTGCATTCCTGAATTATCCTGGAAGTGGTTGAAGGGTTCAGAAAGGCCTTGAGCACAGCTTGGCTGTTTCTACAGATAATACAGCAAATACTTCGCCCCTTTCACCTATTGTTCATAATATAGCTCGTAGCCATTAGGATCGCATAGGTTTCCGCTTGGAAAACCGACGCAAATTTACCTAACGAGGTGTGCAGTCTAAAGTTGTCGCTCTCCACGAAGGCACCAGCACCAGATCCTTCATTGGTCTTGGAGTCGTCCGTGAAAATTCGACTACATTCCTTTCCTGGCTCAGATTCTGGCCAGAGCCAGTCCTGAGTACGGGGAAAGTCGACTTTGTATGTTCGTCGCAGCTGGAGTACTGGTGTCCGTGCGTCAGGCGGCATATCCATAAGACTGGGGTCAAAGGAAATGCGGTGCGCAAGGTCATCGAAACTCCAGTGCGAGCTGTACCAATAACCACCTCTTTTTAAACGGAAGATGGCCTTGAGAGTACACCCCATGATGTGATCATCTAGGAGGCGGGGGGGGGGGGATTCAGCAGGGCATCAAGAGCAGAGCCAGGCGTGCCAGGGAAGGCCCCCATGCAGCCGAGACAAACCGTTCTTTGAAGCTTGGTGAAAGCAGCAGTTACGTATTTACGCGAAAACTTATTCCACCAAACGACCGATACATAGGAGAGAAGGGGCCTAATCATAGCCGTGTAGATCCAAACGGATCTTTGAGCCCATGGTAATAGAGCCCATGATTTGCCGAAAATTCCCTTACACTGCCAGAAAACTGACAGTGCCTTCGCAATTTTCGTTTCGACGTGTTCTTTTCCACAGAAGCTTCCTATCTAGAACGACGCCCAGATATTTACTCTTTATCGGAAAAGCGTATAGTGACACCTTTTAGTACTAGTTGAATCAAACCAGTCAATTTCCTCCTCCTCGTAAAGAGGACTACCTCGGTGACTTGAAACCATCGAAGGACGCGACTGCGTATTTGATAGCTTTATCTGTCACCACGAGCGATGAAACAAACCAGCATCGTCGTGTTACATATATCAGCTCATCCTCAGTTCCAGGGATAGGAACTGGTTTTGAGCCGGTTGTAATCTGGTTACCTGGAAACTACTCACTTCACTATTCGAATCTACGATCTTCGTATCCTACCAACTGCCCCAGTAAAATAATGTTAACACATATTGCAAAAAACTTAACTTTATTGACAAAAATTTGATCCGTACGAACGCGGAAGAGATACTACACACTATGGAAGGTTTCGATTAGGGTTATATATCATTCACTGTGCAGTGTCTCATATTGCAATGCATGGTATGCATTGGCATTTTTGTCGATATTTCGTACGGTAAGACACGACGCGATATTGGTACTATCCTTTAAATTAATGTGTCCCAAATAAGGAGATAGACGTACCGACTAATGGAAAATTGGATAAATCGGCGAGGTTAACTATTATCTCACACAGTTCTTGGCTGGTCATGGTGGCATCCGTGAATACATATTCAAGCTGAACCGTGTTTCAAGTCCGTTCTGTCCTACACGCGGAAAAAAATATGTAGCATGTTTTCTTTCAAT
Source organism: Myathropa florea (assembly GCA_930367185.1). Taxonomy (NCBI): domain Eukaryota; kingdom Metazoa; phylum Arthropoda; class Insecta; order Diptera; family Syrphidae; genus Myathropa; species Myathropa florea. The sequence goes on from OV884003.1 coordinate 62,887,195, forward strand.
GCCCTCGTTATGATAAGGAAAGAGATATTTTGCTTGAACAATTTGGTGAACAGTCGACACCAGATAACATAGTTGAACATATGTTAAAATGCGAAGATTATTGGGCTGCAGTAAACGATGCAGCAGCACGAATAATGTGCGATCTTAGGAACGTAGAACGAAAGTGGGACGCGAATTCGCTAAACACCCAGTGACGAAGCAAATAGCTCAAACCCGTCCCTCGTGAAGTAATATTTAACGGTAGTTCCGCGAGGGAGTAAACAAATGGGAAGATTGATTGGGGGGTGATTTTAGCCGGTAAGAATCCGGCACTACCAAAAGACGTCGGACCATTGGTGCCTATGCAAGTTTTCCAACTTTCCACGCACAAAACTCATCTGGGAGAGACACACAGAAGATCTGTAGGAGCTTTGCGGACAAATCCTGGGGATGCAGTCCAAGCATCCTTAGATGGATGCATATAGCTTCTGTTAGACCTACAATCACCTACGGGCAATAGAATGGACTAAGAAAACCAATTTGATCAGTGCGAGGGAAACACTCAACAAAGTTCAAAGTTTGGCATGCCTCTATTGTGGGCGGCTTACAAAAAAAACAGCGATTGCTCTTGTTCAAGGTTATGCAACAGAGTGTTTATTCCAACAAAAAACATGTTTTTATATATGATAGATCTGATATGAAAACCGCTAATGGAGAGTTTTCAGTACAATCAACCCATTAGATGGTGCAACGTTTTAACAGTGTCATCCACTACACAAACATAAAAGTCTATGACGTTTATATGTATGTACAGTGGAGTGCAATAGTCACCGACAAGTGAATTTTAATTTAAATTAGCCCACAGCTCGGCCATCCTAATAGGTTAATCGACCCGATTACAATCAAATAATTTTAACAAATTAATATGGGAAAAAAAATTAAAAAATATTTCAAGAATTCAAATTTAAATAAATAAAAATAAATGTTGTATGCCGACTGTCGTAATAAATTTTGTTCCGTTCCTGAGCCTTTTTGGTGTTATGATTTGCCTGAGTACGAACCTCAGTAAGATTAGCCTGTTTTTCTCCTAAAGCAGTAACATGAAATTCTGTAACACGATCAGATAATTCACCTTTCTGATTTTGGCCGAACAAAAGAACGCTTGGTGTGAATCCTGTGCTTCTATTAACAGTATTGTTAATGGCAAATTCAACCTTAGCCAAATGCTTATTCCAACAACTATTTGTGGTTGCATCGCATTCTTTTGCAAGCATAGATACAAGCACACGATTCACACGTTCTACTTGCCCGTTTGATTGTGGCGAATGTGTAGCAATCTTTACATGTTTCATACCACATTCCTGAAATCTGCAAATTCGTTTGAAGTGAAACATGTTCCACGGTCAGAAATAATCCTATATAATATCCTATAATAAATAATCCTATAAAATATGATTTCAAACATACTATGGCTTCTTTGCTTGAAGTTGTTTTTACAGGATATAGCTTAGTGAACTTTGTAAAGCTGTCCACAATCAAAAATATGTGTTTTTTCCTGGCTTGGGAAGTAGGCAATGGACCAAGCACCGAATCAAAAGGTATGTTTCCTTTAGGAATGGAATGCAAAAATCCTTCTACTTTACCAGATGGGGGCGAAAAGTAAATGCATTTCAAGCACTTGTCAATATAAGCTTTAATTTTATATTTCATGTTTGGAAACCAATAGGTTCCAGACAGGTGTTTGTAGCACTTTTCAACACCTAGGTGGCACATCGCTTCATGGTGTGTTCGTATGACTTGGTCTTCCATGTTTTGTGGAACATAAAAACGCACTTTATCTTTCCACTTCCGATGTATTAAGCCATCGATCATTTCATATTGTGAGCTTTCAGCTTTCTCTAATTCCGAAGAGATCGATACAATTTTAGGGTCTTGTCGCTGAGCTGCTGCCAACAAAAATTCGAAAGCCTCATCGTCAACATGTAAAATGTTAAACGATCGACTTAAAATATCGACATGAGTCATGCGTTCTCATTTTCTGTGTTCCACTACGTAGTCAAAGCTCTGCAACTCTAGCGCCCACCGCGATATACGTGCATTCAAAGATTTCTTTTTTAATGTAAGTGTCAGAGCTTGACAATCAGTGACAATTTTAAAAAGTATTCCAATTAAATAAATTTTGAACCTTCTTAGTGCGTAAATAATTGAAAGGGTTTCGAGTTCATAGCTGTGGTATTTACCTTCAGCTTCCGTTGCCCTCTTTGAGAAGTAAAAAATAGGGTGAAACTTCCCATCTGTTTGCTTCTGTACTAGCACTGCACCAAAACCAATGATGCTTGCATCACAATGAAGCTCAGTGATACAATGAGGACTGTAAATAGCTAAAAGTGGTGATGCCACAAGCTTGTCCTTTAGAAGTTCAAATGTTTCTGCCAAACAAAAAAAGGAGTACTTCTTTTTAGCAAATCATATAAGGGTTTTGCGATGTTAGCGAAATTCTTAATAAATTTCCGAAAGTAAAAAACTATGTACATCCTCCACGCACATTGGTTTTGGAAAACTTTTAATTGCACGTAAATTATCATCATTAGGCCTTGTGCAGTTTTGATTAATTTTATAACCCAAATAAGTTATTTCTTCCTGTAAGAAGGTACACTTATCGAATCGAATAATTAGACCATTCTTAACAACCATGTCTATGACATTCGTTAAGATGACTAGATGTTCATCAACACTCTGTGTTGCGATAAGGGCATCGTCAAGGTATGTTATAATTTGACCCTCGGAAATTAATCTTTTGAAGATATGCTATGATATGATATTTATATATCTTTCGAAAACGGAGGGAGCGTTTTTGAGACCAACCGGCATCCTCGTAAACTCATATTGACCAAGTGGAGTAATAAACGATGTGTACTTCGTAGAATCATCGGACAACTGAAGGTGATAAAAACCATTCTTAAGATCCAAAGTTGTAAAATACTTTTTATCCTTAAGACGATCAAGATGGTCTTCTATCAATGGTAATGGATAATTATCACGTCAAGTCAACACAAAGTCTTAACTCCTTGTTCTTTTTCTGAACAAGCACAATCGAACAAGAACTGGATTCTCGCATGATTCCATCCTTAATAAGGACATCTAGAATATTCTGAAGCTCTATCTTATGAGCATACGGAAGTCTACGCGGTGCACAAAAAAGGGGGTGTCTTTCGACAAAACAATTTTCATTTCGAAGTCTGTTATTGGGTTGAATGAATTTTTATTTGCAAAATATGCAGAGACAATGCTTTTTCCACTGGAGCTTTTGAACGTTTTCTGATCGCCGTTGGGTGTCTCGAGTTGATTTTGATTCTTCTGGAAATCTTTATTAAATTGCTCTTGATGAAGAAGTGCCAAACCTGATTTTCCGAAAAAATCTCGTTCTAAAATAACGGGATAATTCATTGAGTAATTTTTACAACTAATAAGTTCAAACTAGTAAATTTATTTTTGTATGTGATGCAAGTTTTTATACTTCCCAAAGTTTCGAGACGACTTTCATTGACTCCATAGTAACCCCTTGTTGATTTGCCCAATGTTGATAGGAAGACTGCTGGCAAAAACCTTTCCTGGATGAAGCTAATTGGGCTTCCTGAGTCCAGAAGAGTCAGAAGAGATGTGGTGCTCCTTACAAACTCTCTTTCCCATTGAAATTCGATGACCTTTTCGAAGTCGTTGACGTTTTTCATTAACGATAAGGTGGTGTGAAGAGGAGTTGTGTGAGGTCCACCATCAAATTCCAGCTGTTTTAAATCTTTTGTACACGTCGGCTCTTCGGTTTGGTTCTCCAACATCATCACTGGATCTGTGTGACAGTGGATGGCGTTTGATAACCAGAAGAAGTAACTGTTGTTCTCACTGTTTTTCCCGCATGGTAAGAATATTGCTTTTGCTTTTGATATTTTCGCAGGGCAACCTTCAATTCTGCTAGATTGTCCGCACTGTACAAGATGGTCTTATTTAATTCCGAATCGGGTATTCCTCTGATGATGAATTGAATCAAATCTCCTTCATCCACTTCGATGTGCGAGGCAATTTCTTGCATGTGCAACACATATTGTTGCATGGTTTCATCTTTTCGTTTTTTTCTATCGCGTAGCTCACCATACACATCAGATTTTGTCACAATTTTACGGAATTCATTTTTAAAGCACTTCTAAGTTCACACCAATTTTTTGGACAAATCGTCCTTATAAACAGTTTCGCTGTGCCGGTTAGAAGCCTCTTGCAATATATAAATTTTGCTCTTTCATCCAGGTGAACAATTTCTGAGCATTCCTCGAATTGTTCGATCCACCTTTCGATTGGAAAATTGTCATCTCCGCTGAATGGAGTAATAGAATCTTTCACATCTCTGAAATTGCAAGCGGTGGTGGATCCTGCATTGGAAATTGTACTGTCCTCCATTTGCAATTCACGTAGTTGTTGCCTTAACTTGGCTATCTCCTGTTTTTCTTCGTAATCCGCCTCAGCTTCGCCAACTCTGCATCCAGAAGTTCTTCCTTGTCGTCACCACTCATCTCTTCTTCTTCACTATCCTCTTCTGCTTCATGTCGCATTTTCACTGTTCTTCGTGGAGGCTTCGTGCATTAACTTCCGAAGATTTTCTTCCAGGAATTCCTTTACTGCTTCGTATACTCGAACCTTTAGCTCCGCCTTAGTACCCGTAGTCTGCAACTTCAGCATCCGCAGAACATCCTTTAACTTCAAAACCGTTGCCGATACTAGAAAATCTGACCACTCTTCGGACATAATTAAGTTTAATTACTACGAACTAACGCGGTTCACTTGTCCAACTTCAACGAAACTCAAACAGTGGAGTGCAATAGTCATCGACAAATGAATTTTAATTTAAATTAGCCTACACTATATTACCGGTGCCATCAGGACTTACGCAACTGCAGCCATGGAAGTGCTATTGGAACTGTCTCCCCTGCATCTAGTGGTTGTAGAATGTGCATTCAAACTATCATGAGAATAGTAAAACAGGTGACAGGAAAAGACAAGTACACTACATGGAGGAAATTCGATGCACTAGTCAAGAGCTACCACTCCTGGCCTCTCCAAAGGACGACATGATCAGAAAATTTGATTTCCAAAATAAATTCACAAAAAAGCTCAGCACCAAAAGGGACTGGTGCAATGAATCCATGGTCCACAGATTGAGCACTGTAAAATGGTATAGAGATGGATTAAGAACTGATGAAGGAACTGGGGCAGGAGTTTTTGGGCCCGGGACAAAGAAATCTTCGATCTTCAATCAGAAATGTATGCCATAGACAAATGCGTCCAAATCAATCTCGACAGGAACTATACCAAAAGCGACATAACAATAATGTCAGATAGTCAAGCTGCCATAATGGCACTAGACTCCTACTCCATCAAATCTAAGCTCAAGAGGGAATGTCTACAGAAGATTAAAGAACTAATAGAATGTCTCTGCAGATTTTGGGGAGAATTTAATGACATTTCAGAAAATATATTGGGATTTTATGAAGCACTAGTCCACAAAAGAAAAATATATCTGGGCAAGTACCTAATATCAGAAGAGGAAATGCTATCACTAGAACCATCTCTCATTCAGATTTGTAAAGGAAACTGGCTTAGAGAGAATACTCTAGAACAAATTTCTTCGCCTATGCGCAACAGGAGTCCATGAACTTCAACACAACTCTGAAAAGAGCTGTGTTTGAGGGGAACTCGTAATAGTACTAAGATATTAAAAGGGGGCAAAATAGTTCTTACAGGTCGCGCTGCATTATACCCCGAAAAATAATAATAATTTTTAATTTGATTGACAATTTTTAAATGAACCATATAAGGGAAAAGTGTTGTAGTAAAATGTACAATCCACTGAACTATCTACACCAAATCGTTTATACCATTATAATTGACATTCAATAAAAGCCCTTCTCCTTTTTGTAAAGAGTACCGGTTGTGTTGTGTTTTTCTTGGGTGAAACAAAAACCTTTTTTCCACAGAGTTTATTTCAACAGGTTATGGGCCAAGAAGCTCTAAAAGGAACGTTTTTGGTTTGAAATATGTTGAAGAATATTTACCACAGAACATTTTTTAGTTTTCCCCGTAGATTCCCTTGATTTCGACCGATTACGATGGCAAGCAATTTACCATTCATCGAAAAGCTAAAAGGGAGAGAGAATTATGACACGTGGCGCTTCGCAGTCCAAGCCTACTAGGAACTTGAGGACTTATGGACTTGTGTTGCAACCGGCGTTGATGGAGACGCCAAAAGAATCACCATGGCAAGGTCGAAGATCATCCTGCTCATTGAACCCATTAACTACGTTCACGTCCAAAATACGAAGACTGCTAAAGAGTGTTGGGACAAGTTACAAGAAGTTTTCCAGGATAACGGATTGTATCGCAGAGTTGGATTACTCCGTAAGCTCATCAATACCAAATTAGATGAATGTTCTACCGTGGAGCAGTATGTAAACGAAATCATTTCAACTGCTCACAAGCTGAAAGACGTTGGACTAATAGTTACCGAGGAGTGGATAGGCACTTTGTTGTTGGCCGGTTTAAGTGATCATTATAAGCCTATGATAATGGGCATAGAGAGCTGTGGCATGGTCATTAGTGGTGACTCAGTTAAAAAAAAATCCTCCAGGATGTCAAAATGGAAGATTCAAACGCAGTGGCATTTTTTGGTCAAGGTAGCAAACGAGGGTTCCAAAAGAAACCAGTTAACAGTGCTGGCGGTGGATCCAGTGTTCGTGTTGGTTGCGGTGTTGGTGGTGTTGCTGTTGGCGGTAGCAGTAGTGGTGGCAGTGGACTGAGGTGTTATCAATGCAACAATTATGGACATTTTGCTCGAAATTGTCCTTCGAAGCAAAACAGCAAACAGACACACAAACATGCAAGTTTATATACATCGTTTGCGGTTTCATCTGCTAAACCAGGCGCATGGTATATCGACTCAGGTGCATCCGCACATATGTGTACAGATCCGAAATTATTGTCCGATGTCAATAAAGCTTTAAACAGCGAAGTAGTTGTGGCAAACAATATGCGACTGAATGTGCACAGTAGTGGAAATGGAAGTGTATCTACCAATTGATGATTTGAAAGTTAAAGTGGAAAATAAAATATCAGCTTAACTAAATAAATAAATAAATAAATAAATAAATGTGTTGTGCATACCAGGTCTTTGCGCCAATTTACTCTCTGTGAGTCAGATCGTACGCAAACAGAACAAAGTGATATTCGATTCAAAAGGATGTAGAATATATGGCCCAAACAATAATTTGTTGATTTCGGGGTCTCTTGATGGCGAACTGTTTCAGCTGGATAGTCCTTGCCAAGACAGAGTTTTTGCGGCAAATTATTTGGCAAACGACTACAATTTGTGGTACAGAAGAATGGGACATTAAAATTAACAAACCTCAACAGCATAAGGAAAAATCTTGGAATTTCGGATAAATACCCATTTCAGCAAAATTTTAATTGTGAAGTTTGTGCAAAAGGGAAACAGTGCCGCAAAACGTGGTAAGGAATACTGTGGCAAGGAATTCCAACGTATACTTCATCAGTGCGGAATTAGACATCTCACTACTGCACCTTATACACCTGAGCACAACGGCCTAATTGAAAGGATGAACAGAACTGTTATCGAAAAAGCGCGGTGTATGTTTCATGAGGCTAATTTACCGAAGCATTTTTGGGCTGAGGCGGTTTCAACGGCAGTATTTTTAATAAACAGATCTCCGAGTAGTTCATCGACGTGCAAGGTTCCAGAAGAGGCATGGACTGGCGTTGTTCCTGACATGAGTTTCTTGCGCAATTTCGGTTGTAAGGCGATGGTTCACGTTCCGGAGCAAAGAAGAAAAAAATTAGACGGAAAATCTGAGGCTTGCGTATTCCTTGGATATAGTGATGGGACTCTTGATGCTGATCCAGATCATCACATTTCGAACGTCATCAGTGAAGTCGGTGACATGGAATCTAAAGAATTTTCTGATAATACAAGTGATGTTAGTATCGTCGACGAGCAAGTTACGGATAGCATCATCAAAGAAGCAGCTGGAAATGAGAATCATCTGACAACAAATGAGAACAACGAAGTTGAATATATTCTACCACATTCAGTATCAAGTATCATCGAGTCTGCAGAGCCACACAGAAGAAGCAACAGAAAACCGAAACCAGTTGAGAGAGAAGACTTTATATCGTACACTGTGAAAACAGGTGAGTTACATGATCCTTTTACTTTATATGAAGCTATTAACAGAGCAGATGCGGAATATTGGCAACAGGCAATGGTAGATGAGCTACTCGTAAATGCCCTAAAGCAAAACGATACTTGGGAGCTTGTAGACTTGCCATCTGATGCGAAGCCTGTAAATTGTAAATGGGTTTTCAAAACCAAACGCGATGCCAATGGTGCGATCTGTAAAGCTCGCCTAGTGGTTAAGGGTTGTTCCCAACGCAAGGGATTTGACTATGAGGAAACCTTCTCGCCTGTGGAGCGATACAGCACAATACGGTTCTTTCTTTCATTGGCCGCTCAATTCGATCTTGAAATAGATCAGATGGATGCTGTGACAGCATTTTTACAAGGAGATCTGACAGAAAGAATTTACATGCTACAACCAGAAGGTTTCTCTGACAAAACTGCCAAAGTATGTCGTCTAAAGAAATCTATCTATGGCTTGAAGCAAGCCAGTAGACTTTGGAATCAAAAGTTAGATACTGCTTTGCTAGATTTCGGCTTGGAAATATCAAAAGTTGATCCGTGTGTATATTACACTCATAATAACTCAGGTTTAGTCATTGTAGCAGTTTATATTGATGACATTTTAATATTTGCTAAAGATCTCGAGGCTAAAAATAAACTTAAAGACTATCTACATAGTGTTTTCCAAATGAAGGATATGGGAGCGGCCCGATTTGTATTAGGAATTCAAATAACGAGAAATCGAAAGAAGGGTTCTATTAGTATTGAGCAAGAGCAATATTTAAGAGAAATAATCGCTCGCTTTAATTTGTCAGACTGCAATCCTGTTAATACACCAATGGATCATAATCAGAAACTAACAAAACTTATGTGTCCTCAGTAGGAAGAAGAGAAAAGAGATTTGTTGAATATACCATACCAAGAAGCGGTTGGATGTTTAATGTTTGCTGCGCAAGTTTCAAGAGCCGACATCAGTTTCGCCGTTAGCAACGTTTCTCGTTTCAACAATAATTTTGGAAAACCTCATTGGACCGCTGTAAAAAGAATTTTTTGCTATTTAAAGGGAACTGCTGATAATAAATTAGAATTTTGTAAATCGGTTGATGCTGACATATATGGTTTTTGTGATGCTGATTGGGCGAATGACAGCGATGACCGTCGATCAAGTACAGGCTACGTTTTCTGCTTTGGAAAAGGAACAGTTTCGTGGAATACAAAGAAATAACCCATAGTCTCGCTGTCTTCAACTGAAGCTGAATATATGGCCGTATCATCAGCAGTACAAGAAGCCATGTGGTTAAAAAGTTTGCAAAATGTTCTTCGGCTATTGGACTCAAATAAATACATGATTGTAATTGTACATTCAGTGTGGGTGTTGTAGTAGAATGTACAATCCACTGAACTGTCTACACCAAATCGTTTATACCATTATAATTGACATTCAATAAAAGCCCTTCTTCCTTTTTGTAAAGAGTACAGGTTGTGTTGTGTTTTTCTTGGCTGAAACTAAAACCTTTTCTCCACAGAGTTTATTTCAACAAAAAGGTAGAAGGAAGTCTGTCGGTAAAGGTAAAGCGAAAAATGTAAAAATCCTACGGCATCACAATTACAGCTTACTTAATGGGCTGTTTGAGAAATGAAGTGGAAAACTCACTGAAAAAGACATTTAGGTAAAAACAAAATATTAAGCGATTTGCATTGAAAAAGTTCGGGCGATTAAATTTAAACACAATTATGAAATTTGAAGCATACGGCACGGCGTCTTTGTATTACCAACATTTTAGTAAATGCGAATCATACATGCATATATAATTAGATGCGTAGATGAATTTGGAACGAATGTAAAGTATACACAGCAAGTAGAGTTATAAGGATATGTTAATATTTAAACGTCTCGTTCAAAGTCCAATTTGATCCTCCAATAATTTTTAAGTCAAACTACAATATACGAGTACATGTACGTCAATCAATCAATAGTGAAATAGTATGTGCATATAATGTTAACAAAGTATGAAACATCGTTACATTTATGAAAACTGTAGGTTAGTAAAACACAATTCGCTTTGTACGTATTCGATTCTTATTTATGTATATAGTAACGATTAAAATATTGGGGCCTTAATCGTCTTAAGAAATAAAAAAAAATCAATAACTCCAATTATAATAAGTTCTTTATTTTTCCACTATTTGATTTGACAATTCCTGCGTATCACTTGCCGGTTGGAACAGAAGTGACGCTTCAATCCCCAAAACGTACAAACAACCAAACGGTGTAGGTGCGCTTTAATTTTTAAGCGTGGCTTAGTTGCTAGCCAGTGGTGTTCGAAATTACAGGAAAGCTTCGCTCCAACTTTATCTTCGCAGAAGATATTATAGGGGGTTGTGGGAGCACACTTCAAGATATAAATCCTCCCTACCAAAAATTGTTTTTTTTGTCCCTAAAACACAATATATATAACTACAACTACACTTCTGCTTAACATTTTGTTTTGTTTTTACAAATATGAATTATTCTTATTTTTTTTATGTTTGAGAACAGCATTTTAATAAATATTAAATAATCTTATCTTTGAGTTTACAATCCATCATTAGTATTTTCCTTGTTATTTGGTTCCATTTTTTTATTGAAAATATTTCTTTTTAAACAATAGATACATTTAAATAACTATCCAATTTACATTTTTTTTTTTGGGGAATTACTTCACTTACATTACTAGAGATAATTAATTATGTATTGTTATTTTAAATGAATTACAAGAAGAAAAATTCCATAAACGAACATAACAAAGCTCTGTAATTCCTATACTACTTCCTTGGACGCAACAATAACCCCTTCTAATGAGTCACAGGTTGAACGCACTCTTTTTAACATCCAACAAAACAACGAGTAACGAGCTGGGTGAGTGAGTTCCAATTAGAATTGACTGCTTTCATCTAAGTGACATATGAGTTTCCTGTTACAACGATTTGAAAATGTTTCCAATAACTGGCAAAAAAATTAAATGTATAATTCAGCATACTCGATCAACAAAAATCAAACAAAAGCAACGTAGGAAATAAAAATAGCAATAGGGAAGAATTGCAAAAGAATTAAACACACACTAGGTCATAAAATTGTAACAAGGAAATGGGACAAAAGAGCACGGTAAAATTTATGAAATTTAAGTGTTTTGGAATTTATATTTTCGTTTTAACTGTTTCCTATAGTATTTAGTGTTCCGCTTTGTGGATGTATCTGTCACATAGTTGTATTCGGCTAAAAAGTTATTAAGTTTTTTGCATTTTGGCTTGCTCCTAACAACCGTTATGTTTTTAACAATATCTAGACATAAGTTAAGGTTAGTATCTATGTTTTTATTTAATTTTCCTATTGTTCTTTCTTTCTGTCTTTTGAATGTCTTGTAATAGTTTTCGATATTTGCATAAGTTCTTACAAAGGAAATCGATTGGCCTAAGCTTTGTCGTAGAATGTATTGTGTTATTATAAATAGTGATAATTTTGAAAATTCTATCAGTTAACTCTGCTTTGTCCTTAGAAGCATTCAGTAATCGTAAGTGCTCGTTTAGTATTCGAGGTTACATACCTTTCGATATCAGCGTTACCAGTTTTGATCGACGCCGTTGTCCTATGGAAATCTATACCATTCTCTTTTAAAAATTGTTCAACTGCGCAATGCAAGATGCAAGTCTCACCGTCTGCTATTATTTTATTTGGTTTGCCTAAGAACTGTATGCGTTGTTTAATTGTACCCAGAATTGCAATGCAATTCCTATCCTCTAAGGGATGAAGTGTGGCGTACTTAGAAAACTTGTCGATGGTACTGAAATACATTTTCCCTCGTTCCGGAAACCAAATATCGATGTGAACAATGTCATTAAAACATTTTGGTGTTTGAGTAACTTGCATCGGTATGTGCAAAGGTTGCCGATCGTGTTTAGCCACATTACAAGTATCGCAATTGTTAATGAATTTTTGTATTTCAATTTCCATTTTCGGAAAATAGTACGTCTTCTTTAGTTCAGAGTTAATTCCTCGATGGTTCTTGCATAAATGTTAATTTTTGATGATCGAAAGAAGCTCATATTTGTCTGTTATGTCCTTTAATCGACTAGTGGAACGCAATACTTTTAGTTTTGTATTAATTGCAAAATATTTCACAAACACTGTCTGAAATTCTAGAAATTGTTGGAAGAAAACGCGAATGCAATCGTTTTGAGTGCTATACAAAGACTAAAAGAAAAGCTTTATTAAGATTAATAAGAAAAGTGTTATACATCGTATGAAAAGGAAATGAAAGTTCTGGACTTAGGTTCAATGTATGTGCATATTATAAATTTCTCAACACTCCCACTTTTATAATTATGCGATACAATTAATTCAATTCAATTAAAAAAAAAAACTTAATCAGTATCATAAAAAAAATTACTTCAATTCATGTTTTGACACAATATTCAAAAGGCATTTAAGACGCAAGAATCTGTCCTTAGCAAGTGGTTTTGTAAATATATCACTGAGTTGATTGTCCGTGTGAATGTATTCTAAGCTGAAAAAACCATCAGCATATTTTTCACGAATAAAATGAAACCTAACGTCGATATGCTTAGTCCTTTTGTGAAATTCTGGGTTTCTAATTAAACGGATGGCACCATGGTTATCGACGAATAAAGTCGTTTTGACCTTCTGATTTGGGAGTAAATCGAATAGTAGCTGCTTCATCCAAACCAACTCCTTGACCGCCTCTGACGCTGCTACGTACTCCGATTCCGTCGTAGAAAGGGAAACGCATTTCTGTCGCTGCGATGCCCATGTGATGCAACTGGAACCCAATAGGAAAACTAAGCCACTTGTAGATCGTCGAGTGCTTATATCTCCAGCATAGTCGGCATCACTGTAACAATTTAAAGTTAAATTTATTTTATTTTCAAAGAGTATACCATGATCGAGCGTCCCCTTCACGTATCTAAAAACACGTTTTACCATATTGACATGGACCTTAGACGGATTCTCAAGATAGCGGCTAATGCAACCAACAGCAAACGAAAGATCCGGACGCGTTGCCACTGCCAGGTACATAAGGCTACCCACAGCCTGTCGGAAAGGAAAGGTCTTATTTATCGCCGTATCTGCAAACTCTGCTGCATTAATTGCAGGATCTGCAGGAGTTGATACCACAGCCGCTTCTGCTAGATTAAATCTTTGTACCACCCTTGCTGCATACTGCGACTGACTGAGATGTATAGAACCATCTTGTAGAAATCTTATCTCTAGTCCCAAGAAGTGTTTGGCCGGAAAAACTTTGATTTCAAAATTCATTTTTAAATAAGTGCACAGGTTTACGATATCATTCTCGTCTGTTGCAGCCATGAGACCATCATCAAGATATATTGCCAAAAAAATCTTCTTCTTGTTATAATGGCTCACAAAAACACATGAATCTGCACAGCTTGGCCTTAGATTGAAGTCCTTTAATAGCTTCGCAAATGTCTGATTCCAGCACCTTGAAGATTGCTTGAGACCGTACAAGCTCTTTTTTAGCTTACAAACTCGTCCGCTATGATCATCATAACCCATCGGCTGCTTGACATAAATCTCCTCTTCTATACTTCCATTTAGGAATGCTGTCTTCACATCAAACTGCACAATCCTTAAATTTTCCGATGCATCTATACTCACTATGACCCTTACTGATGAAAATTTCGCTACTGGACTAAATGTTTCTAAATAGTCAATTCCGTACTGCTGATCAAACCCACGAGCAACGAGTCTCGCTTTGAACCTTATTTCCTCATTCTCAGTAGCATTTTTCTTCTGATAAACCCACTTGGTGTCTATAAGCTTTCGATTGGTAGGTAACTGCACTAAAACCCAGGTGTCATACTTTCTTAACGACGACATTTCTTCGTCCCTTGTTGTTTTCCAAAATTCAGACTCTTTGGAACGTATGGCATCTTCATAGCTGACCGGAGAATCTGATTCTGCAACAAAAGCAAAACTTTCCGAAACAGTGAAATTCACACTACCGGTTGTTTTGCTACTCCTTATATCTTCCGATGGTTGAATTAGATTTGAAGGCTCAATACCTTCTATCAAATCACCAACAGCCTGACTGCAAACACCGCCACAAGTCCCTGAACTAATAACGCTCTCGTCACGAACCAGCTGCAAGCTATCATCAGTTGGGTTTTCGAAAGTATGATCACTAACAGCATCCTCGATTTCTGCATCTTTGATATGATCACTAACAGCATCCTCGAAATCTGCAGCTTTGATTCCAGCATCACCATTATCAGTCAGCCACATAGTTTTTCCAGTCTTCTTCTTTAAGTAAAATTGTATTTTCCTGCAAGCTTTCTGCCTTCGACAAATTGCCAAAATTGGTAAACACTACGTTTCGAGTTGTCTCAACCTTGTTCTGCTCCGGAATATATACTCTATAGCCCTTTACGCCATCTTCATAACCAATAAAAATTCCCTTTTTAGATTTTGCATCCAACTTCCTTCTCTTCTGTCCTGGAACATGCACATATACGTCTGAACCAAAAACGCGTAAGGAACCGATATCAGGCTTTGAACCAAACCAAAGCTCGTATGGAGTCTTTCCTTCCACTGTGCTCTTACCTGTTTTATTCAAAACATGAACAGAAGTACTCACCGCCTCTGCTCAGAACTTATAGCTTAAATGTTTGGCATGTATCATCGATCTCGCTGATTCCATTATAGTTCTCATCTCGCGTTCCGCTGAACCGTTCTGCTCCGGCGTATAAGGCACAGTTTTTTGGTGGACTACACATTGCATATTTAGCAGCTGTTTGACTTTTTCATGCATATATTCAGAGCCATTGTCGCTACGTAGCGTTCGAACCCGATTTCCTGTCTCAGCTTGCACCTCGTTTAAAAAGAACTGAAGAAATCTAAAAACTTCCGATTTTTCCTTCATAAAATATACCTTTCGATAGTGAGAAAAATCGTCCTTAAATAAGAGAAAGTATTTTGATCCTCCTATTGATTGCTGTTGCATTGGCCCACAAACATCTGTATGTACCAGCCCCAAAACAGATGATGACTTTCTCTCAGATTCACTGAACACAGCACGACACTGTTTCCCATACATGCAACCATCACATACGAAATTATAATTATCTTTGAACGGAATTTGGAAATCTCGCAAAAGTGTGTCAGTTTTCTTTACAACAACATTCGCAAACACTTGGTCGCTCTCCATCGTCACTTTGACAAGAAGCTTAAAAAGTTTCGATTGGCGTACTCCCACTGCAAGAGTAGTTCCGTTTTTAATTAATTTGCATTTGGAATTATCTGACCAAAAACGAAGACCCCTGTCCAAAGCACTATTCAGTGAGAACAAATTTACATGTATGTCTGGAACGTACAATACATCAACCATATGACTTGGTTTCCATCTTCCTTCGGCGAAAGAAAGCACATTAACATCACCTTTTCCAATTGCGTTGATCGTTGTGCCATTTCCTATGCGAACGATAACTGGTGATTTAAACTGCACGTAATTGACCAACCACTCTGTCTTCTTCGTCATATGATCGCTCGCCCCGGAATCTACAAACCATTCTTGTTCCTTTCCAATTTGTTCCGCTGCTGCTGCTTCACAAATAAAAGCTTCTCCTCTCTTAGAGCTTGAATTCCCCCTTGATAATCTCTCTGGACAGTTCCGCTTCCAGTGTCCAGCTTTTTTACATACAAAGCATTTGCCTTGCTTTATCTGGTTTCTTGCTCCCTTCTCTTGCGGTTTTTTAGAACTACGAGTATGTCCAAATTTCTTCGCTATCAATGCATTGCTGCCATCCCCGCCACCCACCTGATGTGCCTTAAAACGTGCTTCTTCCATAACTAATCGCGATGTTAAGTTATCTACTGTTTGTGCATCCCTTGCAGTAGACTCCCATGCACTATAAAAATGACTGTAATGCTCTGATAAAGTCATCAACACCTTGGTGATTATCATGGAGTCAGAAATTTTTTCTCCAACATCTGCCAATTGTTGGACGAGTGCCAGCAATTTAGATATATGTGTAGCCACATCATCAATAAGGTCCAAGGAGAACATATAAAAACGTTGCTGAAGCATATGTATGCTTTCCTTTGACTTTGCTTCATAAATTGTCTCGAGTTTAAGCCACATTTCTTCTCTCTCTGCAGAAGGGGCTGATTTGCCATGCTTGTTACAATGATCTTTTGTGCTTTGCTATCTCCACGTCTCCATGTTGCTTCAGCTGCAGCTAAGTTTTCAACTTTAATGTTACCTCCAACTACGGGATAAGTAGCCTCCCCATCAATATATTTCAGCAGATCAGCAGCATTGAGAATTATCTTAACCTGAAATTTCCACAGGTTCCACTGCTCTTGACCAGCTAATTTTTCTATCTTAAGCTCTGATTCCGCCATTAGAAAAACGCGTAAGTACCGGTGAGTTTTCTGTAAAAGCACTCAAACTTAACCTGTCTGATAATTCAATAAGAACCGAAATTCTTTTCTTTAATAAAATAAAAAAAAACCTTCAAAAACAACCTCGAAATTGATCTTTTTTTTTTTTTTTATTATTATTATTTTATGAAGAAAATCGACAGTGACACTACCGCGTTTCTGGGCCCATAACCTGTTGGAAGAAAACGCTAATGCAATAGTTTTGAGTGCTATACAAAGACTAAAAGAAAAGCTTTATTAGGTTAGGTTAGGTTGAAGTGGCTGACTGTGGAAAACAGTCACACTTAGGCCAAATTAGGCCCATTGTGATACCACGCGGATCTTGTGTTCCTTTATCCGAAAAACCATTTAGCGCTTTCAACGAAGCTCTTTAATTGATTGATGCCGACGTTGTGCAATTCGCTCAAGTCGTTAAAGAAGTAGGCTCCAAGGTGTTTCATCCTGCGAGAGGAGAGAGCGCTACAAGTGCAGAGAAGATGCATTATGCTTTCTTCTTCTTCTTCGTCTCTGCAGCTTCTGCAGAAATCATTATGAGGGAGTCCCATTCTTGAGGCGTGAGTACCAATGGCACAGTATCCTGTGATAACGCCAATGAGAATCCTTAGGGATGACCTGTTCATTCTAAGGAGATAGAGTGAACGTTTTAGATCAAGTTTAGGCCAGATTTGCTTTGTAATGAGGCACGTAGTGCCATCTGACCATCTTGAGTTGGTGTTTTTAATGGTATGATTCTTTAAAAGAAGTTTAGCTGTAGCGAATGGCATAGGCGGAAGATCCCCACTAGGGAGGTTTGTGGAGATCGTACCGCTCCTGGCGAGACAATCAGCTTCACAATTCCCTGGAATGTCACTATGTCCCGGCACCCACATGAGGTGAATGTTAAAATGCTCAGCCATCTCGTTAAGAGATAGGCGGCAATTTAGGGAGGTCTTAGAGAGAAAAGTGACCGAGTTCAGGGATTTGATTGCTGCCTGGCTGTCTGAACAGATGGTGATGTCCTTCTTGGATATCACGTTGTTCTTGAGCCAAGACAGAGCTTCTTTTATTACCATTGTCTCAGCCTGGAAAACGCTACAATATTCTGGAAGGTGGAGGGATATACTAAAATTCAGATCCTTGCAGTAGACACCTATTCCTACTCCCTCGTCCGTCTTGGATCCATCTGTGAAAATACGCAGAGGACCGTCCAGCGTCTGAGTATCAGACTTCCAGTCTGACCTGGAGGGTATGCTGGTAGAGAAGTTTTTCTCAAAGACAAGATGAGGCAGTATGAGGTCGGTGTCGTGCGGTAGAAACTCGAGGTTATCTAGAATGGTGGAATGACCCGTATGGTGGTTATTCCACAGGTGAAGTGTTCTGAGTCTTACCGCTGTGCAGGCTGCTACTTGTCTGGCAAACAAGTCAAGTGGAGGGAGATACAGTAGAATATTTAATGCTTCGGATGGTGTCGTCCTTAGCACTCCACTGATGCATATACTTGCAGTTCTTTGCACGCGGTTAAGAAGGTTGCGGTTGACGGCTGTGCCAAGAGCTGTCCACCATACTGAGACTCCATAGAGTAGGATTGGTCTGACTACGGCTGTGTACAGCCAGTATGCTATTCTAGGCTGAAGGCCCCATTTACATCCGATTGCTTTTTTGCAGCAATAGAGCGCAGTGGTAGCTTTCTTGATACGCTCCATGATGTTGGACTTCCAGCTTAGTTTACGATCTATGATGAGACCCAGGAATTTGGCCTTGTCTGTGAGCGTAAGTTTTACGCCACACAATGAGGGAGGGTCAAAAGGGGGAATTTTATATTTCCTCGTGAAGAGTATTAGTTCCGTTTTTTGCGGATTAACTCCAAGACCGCATGCACTGGTCCATGAGGTTAGTCTATGGAAGGCATGCTGCATGATGTCCCTTAGTGTCGAGACAAATTTTCCGGAAACTGCAATAGCAACATCATCCGCATAGGCAATCACCCTGCATCCTACCTCCTCTAAGTTCAGTAGCAGTTCATTGACCACAACATTCCATAGAAGAGGAGAGAGTACACCACCTTGCGGGGTTCCTCTATTAACTGTTCTGCGGACATTGGATTCACCGAGTTTAGAGTTTATTACTCTGCTAACCAGTAGCTGGTGAATAAAAGCCACAAGGGACTTTTCAATACCGAGATTGTTAAGCGCTAAGGTAATTGCCTCGGGAGTGATGTTGTTAAAGGCTCCTTCAATGTCAAGGAAAGCTACCAGGGTAAATTCCTTGTATTTTAGTGATTTTTCAATCGTACTTATGAGGGTGTGTAGAGCTGTCTCCACTGACTTACCCTTATTGTACGCATGTTGAGCATGCGAGAGTCTGCCAGACGCAATACTGCTTCTGATGTGGTGATCAATCAGCTTCTCAAGTGTCTTTAGGAGAAAAGAAGAGAGGCTGATAGGTCTAAGGTCGTTAGGCTTGTTGTGTGAGGATTTGCCGGCCTTGGGAATGAAGATTACTGTAACCTCCTTCCAAGACCTGGGGACATATCCTAAATCTAGACAAGCTTGGAAGATGCTTGTCAGCCAGGGGAGAATGAGATCTGCAACTGCCTGGAGCTCTGCAGGTATAATGCAATCAGGACCAGCTGATTTATATGGCTTAAAATTATTTAGTGCCCACTTGACAGATGCACTGTCTATTTTAAGAGGGCTACAAGAGGATCTGGTTGGTGTACTGCCAGGACAGATTGATCTAGCAGCTAGACTTCCCGGGAAGTGGGTGTCCACAAGAAGGTTTAGGGTGTCTAGACTGGAAGATGTCCAGGTACCATCCGATTTTTGTAGAAAGCTGGGTGCTTTCGGGAGCGATGCTAAAACTTTCCTCAGCCTGGAGGCTTCAGAAACTTTTTCAATTTTGCCGCAGAAGAGTTTCCAAGACACACGCTTGGCTCTTTTTATTTCAATTTTGAAGTTGTTGAGAGAACTTTTGTAGGTTTCCCAATCAACAGCATCTCGGGTGCGTTTCGCTTTGTTAAAAGATCTCCTGCTTTCCTTGCGCAACTTGTCCAGTTCCCGATTCCACCATGGTGGTTTCGACTTGCCCTTAGGCTTGCTGATAGGGCAGGAAATAGACAGTGCGTGGTTAAGGATTTTTGTGAGCCTCTCCACAGAAGTGTCGAGGTCGGCAGGACAGTTGGGGATGGAAAAAGGTGTATCAGTTAAGATTGCCGATACAGTTTCTCTGTATTTATCCCAGTTGGTCTTTCGGTGATTTCTGAAAGATATTTGTGAACGAGGCGATCTTACTACATCGAAGGTGATATAGCGATGATCAGAGAAGGAGTGGTCACGAGAGACCTTCCAGTTTTTGATGCTGTCAGCAATAGAGTCAGAAGTCAGGGTGATGTCGAGCACCTCCTGTCTGTTTTTTGTAATAAAGGTGGGTTCGCAACCTGAGTTGCATACTACTAAATTGTTGTTTAGAATGTAGTCAAAAATGAACTCACCTCTATCGTTGATGTCCGTGCTCCCCCAGATTGTGTGATGCGCGTTTGCATCACATCCCAGAATGAGCGCAGTCTTGGCTCTCTCCGCATCAGCGATCGCCCTCTTGATTGTAGTAGAGGGGGGAGGTTCAACATGGTCATGTGCCATGTACGCCGACATTACCCAGACTTTTTCTGTGCCTAGTTCTAGGCAAACGGCGACTGAATCTCGATCGCTATAATTGGAGAGAAGAAAGGCATTTAGTGAGCTCTTCACAAGAATGCAGGTTCTGGGCTTACCTCCCTCTCTCATGAAGAAGAGAATGTAGTTAGGAGTCCTGAGTCCACACACTAGATCATTGACGACCCAGGGTTCTTGGACTAGGACAATATCTTCTCCGTAGGTGTTGAGACGGAGAAGTAGAGCGGCCGAAGCCGAAATGGAATGGTGGAGATTAATTTGGACTATCCGAAGCAGCGCCATCGGGTAGTCCTCCCTCCACCAAGGTGGTGTTTAAGTCATCGCCAAGGTCGATCCCAAAAAGGGAGTCTTGGCTATTAGGCGGGGTACTCGTGAGTTCGAGATCAGAGAAGTTGATACAATCCACATCCTCATCTCGAGCCTCTGGATCTGGTGAGGGAGTGCCCCCTCTCTCCCCCTCATCCTCCATGGGAGCCAAAGAGGTTGACGGGATAGCTCCCGTTTTGGCGATGGAAGATGAGGTGGAGGGAGACGGCTCCACCGCGGCCGAGCATCCCCCCTCCTCCTCAATGACTGCGGCCAGTGTATTACCGGCAGGTTTAGCAGACGATGAGGTGGAGGGAGAGTGATCAACCATCGCAGAGTCCTCCCCATCCTTTTTATAGACCCTCAGAGTTACACTAGTGAAGCTATAATGAATGACCACTAGATTTCGTGAGGGGGGCGAGCGACTCTTTATTGATGACAATAGTAGCCGCTCGCGTGTCACCCTTGGGATCCTCCAGTTTCGCGATCTTCCAGTCGTGAGTTGGAAGATCCGGGTTGCAAACCTGGATGAATTTGAGAATGGTGGGAGCATCGGAGGGGATGAGCGGTAACCAGGCACGAGTCCTGGGCCTACTAGGGATATTATCCTTAGTCACGACATCAAGCCGTGCCCCGTCCCATACTTCCCCCAATTTGAGGACAGCCGATCTGAAAAGATCAGCCGATCGTAGGTACCCGAAGGACAACAACTTGATTCTACCTTGGTACCATCCAGCATCGAGCCCGACAGGTGCCAGGCCTCCGCTTTCCTGCACAAGGCTGAGGTAGAAGTTGTTCAAACCTCGTTCAATTTTCCTCCAATTGGAGGGCGAAATGCTGCCATCGACGTCGCTATTATCGATCACGGCGTAAGTGAGGTTGTCTTTAACTACCTCACTATACGGCCTATTGAGCCTATTGGCATTCGAGGATCCTCCGGCAGTCTTTGACCTTTTGGGCTCGGAGGTTGAAGAGTCGGCCGATCTGGCACGCTTAGCTGTCGATGGCTCGGGGGCATTCGCGCTATCGCTTTCAATGCTTTTAGCTACCTTGGTTGCCCAAGCTAGCGAGCGTTTCTTTTGCTCAGAAAGCGACTCCGGAGGAACACCACTAAAGCGCTCCAAAATCCGGGCTGCAGTATTCCGCTCCCTGTGTTTCCTTGTAGAAAGGCCAATGGCCTTTGAGGAGGCAGCGGTACTGCGGGCGTTGTTTGGATCCGAGATGGATCTGGAGGGCTCCACGCGGCTATTGGCGAGCCTAGCCGAAATTGGCTTGGTCGCCAGCACTTCAGGAGCTGAAGGGCCTTTAGAGGCGCTGGGAGTTGAAGTCCCAGCCGGTGAGTGAGCACCGGACTCATTTTTATGTTTTTTTAAAAGGGGTTTTTTTGAGGCATTAGTTCCCACGAGTAGCGGAGAAAGGGAGGTCCGGCTGCGCAGAGATCCGCAATACACAGCTAAGGCTGATTGATCCGAAAGGTCGCCAGGTATTTCGGATACTCCGTTAGCGACTGGGCTTTAGTTTAGGGTGGGCCCCCAGCCAGGCTGATCCTCGGCACGGAACGGTTGACACCTTGATCCGGCCCACCGGAAAGGGAGAGAGAAAAGGAGGAAGGAAGGGAGAGGGAGGAATTGGGACTGGTTGCATCTTAGCTTCGGGTCTCATCATAGAAAATAAATTCTCAAGAGTCTTTGACCTTTACTAAGCCTTCGCACCGCGTCAAGGTGTACAACCACGCGAAAGCTTTATTAAGATTAATAAGAAAAGTGTTATACATCGTATGAAAAGGAAATGAAAGTTCTGGACTTAGGTTCAATGTCTGTGCATATTATAAATTTCTCAACAGAAATAAGTGTAAATCATCGCAATAAATGCAAAAAGGCCTTTATACTTTTCATAATATTCAAAAGAACTGATTTGCCCTTATCAATTTGTATGAAATTTTGAATTTTGTTATGAACAATTTTAAAAGTTAGTTTTTCCTTGGTGCCATATGACAAATACAACTGGTTTTTAAAAAGATTAATTGGCTTTTCGGTTATAAATATGTGAAACGATTCGTCTTCCATTGCGCTGTGGATAGTTGCATCCATAGAAACAATATCATTATTGTCATTTTGTGCAACTGGACTCGCGACTGCTATACTTCCATTAATATCGCTTCTGTTGAACGCTATTTCGTTGTTGAAGACTTCCGCAAGATTAACGTCTTTGTCAGATCTTACAGAATGTTCTTCGTCAAGTTTCCTTTCAGAATTATTCTCCAAATCAACTTCTTCGTTGTTTTTTGGATAATAACCCTGAATTTGTTCAATATAGCGACTCAGTCCGTCCGCAACGCAATTTTCCTTCCCTTTAAGATACTCGATGTTAAAGTCGTATTCGTTTAGCATGATCTTCCACCGCAGCAATTTCAAATTTGGTTCTTTTACGCGACTTAGCCAAACTAGGGGCTTATGATCTGTCCTGACTGTAAACTGTCTGCCATATACTCGTAAGTACGTTCTGAAGTACTTCACCGACCAGACAATTGCGAGAAGCTCTTTCTCTATAGTCGCGTAAACAAGCTCGTGCTTGTTGAGACTTCATGAAGCGTAACAAACAGGATGACCGTTTTGGCTAAGCACAGCTCCTAACGCATAATTTGATGCATCGGTGGTAAGAATAAAATTTTTGTTAAAGTCTGGACTGCGGAGTATAGGGTCGGAGATCAGAAGGGTTTTTAATGTGGTAAATGCTTTTAAGTATGCTTCGTCTCGAATGTTTAATTTTTCTGTTTTTTTTAAGTATTTTATCATTGGGTGGGCTACCTTAGCATAATCTTTTATAAACTTGCGGTAATACCCCGTTATTCCTAAAACTTGTTTAATACCTTTAATGATTGTTGGTAAAGGCATTTCAACAATGGATTTTACCTTGCTGGGATCTGGTTTAATGCCATTACTAACAACAATGTGTCCTAAATAAGAGGTTGATGTTTCGGCAAACTTGCATTGATTAATTTGAATTTTCAAATTGGAACTTTTAAGCACTTGTAAAATGTTTCTAAGAGCTAGAAGATGTTCTTCAAAACTAACTGAAAATACTAGGATGTCATCCAAATAAACAACGCAGACAACATTAATGAATTCTTTGAGGATTTTATTCATAAGCCTTTGGAAAGTTTTTGGCGCGTTCATAAGACCGAAAGGCGACCTTAAAAATTCATAATGACCTCTTTTTGTAGAAAATGCTGTTTTTGGTCTATCCTGTGGTTCAACCTCTATCTGATGAAACCCTTTTACAAGATCTATGACAGAAAAATAATTGCACTTACCAAGTTTATCAAAAAGTTCTTCCGAACTGTTCATAGGGAAACTATCATCGACTGTCTGTTCATTAAGCATCCGATAGTCGATAACAATTCGCCATTGTTTCTTACCAGATGGGTCGTCTTTTTTTGGTACGACCCATATTGGCGAATTGTATGGACTATTACTGGGTGCAATTATCCTCTGTCTAAGCATCTCTTCTATCTGCCTATCAACTTCCTCACTATGAACCTCTGGATACCTGTATAATTTTGTATAAATTGGCTTTTCGGTTTTTGTTATTATTCGATGTCGTATTTCATCAGTAAACGTAAACGGTCGTCTCCTTCTTTATAGAAAATAGACTCATAAGCGCGAAGCAGGGATTTAATTTTGGAGGCATCATTAAAGCTCAAATGTTGTGCAAAAATCTTTTCATCAATCTCAGATTTAAGAGCCTCGTTACAGAAAATGGACGAAGATTGCCTTCGTAACAATGCTTGGCATAGTCCTCCTCATCAATGTTAAAATAAATTGGTATTTTTGCGGAAACCGTGATAAGGAGTCTGTTATTATAATCAATGACTATATTAAGGGGCATAAGGATGTTATTACCTATCAGGCCATCGAAGTAATCATGAAATTCATACTCTATAAAATGGATAAAACAGTTAGGCTTATTAAATTCTTTAAAAAGAGGTATGCAAAATTCTTTATTCGTTTCTACGTTACGGTTGAGTACTTTAAGTATGGATGTTTTAGATGGAATTTTCCACTTTGGGTTGCACACATTTTTATTAACAATACTGTATTCGGCCCCGCAATCGATACTAAATCTAAGGTGTTTTAGTGGAGTTTTACATACTGTATAGGGTAGTTGTTTCTTGGACCTGTTTGAAAATTTTGATGACTGTTCCTAATTGACTGTTGTTTCGTCGCTCGCGTTCATTTAACGAAATGTCCATTGGTTCCTGATTAGTTGATTGTCTAAACCTATTTGTATGTCGCGATTGTCTGCTGTAAGTATTGTTATTTGATTGTCGTGTTTGTCCACTCTGTGAATAACTATCTTGACGTGCTGCTTCGGAATTTAAACCAGAATAACTTCGAACCTGTGGTTGACCCTTATTACCGTAGTTACTATACTGTCTACTATTCTGATAATTTGAAAAATTTGTATTATTGTTAGTGTTAGTAATATGAAAATTGTTTCGCGTGTATTTGGCCCATGTCGGTGATGATTTATTTCGAGAATTATTCTATAAGTTACGGCTTAAAATGATTGATTTTGTTGGTTCAGGTAGGTTATACTTAAATGCTTCAAGAGCAATTCTAATATTTGATTCAATCATTTGTCTAAACTCATCATTAAGTAAATAGACACTATTAATACGACTAAGAAGATAATTTATTTTGTCGTAATAATCTTCTATTGTTGTTCGGATTCTTGCTGATCGGATGCTATCAATTAGTGCGTGAGCAGATGATTTTTCTCCAAAATTTGTTTTTAAAATATTTTTAATCTCTTGCCAAGTATTTAACCTACCATGTTTCTGAAGCTCTACTTTAGCCCTACCTACAATTCTATCTTTTATGTAGCCCGTTAGAATGAGTTTTGCTGCTTCCTCAAAGCCATCAATTATGGTGGCAATAGAGTTGACTCTATCCAAAAAATCAATAAGTTGACTGCTACTACCATCAAATTGTGGAAGTTTTGTAATTAAATCTAAGACTATCTTAAATGTATCTGCTGGATTAAGAGTTTCCATGCTAATTAATTTAATACAACCTTTTCTTTCTTTTATTTATTTTAACTTACAAGGAGTAGGAATAATATTTGTTGAAAGGAGCAGGAACGCAGGAACAGTAAAGTTGATTAGCTGGACATCATTGTTTCTTGGAATCGTAGCATGTCTCCATAGATTTCTGCGGTTCGCTAAAGATGGTCTCGAACGATAAACAATTACAACATTGTCTTATACTTCCACTTCAGTTTTTATTTTATCTTTTTAAGCGTGGGAGCGTTTTTCGCTTGGTAGTGGTTATGCTGTTTTCTTTCTGCTACTGTTTTAGTTTAAGGTTTTCACTTTCTTTTTTTTTGACTCTGTTTAGTTTAAGGTTTTTACTTCTTTTTTTATCTACTTCTGCTTTGTTTTAGGTTTAAAATTCTTTGGATTATTTTAAACATTCACGTGTATTTTAAAATTTTTTTCTTTCGTTAAACGTTTCTAGTGCGTTTTCTATAATTCTAAGTTTTTTTTTCACAACCACACACCGCTTTTCGACTGCGCCAGTAACGATTAAGATATTGGAGCCTTAATCGTCTTAAGAAATAAAAAAAAATCAATAACTCCAATTATAATAAGTTCTTTATTTTTCCACTATTTGATTTGACAATTCCTGCGTATCACTTGCCGGTTGGAACAGAAGTGACGCTTCAATCCCCAAAACGTACAAACAACCAAACGGTATAGGGCCCGCGCTTTAATTTTTGAGCGTGGCTTAGTTGCTAGCCAGTGGTGTTCAAAATTATAGGAAAGCTCCGCTCCAACTTTATCTTCGCAGTAGAAGCTTGTTTTCGAACAGCACCCACGATTGGTTGTTTGTCTAGAATATTAAGCTTGACTCAAAGCTCTAATTTCATATTATAGGGGGTTGTGGGAGCACACTTCAAGATATAACTATATGTACGTAAGCATTGATACTGTGCACTTTTTTATTCACTAGACATAATTCATAAAGTTTTCACGTTAAACATTAAGCAAATAATTAAAGACATGTCTGCTACTTTTCACTTTAAACTGCTTTCTGTTTTGAGACTTCATCTCATTTGCTCTCCTGGATCTAAGTGAATACAAATTGAACGTACTCACTTTTGCTGAATGTGTGCGCTTTAAAGCGAACGCCAATTTCGAACTACATCTAGCTCTTCACTAATTTTTATTCTTAATGTTCTGCTGCATTTTTAACAGTATTTAAAATCAAAATTAAAACTATCTTGTAGAATAATGTTCAAATGGGCAACTTCGCTACTAAGGTGATGTCGCAAGAGTTAGTCCGGATGATCTCCGGTTTAGTAGATCCATCCATGTTCGCGACAGAGCAGAGTGTGACAAGGTTCGGGGGTTCTACTGGTGGTTGCAGCCCCATCAAACGCCTCAGCTGTCGCCAGCTTAATCCGATAACTATTGGTCCGGTACGGCCAACTTACATTTAGGTTAGAGAATAAGATTATGGTAATTTTAAGAAAAAAAAAATATAAAAAATCAAAAAAAATGTTTACAAACAATATTAAAAACAAAAAAAATAATAAAATAAAGAATAAAAAAAATTTTAGATAGGTTAGTTTAGGTAAGTTTAAGTTAGGTAAGTTTGTGTTAAGTTAAGTTAAGTATATAATTAAAAAAAAATGTTTAGAGTATTCATTTTTTAACAAGTTTTTCTTAGTAAAATTATTTTTTTAGGATTATTATATTTTTTATTATTAGTGTATTAATTTTATTTACACTTAATCTTCAAATCAATTCTGTCCACTTTTACACAGTGTGTGCACAAAACACACTTAATTTTTATTTATTTCTAATAATCAACGTGTTTATCGTATTAAATGCATATATAAATTTAATTTAAACTTTGATATTGGAGACAATAATATTAAAATGTTTGGGGGGTAGGGCCTGCACATACAAGACAAAGTTGTTGACCCCACCTAACTTGGCGGGATGCCAGCAATGACCCTTTTATTGCGCAGGTCAAGTTGACATACAGCCTCCAAGCGGCGCCCCCTGGATAGCCATCACAACAACCGTTGTGAGGTGAACCAATGTATGCAGCGAACACCCTAGGTAAGAGAGTGCATATCAACCCCGACCAGACCGGCGGTTGTGCGGAGGGCTAACAACCTGCCCACGGAAAAAAATATATTTTTATAGAATCCTGCCTCGGATTAACGGACGGACATTCAACATCGACGACACGGAACGAAGAAGGACTACGATTTGCGAGTGGCCTTCTGGAATGTGAGAACATTTTACACTCCAGGGGCCACTCATAAACTGGAAAACATTCTCACGCAGTACAAGGTGAATATTACTGCGATCCAGGAAATACGCTGGATGGGACAAGGGATAATGAGAAAGAAAGAGTGCGACATATATTACAGGTGTCAAAAAAGGTTGCACATATTTGGATGCGGATTCGTCGTGGGAAAACGGTTAAGGTCAAAGGTCATCGACTTTAAACCGATAAGCGATCGCCTGACTGTGATCCGTATCGAAGGCAGATTCTATAACATCAGCCTGATATGTGCACACGCCCTACCGACGAGGCTGAAGACTCTGTCAAAGAGGACTATTGTAATTGCAATTGTAAATTTCATTTTCTTTTTTTTTTTCTTATACACTCAAGATAAACAAACGATAAGACATAACATAAGAACATAAGAAAAAATGGTGACACTCAGTATTTAAATGGATAAAAAATAGAGTGGAGTGTCACTTCAGTTTGTTAAGGTAAAACAAGATAAGATTAGTGGGTGGGGTAGCTCTTAAAGAATTTATCGTAACAATTTGAATAACAAATGACAAAGTGAGAAAAAAAATATAAAAAATAAGATGCAGTTAAAAAAGAGTAAAAAATAAAGATTAACTAAAGAAAGAATTAACAAAGAGACGAAGAGAAATGCAAGCTTAAGCCAGAACATTAGAGATATTAGATTCTAGTCTATCGTAATCTAAGGTGAAAAGCCACATTTTAACGCTTTTTAGAAACGTTTCAGGTATTGTTATTGTCCTGATATGCTGCGGGAGTTCATTGAATAATCGATAAGACAAAACAGAAAAAAAAACGGAATGCAGTGGTACGGAAATTGGGTACTGACAGGATGTTAGAATGAATACCACGAAGATTGTAACGAGAAATTAAACGAACATTACGATTGCCAGACCTAAAAAAGAATAATTTTAAGACCTTAAAACAATACAAGTGACGAACAGGAAGAATTTTCAGTGCAGAAAATAAAGGAAGACTAGAATGTCTACAAGATTTATGACAGATTTTTCTTATGACATATAAATAATTTGACTTTAATAAATTGACTTTAAAAGATTAGTAGAGCATACGTTACGCAAATAATAAAAGTCACGAAGGGTGCAACGGAAATAATTTTTTAAAATATTAACGTGATTAGCAAAACACAATTTTGAATACATTATTAGTCCCTAGTATTTAAATTCACCAACACTCCCAACTGGGAAACATTATTATTGATTATGACAATAGGATGGAGATGAAAAGCCAGACGAACAATAACAATTAGAAAGTTTGTATCTATTGCATTCAGGTGCATGGAAATAAACATTAACATCAAAATTGTTAAAGGACGTCGACTCTGACCATTTCCTCGTAGGAGCAAGATTCAGAGCTCGACTGTCCAATGTCAGAAAGCTGCACCAGACAACAAAGAGGAATTTTAACATTGGACGCCTGAGCACACCGGAGATTGCCAGAGCCTACAAAGAGCAATTAAGTGAGAGGCTCCCCGGTATGTCTACGTCGAACATAAACGCCAACGATATGTGGTTGCACTGCCGCTCGGCCATCAAAGAGGTGGGTGAAACCACTTTGGGCTACCTACCACCCCTGACAAGAAACCCGTGGTATGATGCCGAGTGTGAGCAAAAGAAATGTGCAACCGACGAGTCATACCAAAAGTCGCTGCAACGAAAAACTAGAGCAGCGCATTAGGAGTATCGGGCTAGAAGACGGGAGGAGAAAAAACGTCTACGCCTGAAGAAAAGGTCTCTCGCAACCTCCCAGCTCAAGGATATTGAAGAGTCTAGTGACAAACCAAAAATACGGTCCTTTTATAAAAAAGCCAAAAGCCTGGCCAAAGGCTTTAGGAAATGCACCCAGGCTCTTCGAAATTTTGAGGGTAATCTAGTTACTGACCCACAGGAAATAGTGGATGTGTTTAAGCAGCACTTCACACAGCTGATTAGCGGGCCGGAACAGGAGAGAGTAATAGGGAATGAAGAAATTCCAACTCCATTTGATGAAGTAGTCATCCTAGCGAGCTTTGAAGAAGTCGGCACAGCCATTAAAAAGCTGAAGAACAACAAAGCCGCAGGCTCAGATGGCTTACCATTAGAGCTCTTCAAGGCCGGTGGCAATGTTTTGGTAGGGAGCATGCACCAGATCATTTGTAGAATTTGGGAAGACGAAAGCATGTCGTGTGATTTCTTCAATTTGGTGCTGGAGAAGTACGGTGGGCTGCTGTAAACACGGAAGGCACTATCTTCTACACGTCAGTCCAACTTTTGGGATACGCAGATGACATCGACATCGTTGCGCGTTTCCAGCGAGCCGTAGTAGAAGCTTTCACGGCGATTGAAGAACATGCGAAACGAGCTGGTCATAAGGTCAATGAGGATAAGACGAAGTATATGCTGTGGAGCAAGAAACGATCCGCCGCACACCACCTAGGACAAAACGTTACTATCGAAAGCCACAATTTTGAGGTAGTGAAGGAGTTTGTCTACCTTGGGGCAAACGTGAACATCGAGCGCATGGACAACAACGCTCCAGCTAAGAGGGTCTTCGAATCCGAGCCTCCTGGTTTGAGAAGGAGCGGAAGACCGAACCTCCGGTACAAAGACCAAGTCATCGCGGACGTAAGAGAGCTTGGTCTTGATGACTGGAAGCAGCGTGCCCAGGACCGTCAACGATGAAAGGCAACGATTTATCAGGCTCAGACCCTACATGGGTCGTAGGCCTTCTAAGTAAATAATCTTAAAATGTTACCCCATCAACCACTTGCGCAAGAGTCTTTTGAGACTTTTGTCCCAATATACCTAGAGAAGACTATATAAGGATCACTTTCATTCAATACCAAATGTATTTGCAATTTTCAAACTAAAGGAAATTATTTAGAGAAGCAAATCAGTCTTAACAAAACGCACTTAGTACAATAATCAGAGACTTGCAAATTAACAACAGAACTACAGACTTGTTTAATTTGGGAGTTGAAAAAGCATACCATAATGTGGTCAATACAAGTAACAATGGTCGGGCTCGGCATCAGTAAACCATTGCTATATATGATCTATGACATGATCACTGGTAGGAATTTCGTTATGAAAAATGGCAACGTAACTTCTACCACCGTTTTCAACATAAAAAATGGGTTGCAGGGGGCTGTTGGCTCCCCGATCCTGTTCGCTATATTCACTAGCGATCTTATAGGTTCTATGCCGCACATTATAGCGTATGTCGATGATATCAAAGCGTATAGATCAGGTCCGAAGGTCGAAGAAATTAATAGCTTGTTGCAGCGTGACTTCGCTACAATTCAGCGATTTTGCGACGACTGGAAGTTGAAAATCAACTTCCGGAAGTGTGAAACTATTCTGTTCAGAACCCCGCTGTCCAAGGCTTCAAGGGATACGAACAAAAACTGGCGCAAGTTCGGCATTGTTGACCCGCAGAGACAGCTCTTAGCTGTGAAAAATGTAGTTCGATATCTTGGCATTTGGTTGGATCAGTATCTGTATTGTGATAAGCACGCAGCTACTGCTTTGACGAAAGCTAAGAAAGCCTTTGCTGCGGCAAGTAGGTTGTTTTACAGCAGCCAACTTGATACCAGAGTGAAGGTAATCTGCTACATGGCTCTTATTCGGCCAATCATGGTGTATGGTTGTCCAGTGTGGTTCAACTTGAGTCCTTCCCAGATGGAAAAGATGAGGGTGTTCGAGAGGCAGTGTCTTCGGGCCTGCCTTCGGTTGTATCGCACACCCGAATCCGAGTACAAGAAATTCTATCCCAATGAGGTCTTGTATAACGAGGCAAACCTGATCAGGATAGTTAATTTTATTATTAAGTTGATTCGGGGTCACATTGCACGAGCTATGACTTCTACCAACAGTCTGATCTTTGGGGCTTACTACCCCAATATAATGTACCATGAGAGGGCGCGCCTTAACGGTCATGTCTCAAAACGATTGACCCGTTAGCTGACCTTTGTGGCCAGCTTACATAGTTCTTAAGGTAGTTTTAATTAAATGTATTTAAATATAGAAAAAAAAAAAAAAAAGGTGCATCACGGCGCATAAAATATATATGTCAAGCATATAAATGCCGTATACGCTCTGGTGCACGTTTCCGTATTGTGTTACGGACATAGCTCAAGTAGTTTTAAGTTTTAGCTTAGGTTTAATTTAGTTTCGGTTAAGGTAGAATAGGGAAAAACAACACAAACAAAGGCGACCAAGTTTTTTGAAAATTTTCTTGGGCAAGTAAAGAAAAAATAATAAAATAAATAAATAAATAATTTAAATAATTAATAGGATAGGCCGAAAGGCAATAGTATAATGGATTGGGTATTGATTAGCTTAGAGTACCCGTTAGGGGTCAGTAAGTTAGATTTAAGAATTATAGTTCAGTTAGTTAAGCTAGTTTTAAGTACTTTTGTCTAGAATGTAAGAACCAGGAATATGTATAAAATATGAATAAAAGTGCAAAAAAAAAAAAAACAAGTAACAATGGAAGACTAAAAGCAAGTTGGTTTATTTATACATGACTCCAAGCCGAAAGTAAATAGCAAAAACAAGTGATTATCTACCCATGGAGTAATCTTAGGAAAACAGGATTATTATTATTATTATTATTATTCCACATATACTTTTGATGCCGATGAACTTAATCGCACCTTTTTTGGTGAAAATTCTTCCTCTAGCGAAATTAATCTCTTTCCTACTTCAGAGCGAGCAGATTCGCTTCCTAGATTCCGGAAGATTTTGATGTTGCCACTGAAGACGAAACTACACAATGTATCACTGCCATTAAATCCGATTAAATCGATGAAGGTGACATACTAATACGGTTCATCAAGCTTATTTTACCATATATCGTCACCCATCTCACCCTTATTATCTTCCCGGCAAATGTTCATATATCTAAACGACTGTATAATTAAAGCCGTCGAGTTAAGCAATAGCCTCGGTTTAGTCATTAGTCGTGATCTATCTGGTTACCTTCACACAAATATTTTTATCAGTAGATTGTGGCCCAGTGCATACTTCACACCACCGGAAACTCGGCGTAAACTTATTACTGCCTTAGTGTTACCTCCTATAATATACTCTGAAGTCGTATATTGTAGTCTGGATCCACTCCCTCAACGTAAGCTCCAAGTAGCCTTCATCGATGCAGTACGCTACATTTATGGTATTCGCCGAACCGAGCATATTTCAGAGTACGCTCGGGACTTCAACAGTTCATCAACACTACAGACTGCATGTTCTTATACAAAATTATCAATAGCAATAGCCCAGTATTTTTATATAACGGAATAAATTTCACCCGACCTTCTACAACTAACAACATCATTCCTTGTCGCAGTAAATATCTCAAATCGTTACGCTTATTCCTCGATCACCCCGATAGATTGTGGAATTCTCTGTCCTCCAATATAAGATCTATTTCCAACTTATAAAATAAATGTAGATATGCTATGTATTCAATTCTTTTTGCTCTATTAATTGCTCATTTTGTATTGGACCGCAAGCTGCGCTCGATTTGAAAATTATTTACACTAACCTGAGATGTCATTCGCTCGTTTGTCGACCCAGGCGATCGCAGTTTTGTTTACCCTCATCGTGCATTATCGTTTGAGTCACCTAGAGTGTGTTTACATTCGACGCCGATGGAATTCGAGTTGACCTACATTTAGCAGCATAAAACTCAATGCGATTTGTTCAGTGTTGCCTTAGGATAAAATGACACCACTCAGGGCGGTATTAATCGTTATTGGGGTAGACGGCGGATGGGGCGATCAAGTTGTGGACGTTGTATAAGCTATTGAGGTCGACGGGATTTTGGATTTGGCTGGACTGAGGAGGAGAGTCGACGAGCGAGCGAACTATGAATGGTGGATTGAATCTTCTTTTGGCAGCAGTGCGGTTCGGCGGCATCGGGGGACCTGTTTTTGTCTTTAATTTTGTAATATCATTCACTTTTGTTAAATAAAATCAATTCACAACAAACTCTCCATAAGCAATAAACCTTCCTGCCATTCCTATACACAGATTAAGAAAATAAATTGTATACTAGTTGTAAGTTTATAAAATCCATTTTTTATATTTAATGTACTAAATACTTAAATAATCCTCATCTTAATGTACATTCCGATAAAACTAATAAATTAAACTAAAAATAAAATGAAATATGAACATGAAGGCAAAAATCCGTCTACTAAACTGAAAGATGTATCTTATATTATGAACGTTTTTGATAACTCTTTTTTATTTTCTCTTTCTCTTCAACAAAAAAACAAAAAATTTACATTTGTCTTTCAACAATAAAAACATATTGAATTATAAAACCATAATCAATTATTGAATTATACAATACCTCATAATGACTTTAGAACATAATACCGACAATACTTCGGTCAATCCTATTTACTCTGTTCTCAATTCCATGATATTTCCCCCGATATTATTTGACCCGTACTTTAGGGGGGACGAAAAGAAATGGAGCGAAATAGATAAATAACAAACAAATGAAAAGACGGAACGTTTAAAAGAATCACCAAGGCATCAACCCCAGGTTTGCTGTTGTCCCATCTCGTTTTTTGCCTTTTGGACATATATGATTAGCGACTCGCGATTCACCGTGGGATTCCTCGCTCATTCATTATTTGACAGCAAGTGATTGACTACAAATTTGCTAAGAGTAAAAATCCCTTAGAAAAAAACGATCGTGCAATTTTTCAACAAATTTAACTTTCGGCATTTGTCCTCAGGTAATTTTTTATTATCTTAAGTATAGAAAAACTACGTCCTCTTGAAGCTACTGTGACTGACATATTTAACATATTTTTTAAACATTCGTTATTTAAAAATGAAAAATTAATTTTATATGCTGCTCAAACCATTCTGTAACTGATCAAATCGCTTAATCTAGTGTTTGAAATAAAATTCTACACTAAATCTTTGTTATGGTTTTAAATTCATTTTGTAACATTCATCACCATTGGAAGGAACATGTTTCTGGAAATTTAGATTGTTTTTCAAGACTACTAGCAATATGCTCTGTTAATTTAACATAATCATTAAATTTTTCATCTGAACTCATCTCAAAGTATGTTCAGTATTTTCTAAATGCTGATAAATTGACGGACTTTGTAAATATTTCTATAAGTGCTTCATATGTATTTCCTTATGGTTTTAATGCATCTAGTCTTGTTTCTGGAAGAGGTTTCAAAGGAAGGTTTGACCCGTATTCCGCCACTGTGTAAAATTTGAAAAAGGAAATTTAAATAAGCATTGAATTGCGTCAAAAAACTTAACAGGAACTAATGACCACCGAGCTGAATAATTAACTACGAGCAGCAAAAATACTCTTGATTCAACGGATTGAATTCTTTTCTGAACACCAGCTTCTTTTCCCTTCATATTTGAACCATTATCGTAATTTTGACTTCGACAATTGCTTATTGAAATTCCATGGAATTCCCCTTTCTGGTCTTATCTTCACCTTTCAAAAACCACAAGAACTGCTCATGAACCTCAAGTATGCTTTGTTTTCTATACACGAATCTAACAACAATAGTAATTTGATTTATGCGGTTGTTGAGTCAACAATATGGGTTTCTTGATTCGTTATTCTCCTCAAGTGCTCTCCTAAGATCAAATCAAATAAGTCAACTCCCTTAACAAGCTGTAAGAAGTTGTTATTATAAAGCTCAAACAAAACTTCAGAAGTTCCTTGAAAAGTTATTGCCTGAGATCCAAGAAATTTAATAATAATGGAAGTGGACTTAGGTCTAGCTTCTTAACAACCACTCGTGTTGTGCGTGCTATTATTCTCTCACGAGTGGAGAGGACCTACAGTTTAATGCCGACTCCGAACGGCGAGATTGAGAAGCTTTTTCTAGACAGTTATACTCTTTGAGCATTGTCAGTGACTCGAAAGAGGTGGAGGTGTGAAAAAATGTTAGATGTTTTTTCGAGATTCTAACTGACGAACTCGAGGGTAGGAGTCGACGCACCTACCCACTACGCCACGGCGTCCACCAAGGAATTTAACTAAACTAAAAAGTCTTTGCAAAACAGCTATCCAATACTTTGTTTCAGTTTCGGTAGAGCTTTCAAAAATTGAGTCTAATGTTGTATATTTTTCGAAAAATGTCCACGATTTAAAATGCTGCATGTATAAAAAGTGCTTTCTCGACATTAAAATTGCACTTAAATGTTGGCAGACGGAACATCCTATATATGTGCTTGACAAGGTCTGAGAATTTTTGTTTATTGCAAAAAAAGCTCAAAGAAAATTACAGAGAATTATAGGGAATAGAGTTTACTAGGCAATATGTAATTAACTCAAAAATAAAATATGTGTAGTTGAAACAATATTTTTGCTTTTTTAATAAATTACAACAAAAAATTTTTTTTTGTTTTTGGGCAGTGTTAGATTTTGTGAGGTACTGTACTGTACTCATTCTCCTTTTAAGCAAATATGTGCAATGAGTAATCTCTCATACGTGTAGAAATAAAATCTACATATTTTCACTCAAAAGAAGCCATAGAAAATGAGGATTGAGTTTATTACTTTGAGAATTTTTCCTAAGGAAATATTTGAGTGCTTGTGCAAGAATTATCTGGCACAGTCTTGTGACTGATTGGGCTTTTGTTTAAAGATTTGAAATTATGTACATTGTATTGAGTAAGTGTCATAGTTGCCTAAATAAAACCTGCACGTTGTCACTCAAATGAATCCATAAGAATTGAGGATTGAGTTTATTATTTTCAGAATTTTTCCTAAAGAAATATTTGAGTGCTTGTGGAAGAAACTACTTTGCATAGTCTTGTGTGTGAATGGCACTTTGCGTGAACAGCTGAAATTATGTAATTTGTGTTGTTAGAAAATAATTGGCTTCAGAAAGCGTTTAGAAATGCATATGCCTTATCAGATTTATTAATACTGGATATTAAAATACCGAGAACATTAAGAAACAAGTGATTTGAAATAGTGTGTAAATTTTGCAATTTGGCAACTCGAAGCACTTTAGAGTATTCAGATTAACATTAATGTAAACATGAAAAATCCTCAGAATAACGTAAGTTTCCTTAGAAAACATTTAGTAAGGTTTACTATTTTTTTTCATCTTTCATTATTTCACCAAGACAAATAATAAACGGCCTTGAATGATTGGACTTAAGAGAAACAAAATTAGCATTTTTATATCAAGAGAATATTGATCGTATTTCAGTCCTTATTTCACATACTATGTTGACTAGTGAGGTTTTGGGAAAAAGTTCGAATAAAATTATATATAAACAATAATATAAGGCTTTTAAGGAGTTAATTTCTAATTCTAGATTTTACTCATTTAGTTAGAGCAGTTAATAAAGATAAAATCAATCCTGTGATGTTAGCAAGTATTTTTTTATTATTTAATTTTTTTTGTAATGTAATGAGACTATTATGTCTCCTTACACATTCCATATCATCTAATGACAGTTATACGGTAAAATGGTATACAGACGAATCAACAACTGATGAAGGAACTGGAGCAGGAGTTTTTGGACCCAGGACAAAATACTTCGAATCCATGGGCAAATATACCAGCATCTTTCAAGCGGAAATTTATGCCATAGACAAATGCGCTCAGATCAATCTTCAAAGGAATTATACCAACTGCGACATAGCAATAATGTCGGACAGTCGAGCCGCTATTATGGCATTGGACTCCTACACCACCAAATCCAAACTTGTATGGGAATGCTTGCAAAAGCTCAAAGAGTTGAGTAGGAGAAACCGAGTAAAACTCGGCCTGAAACGGCCGACTCCCTGGGAAGGAAAGGAGCATCAGAACCCTTCATGGGCACTGAACCATTCTGCGCTGTAGGAGACTATCTCCTCAGAGAAGAATTCAGGGAACTAGAAAGAAGGAATCGGATAGAAACCTAGAATAACGCTCGTGGAATGAAGCAGGCCAAGAAACTCCTACGGCAATATAACCGGAAGAGATTCGAGGCATGCATCAAAATGAGCAAGAATAACCTCCGTATCCTAACAGGCTTCCTAACGTGGCACTGTAGACCATGGAATCATCTAAGGAAACTAGGGGTATCAGAAGAAGATCTCTGCAGATTTTGTGGAGAATTTAATGACATATACTGGGATTTTGTGAGCCTGCTAAAGAAAAAGATATCAAGTACCTTCTATCAGAAGAAGAAATGCAATCACTAGAACCATCTCTAATTCAGATTCCTGAAGGAAACTGGCTTAGAGAGAATACTCTAGAACAGGTTTCTTCGAATATGCGCAATAGGAGTCCATTACCCTCAATACAACTCTGAAAAGAACTGCATTTGAGGGGAACTCGTAATTGTGCTAAGGTATTGAAAGGGGGCACAATAGATCTCAAAGGTCGCGGTGCAATATACCCTCAACCATAATAACAAATGAGAGTTATGTTCACAATATTGTTCTCAAATGAACAATTTGTTTATAAATGAACATGTAAATTGAAAAAAAGAATATAGTCGTTAGTTTTTCACTTTTATTGCAAAGAAACATACACATAAAATTAAAGACCAAGAGTGAGAAAAAATCTTACTTTGCATCGTTGCCTCTGGGATTTTTGCCTGTATTGTCTATGATTCTGGATAGAAAGTTAACCACTTCTGAATTGTTTAAATTATTTATTCTAAAAGAGTTAACTTTCGTTGATATCGTAAATCGTCGTACAGCCAAAATAGTGCAATTTATAAGTAGTTCTGTGTCAACTGTTTCCGACATATTTTCATAAAACACAACGTTCACTTTAATAGCAAATATTTCTACCTGTTAGTTTATTTATTTATCCAAAGACTCATATATGTATACGTACATGTATAACTACTATATGTCACATTCATGTGTAATTTACACAACAGAGTAGGCGAAGCACACGTATTTTTCTGATAACCAGAACTATAAAATTATTTGTTATCGTTCTTAATTGAAGTAGAGATTTATTTTTGACAATTTGATGGCAACGTCAACTGGGATACATTTATATGTATGTGCACATTAACCTTTCGCTACTAGTTGCGCAGTATCTACACTTGAATGGAAGACTAATTATATAGGTACTTATGTATATGACGACAACTGCCTTTGAAAATCCAATACTTTGAGGGTTGAAAGAACCGAAGTTTTTTTTGGTAATAAGTTCGAATTTCCTAAAGGTAATAAATTTGTACAATAACTTTAATAGTGGTCGCGAATAAATGTAATGAAAGGAATTGAAAATTTGGTATTTTCGACAGCAGTAAGGCGGCTCATTCAAATAAAAATGTTCAACAACGCTTGACGTACCTACTATAAGGAATGCGAAAACTGGACTATAAATGACTGGAAGAAGATTATTTGGAACGATGAAACAAAAGTTAATCGATACCAATCAGATGATAAGCATTTTCATTTTACTAAGTCAACTTTTTTACGCTTCCGACCAAAACCTGCTTCTTTTAGCTCATATCTAACTGCCCCTGTACTGACATCTTTATTTATAGCTTATGAAGTAATTATGGAAGATTACTTAAATATTCTTTAAACCAATCTTCAGGATGATGTTTATGAGTGCGCATATCCAGTTCAAGTAACCGTTTTCCAGTAAGATAGTTATTTGAAGCATATACCAAAAATATTGTCTTCAAATCAACATTTTCAGTTGATGCAATGGCCTGCACAGAAAACGGATCTAAACCCAATGGACAATTGATATAAAATTGTTAAAAAGTGACCGAGGATGAACTCTGGGAAGGAATGAAAATAGAATGGCAGAGTATTGACCACCAAATCATATAAAAATTGGTGGTGAGTATGCTTAGAAATGTGAGCGTGTAAAAAAAAAGGGTCTTGAATAAAGTACTAAATATTATACATTTGTGGCAATTAGACAATGATTACCATAAAATTTCGAATAGAGAACTATTAGTTTCTTTTTATATTTTTTAAGAATTCGTTTTTTATAAAATTTTGTTATTTAACTTGGAGATAAACATTCAACTAAATAAATCAACCAAATATTTAAAAATAGCTATTAGACTACTACTATGTTGTCGGTTCGATTCCCGAAAAAAACACCCCACATTTTTTTCACGGCTTCACCTCTTTCGAGTCACTGATAATACTCAAATAGCATAACTGTATAGAAAAATCTTCTCAATCTCGCCGTTCGGAGTCGGCATTAAACTGTAGGTCCCCTCCATTCGTGAGAGAGCAATAGCACGCACAACACGAGTGGTTGCTGAGAAGCTAGGCCCAGGTCCACCTCGGACTATAGCGCCGCCATTATTATTATTATTACTATTATTATTATTATTTGACTACTCATGTTGGTAACATAACCATAGCCATGCAAAACATTCGGCCAACGGTTTAAGAATGACATTTTAGGTGTTGTGCACAACAGAATACTCAGTCATATAGAATAGTCAGGTTCTACATTTCACTTTCACTCGAAATGAAATTGAAATCGACAAAAAATGAGATTTGGTGTTCTACAATTCACTCCTATCAATTTGGATTTCATTTTTTTCAAAATTAAATCGACGTGAATTTCGGTGTACCACACTTCGATTTTTCTTTTAATGACGCTGCATCTGCAATCTTCTATCTCTTTT
Source organism: Myathropa florea (assembly GCA_930367185.1). Classification (NCBI taxonomy): domain Eukaryota; kingdom Metazoa; phylum Arthropoda; class Insecta; order Diptera; family Syrphidae; genus Myathropa; species Myathropa florea. The sequence goes on from OV884003.1 coordinate 62,927,790, forward strand.
TTACGATTTGCAACACTCTTGTAGCTTATTTCTAAAAATTGAGGAATTGATTTGAAATGATAAATTAAATATCACACATGAAAGATGTCAGTTGTTTATAATTTCACTTACAGTGATTATTATGAAATCGAGTGAAATGTAGAACACTGCAAACAAATTCACTCGATTTGAAAATTCAATTTCGATTTGATTTCTCTCGATTTCTACAACCTAGCTGACTATCTAATATGTAGTAACAAAAGTTTATACTTTTTATAGTACCAAAAGTTGAAGTCTTAAATAATTATAGAAATTTTTTATCAATCTATTTAAATAGAAAATCACAAATTTTCCGCTTTCTCTTCACAATTCAGGGAATTCCTGACTATTCGTCAAACTGAAATTGCGATCCACAAATTTACGATAAAAAAAACGTGCACATTTACTACCCGCGAAAAATTTAAATGTAAATGTTCCGTTGTGTAGAAAGTATCGTGATTTTCACAGGTCGCAGGTCGTGCATCACGGTTTATTTATAAATATACAATGATTTCTAAACCCTTCACAAGCCCTAATGCCAATGCATACATATGTAAAATACAATATCCCCGATATTCAACCTTAAATCGTTTCAAAATTTACAATTTACAATTTATTTTAATTTCTGGTTATTTTTTATTCACTTCTTACTAGCTACTTGACAATGAGCGAAACCCTTATAAAGAAAGACCAACCGCCTACCTTGACTAATCAACGTATAAATAAACTACTTGCATAACCATATTGAACTTATCGTCCCGCTAAGGGTCTGATATGATCTAGAAATGGAGGTGGATAATTTTATAACAGCACGCTGCGTGGAATAGTACACCACCCATAAGAAAATCACCAGGAAATCACATCTTGCAATATGGTGAAGGAAAAAAGATGAGCGCGTAAGAAATGTTAACAAACTCGTGCGCCACAACATAAAACTCGTCTCAATCAGTTTGTCTGCTAAAAACGAATGTAACTACACGCTCTAGAAAGCTGTTAAAGACGTAAGAAAACCCCAAGCTCATGTAGAACCAATAAGAAAAAGCAGAGCGAATGGACGAAAGACGATAAAGAGAAGGCGGAACTCTTTGGTAATTACTTAGAAATTACTTTTCAACCGTTCGATGAAATAACTCCTCTTGAAAATGTTATTAGGATATGATAATCCTCAATAAATTATAATTGAAAATGTTAATAGTGATAGACGGCAATTATGCCATTAGGAACGCTAAGCTTACGGAACTTAAAGAAGAATTAACTAAACTCAAACCGAAAATAGCTTCTGGATATCATTTTATCACAGGAGAAGTTCTTAAGCGCTTCCTAAGTTTCTGTATCTCATCAATGCTTCCCTAATGGCAGAAATGGCAGAAGTGATAATGGTACCGAAACCAGGGAAACCGTCTACTGATTAAAAGTCAAATAGACCGATGTCAATTCTTCCGATAATGTCTAAAGTATTCGAAAGAATTCTACTTAGACGTTTAAGTCCGGTGGAGAAAGAAAAACGCCTTATTCCGCACCACCAATTCGGCCTAAGAAGTAAGCACTCTTCCTTCGCCCAAGTACAGAGCATAGCTGATGTAGTGGAAAAAGCAGTTGAACAGAAATATATTTGTTCGGCCGCATTTCTTGATGTTACTCAAGCCTTTGACAAAGTTTGGCATGAAAGCTTGAAACACAAACTAAACCAATTTCTTCCGGGAGAACTTTTTAGAATCATTGCGAACTATCTCTCAGATATAATGTTTCGTGTAAAGTATATATAATACTCTGTATTCAAATCTATAAATCTATAAAATCTAATTTCGTTACCTACTTTATACCAGGGATATACCGCAAGACGAGGCATCGTAATAGGCAGTATGACCTACTTATTGTCCATAACTACTATATGTCCTATCACTTTAGACCCACCTATTCCCGATGTTGAAAGCCGTACTGATTAATCTGCAGCACTCTAAGTGTGCTTTAGACAATCTGTTGATGTTCCTCAAGGAAGAGGATTTCGACATCGGGATAGTGCAGGTGCCATGGACTAGATGTTCAAAAATCACAGGGCTCAAAGACAACAAATACAACATCCTACCTAAACAACGAAGGTAAGCCCAGAACGTGTATTTTAATTAGGAAACATCTTAACGCTTTCCTCTGTCCCAATCTAAGCTCATCCGACCAAACAGTCGTCAGACTTGAAGCTGTGGAAAGCTCGCTTCTGATAGTATCGACCTACATGGCACACGATCGTGAGACACCACCGGAAGAATTGCGGAAGGTGGTACAACACGCCAAAAACAACAAGACACACCTTCTGATGGGCTGCGACGCCAATGCCAGACATACACTATGGGGAAGCTCAGTAGTCAACGAAAGAGGTGAGTCATTGTTTGATTTTATAATAATAAATAATATAAATGTATGTAACATCGGCTCCACTCCCACTTTTACTTTTCCCAGTTCGGAAAACTATAGGGGTTGGGAGGAAGTTTTAGATGTTACACTCAGTCTCAACTTTAACGATACTCAGATAGACAGTTGGAGAGTATCCAAGTCTAATTCCTTCTCGGATCATGAATTGATCACCTTCAGTATCAATCTGAAGACTCATATCCAGGTACCACAGAGAAATCCCAAATAATCAGACTGGCAAAAGTTCGTTACCATTGCCAAGAAAAAACTTTGTAGAACACCGCTCTCCAATATAAGCAATATTAGTGAGTTGGAAAAAACAATAAAAGTTTTCGAGAAAGCGCTCAACACATCCTTTAATATATCGTGTCCTATCAAACGAGGCAAGAAGAAACTTCCTCCTTGGTGGACAGAAGACCTCTCTAACCTTAGAAAGATGACCAGGGTCATCTTTAATGTCTGCCATAAATATAATTTCTGGCAACCATATAAAGACTGCGTAAGAATATATAAGAAATCCGTAAGCATAGCAAAGAAGCAATCTTGGAAGGATTTCTGTGAATCGATCGACAACCTCAAGGACTCTTCGAGGCTCAGCAAAATTCTGTCCAAAGAACATTCCAATCCCTCTCTCCTTAAGAGACAGGATGGAACCTGGACTGAATCCTCAAAACAATCCCTAGATACACTCTTACTTACACACTTTCCTGGGTGTAAAGACCATTGTGAGGTCAACCACCAACAGGAACCATTGCCAACATCCATAGTAGAAATCGATCGGATAATTACAGAAGAAAAGATTATCTGGTCGGTCAATAGTTTTTCTTCCTACAAGTCCCCAGGCCCTGTAATACGCCGTAATACGTCCTATTCTTACCTACGGATCCTTAGTCTGGTGGCCAGCTTTAGCCAAAGCGTACAATATTACAAAACTAAACAAGGTACAAAGAACTGCATGTATAGGTGTCACTGGCGCCCTAAGAACGACTGCCACAGATGCGCTTACAGTTATTTTGCACCTTCTACCTCCAGATCTACACGCAACGTTCATGGCCACATGCAGTGCACTTAGACTCAGAGAGTCAAACTGCTGGAATAGCAGAATTTATGGACATGGTAACATCCTTAACTCACTACCACACCAGGCGATACTGAGTCATACTGACTACATTATCCCAAAGCTAAATTTCAATAAAAACTATAGGGCATACTTTCCAACCAGAACTGAGTGGAAAAGCGATAGAGTCATCCAAAACCATGACATAGCCATCTTCACAGACGGTTCGAAGATGGACTCTGGTGTGGGCGCTGGAATCTTCTCCGAAGCCCTCAAGATATCAAAGTCACTCAAGCTACCAAGCTTTGAAAGAATTTTCCAGGCAGAAGTGCTAGCAATATATGATGCGTGTCTTGAAATTAAAAACAAAACAAAACCAGCACAGCGGATAGCAATCTTTTCAGATAGTCAAGCTGCTATCAATGGATTGCTACTGCAAGGAACTATCCATTATAGGTGAACGGAGCCCGGTCTCTTTGATCTGGGTTCCCGGGCACACGGGTATAATATGAAATGAAGCAGCATAGTCTCGTTGTGGAACAAATCCAGGCTCCACTAGGCTTAGTAAAAAACAACATCTACAATCACTTCCTCAAGATCGCCAACGAAAGATGGACCAAGCTGGAAACATGTGTCCTATCCAGATGCTTATGGCCCAACTACAACCAAAAGAAAACTAAAGACTTGCTTAACAACAGTAGAAGAAATATATCCAGAATTACAGCGGTCTGCACTGGACACTGGGCTGTTGGCAGGCATGGTGAAAGACTAGGCATACCATTTAACTCGCACTGCCGCAGCTGCCGGGTGGAAACTGAGTCAGAAACCCCCGAGCACTTTCTGTGCAAATGTCCGGCTCTAGCTAGAGTCAGGCAACGCACTCTGGGCAAAGCCTTCTTCAACACCCCTAATAATCTCTTTGAAGCAAACATTCATAGTCTGCTAGCCTTCATAAATTCCACGAAGTGGTTTCAAAATTAGGCTAATCTGAGTGAATACAGACTCTTTTTCACCCCCATCTTACAAATTAGGTATCCCATAGGATGTGGTATCAAAACGCCGCTTTCATGGCGCTAATTGGGTGCGAAAACAGGATCTGTATGTCCACCGCCACTTTTACCTACCTACCTACCCAATATTTTAAAAAAGAAGAAGCAGAGAACATGCAATAATAATAGTAATAATGGCGGCGCTACATTCGAAACAGATGGAGTCGTTGAAAAATGTTGAGTGTTTTTTCGGGAATCGAACCGAGAACATCAAGCGTAGGGGTCAACGAACCTATCCACTACGTCACGGCGCCCGCTAGAAAGCGAGCAAAGGACAGAAAATGCTGATCAAGCAAGGACTTGCGTTTTTCATGCTGATATTTGACAAAAGCGAATGCGTAAATGACATTTACGAAGTTAAAACTTTTGAATATCGTAGTTAAAATCAAGCCTATTCGAATGAATACGAAATTGATACCTCAGTGTAAACCCTGTAAAGATATCAATCACGCACAATCATATTGCCAAAAGGAACCGAAATATGTGAAACACACCGGAAGCCATTCATCTGAAAAATACGACCTTTCGAAGGAAACCTAGGCGATGTGTGCAAACAGCAAAGGGAAACATCCAGACAACTATGTAAGTCGCAAAAGGAGTACAAAACAGACGCGACGGTCTCGACGTCAAAACGTAAGGCCTTTAAGAGAAGAACGAGAAATAACTAAGCCAAAATATACAAACAAGACTACACGTGAGAGAGTGAAGTCGAGAATAGGCGAAAGTAAAATCACTTTGCCAATATCTGAAAACCAAAAATCCTGAAAAAGTTTCACACAGGCTCAAGCGCTATCAGTCAACAAACAGGGTGCTGATTCAACAGACCCGGTCTCGAAGATTTTCTCAACAATACTTACAAAACTAGAAGAATAATCAAAAATAAATAAAGTCATATTCGACAAGCTAAGCAAGCTTGAGTGTAAATCCTAAAACAACTCGAACTACACTAACATGGAAGGAATGATCAGAATTTTAAAATGGAATGCAAATGGCCTCCAGGAAAAAATCTCTGAACTATAGCTGTTTCTACGTACCGTCAACAATGACGTACATATCACGCTTACCATCCGTCTGGGACAGAAAAAACCGGATCCTCATATTGGATTAATTTCATATAATGAATAATATTGTCCAAGCAAAACACACAATGCTTCATGTTCAACAGACACTATTATTGTAATTGAAAATAATAATTTCATCAGCTTGTCACTACAGTTTTCACAGTTCCATACTGTTGTTTTTGCATAGGCTTACAAACGCTCTGGCTGCTTTCAGAATCAAAATTAAATTTATTTAATTCAACACTCCCCTTATATGTCTATGTATATAAATTCAATGTTAAAATATCAATATTAGTTATGTTAGTAATGGAATTATATTATATAAATGATAATCAGGAAATAAATAATAATTACTTCACAGATAGAATTCGGCAATAAAAATTTTCGATTTAAAAATTAATAGTATTCTCAAAAAGGAATTCATTAATTTAAAAATTTTAAAATTATGAATATTAAATAAGATATAACAATGTACGAAGTATTTACATAAATTTAATTATTGTGTCTTCTTTTCTTTTTTTTTTAGGAAATTTCATTAAAGCCCAACATTTGTTGCAGAGCATAAGGAAAAACCCAGAAAAACCTTATCAGACTTTTATAATATTTGTTAAACCAATCTATTTCTGCGCTCCACAAAGTTTATTACTGGCAACGGCTTCGTTAGGAGATCAGCCAACTGGTCACCTGTGAGAATATATATTCATTTAATAATGTTCTTTTCAATTTATTCCCTAGAGAAGTGAAACGTCATATCTATATGTTTTGAGTTTTTGTGTTTAGTTGGGTTATTTGCTGTGCTTATACAACTATTATTATCTTCATAAATCTCTGATATATTAACGTTTATACTGACTGCTAATAATCTTATCCACAAATCCTACCTGACAGCTTCAAAAAGTGCCATATATTCTGCCTCAGTAGATGAAGCAACAATAGATAGTTATCTTTCTGTACTCCAGCATATTGTACAGCGTTCAAACAATTTAAATAAATAACCTGTTGTACTTTTTCTATCCCTTTCATCATGACCTCCCCAATCAGAGTCAACATAACCACTCAAAATATTTGTATAACTACCTCGAAGCTAGATGTTGCAATTACAAGCCCATCTACATAAAGTACTACATAAATATTTTTAGAAAAATGTCGTCTGTCTAAAATGTAAATGCACCGATCTACTGACGAGTTCTTCAAACCCTTTTCTTTAAGAGCTTCTTCAAACATCTCCATATATAACCATATAACGATCTATTTAACTTACAAACTTGATCACTTGTTACACCTTCAGGAACTTTCATATATATTTCTCCTTTTAAAATACCGTTAAGGAAAGTTCTACGTCCATATGATGACTAATAAATTAAATTGGTTGGAAAATGCTGAAATAAATCTAAGACTAGAAATTCTTGCTACAGGTTTCATTGTAATCTAAATAAAAAATTAAATATTCCTGACTAAAACCACGAGCAACAAGTCGAGCTTTGTATTTTAATGGGAATCCATTATGGTAATTTTTAATTGTAAAAACCCAATTACAATCAACTGTGTTTTTATTTTCAGATTAATTAATAATGTTCATTCACAAATTAATAATGCATTCACAAACTACTTGCATAACCATATTGAACTTATCGTCCCGCTAAGGGTCTGATATGATCTAGAAATGGAGGTGGATAACTTTATAACAGCACGCTGCCACCAGGAAATCACATCTTGCAATATGCACCAGAAATAAAGGAAATGGTGAAGGAAAAAAGATGAGTGCGTAAGAAATGTTAACAAACTCGTGCGCCACAACATAAAACTCGTCTCAATCAGTTTGTCTGCTAAAAACGAATGTAACTACACGCTCTAGAAAGCTGTTAAAGACGTAAGAAAACCCCAAGCTCATGTAGAACCAATAAGAAAAAGCAGAGCGAATGGACGAAAGACGATAAAGAGAAGGCGGAACTCTTTGGTAATTACTTAGAAATTACTTTTCAACCGTTCGATGAAATAACTCCTCTTGAAAATGTTATTAGGATATGATAATCCTCAATAAATTATAATTGAAAATGTTAATAGTGATAGACGGCAATTATGCCATTAGGAACGCTAAGCTTACGGAACTTAAAGAAGAATTAACTAAACTCAAACCGAAAATAGCTTCTGGATATCATTTTATCACAGGAGAAGTTCTTAAGCGCTTCCTAAGTTTCTGTATCTCATCAATGCTTCCCTAATGGCAGAAATGGCAGAAGTGATAATGGTACCGAAACCAGGGAAACCGTCTACTGATTAAAAGTCAAATAGACCGATGTCAATTCTTCCGATAATGTCTAAAGTATTCGAAAGAATTCTACTTAGACGTTTAAGTCCGGTGGAGAAAGAAAAACGCCTTATTCCGCACCACCAATTCGGCCTAAGAAGTAAGCACTCTTCCTTCGCCCAAGTACAGAGCATAGCTGATGTAGTGGAAAAAGCAGTTGAACAGAAATATATTTGTTCGGCCGCATTTCTTGATGTTACTCAAGCCTTTGACAAAGTTTGGCATGAAAGCTTGAAACACAAACTAAACCAATTTCTTCCGGGAGAACTTTTTAGAATCATTGCGAACTATCTCTCAGATATAATGTTTCGTGTAAAGTATATATAATACTCTGTATCCAAATCTATAAATCTATAAAATCTAATTTCGTTACCTACTTTATACCAGGGATATACCGCAAGACGAGGCATCGTAATAGGCACATTTGCTGACGATACTGCCATTTTGGTAACAGCCAAAACGGTCGAAGTGTCAACAATGAAATTACAATGTGCACTAAATCGGGTATGCGAATGTACAAAAGTTTGGCGAATCGCGCTTAATGAAGCGAAATTCGCTCATATGAACTTTAATTACAGGAACATGAATAATTTGGTCGCTTTCGTAAATGGTGTCCAAATACACTTCGAAAATGAAGCGAAATACCTCGAAATGACTCTTGACGTTAAACTCAAGTGGAAGGAGCAGGCTAATAAGAAACGTGAAAAAATAGAGAAGAGATAGATAGGCTAATTGGATATCATTCAAAGCTTATATATAAGAAAGTGCTAAAACCTGTCGGAATGAACGTATGGTGTACAACTCTTGGGTTGTACCAAACCAAATGATAGAAACTTACTTCAGACTTTGAAAAAAAAGTTCTAAGAACCATCGTCAATGCACCTTGGTATATTAGAATCGACAATATTGTAACGACTGTTGCAACTCCAACTCAACGTATGTAACACCGATAGCTATAGAGAAATATCCAAAAAGCTAAACACCGAACAAATACAGTAGTATACCTACGAAAATAAATTAGAAAGACCTCTCCGTGTTATAGCAAGAGTACTCCATCTATCTTGCGCTAAGGAAGACATTATATATGATCTTAAGTCAAAAGTGCTGAAAATTATTGACGCTGTCAATATTTTAAAAAGAAGAAGCAGAAAACATGCAATAATAATAGTAATAATGGCGGCGCTACACTCGAAACAGGTGGAGTCGTTGAAAAATGTTAGGTGTTTTTTCGGGAATCGAACCGAGAACGTCAAGCGTAGGAGTCAACGAACCTATCCACTACGTCACGGCGCCCGCTAGAAAGCGAGCAAAGGACAGAAAATACTGATCAAGCAAGGACTTGCGTTTTTCATGCTGATATTTGACAAAAGCGAATGCGTAAATGACATTTACGAAGTTAAAACTTTCAAATATTGTAGTTAAAATCAAGCCTTTTCGAATGAATATGAAATCGATACCTCAGTGTAAGCTCTGTCAAGATATCAATCACTCACAATCATATTGCCAAAAGGAACCGAAATGTGTGAAACACACCGGAAGCCATTCATCTGAAAAATACGACCTTTCGAAGGAAACCTAGGCGATGTGTGCAAACAGCAAAGGGAAACATCCAGTCAACTATGTAGGCTGCGAAGTCACAAAGGGAGTACAAAACAGACGCGACGGTCTCGACGTCAAAACGTAAGGCCTTTAAGAGAAGAACGAAGTCAACAAACAGGGTGCTGATTCAACAGACCCGGTTTCGAAGATTTTCTCAACAATACTTACAAAACTAGAAGAATAATCAAAAATAAATAAAGTCAAATTCGACAAGCTAAGCAAGCTTGAGTTAAAATCACGTGTAAACCCTAAAACAACTCAAACTACACTAACATGGAAGAAATGATCAGAATTTTAACATGGAATGCAAATGGCCTCCAGGAAAAAATCTCTAAACTATAGCTGTTTCTACGTACCGTCAACAATGACGTACATATCACGCTTACCATCCGTCTGGGACAGAAAAAACGGAATCCTCATATTGGATTATTTTCATATAATGAATAATATTGTCCAAGCAAAACACACAATGCTTCATGTTCAACAGACACTATTATTGTAATTGAAAATAATAATTTCATCAGCTTGTCACTACAGTTTTCACAGTTTCATATTGTTGTTTTTTTATAGGCTTACAAACGCTCTGGCTGCGTTCAGAATCAAAATTCAACTTATTTAATTCAACAGTCCCCCTCAAAAACCAATTATATATAAATAATGTAACTGTACATAAACATAAAGTAATATCAATGTTAAGTCTATGAATATAAATTCAATGTTATAATATCAATATTAGTTATGTTAGTAATGGAATTATATTATATAAATGATAATCAGGAAATAAATAATTATTACTTCACAGATAGAATTTGGCAATAAAAATGTTATTTCGATTTAAAAATTAATAGTATTCTCAAAAAGGAATTCATTAATTTAAAAAGTAAAAAATTATGAATATTAAATAAGATCTAACAATGTACGAAGTATTTACATACATTTAATTATTGTGTCTTCTTTTCTTTTCTTTTTTAGGAAATTTCATTAAAGCCCAACATTTGTTGCAGAGCATAAGGAAAAACCCAGAAAAACCTTATCAGACTTTTAATTTGTTAAACCCAATCTATTTCTTCGCTCCACAAAGTTTATTACTGGCAACGGCTTCGTTAGGAGATCAGCCAACTGGTCACCTGTGAGAATATATATTCATTTAATAATGTTCTTTTCAATTTATTCCCTAGAGAAGTGAAACGTCATATCTATATGTTTTGATTTTTTGTGTTTAGTTGGGTTATTTGCTGTGCTTATACAACTATTATTATCTTCATAAATCTCTGATATATTAACGTTTATACTGACTGCTAATAATCTTATCCACAAATCCTACCTGACAGCTTCAAAAAGTGTCATATATTCTGCCTCAGTAGATGAAGCAACAATAGATAGTTATCTTTCTGTACTCCAGCATATTGTACAGCGTTCAAACAATTTAAATAAATAACCTGTTGTACTTTTTCTATCCCTTTCATCATTACCTCTCCAATCAGAGTCAACATAACCACTAAAGATATCTGTATAACTACCTCGAATATAAGTTAACTTCTTCTCAAGTGACCCTTTAAGATATCCTAATATTCTTTTTAAACATTTCCAAAGCCCTTTATTATTTTTTGTTTAAATATCTACTTAATATATTCACAGCTGTGCTTAAATCGGGTCGAGTACATATTATTATATGTATCAAACAACCTATAAGATTTCGACAAAGAGCATTATTATTCTCATCTAAATTAAGGGCTTCACAATCTAATCTATTTTCGAATGGTGTATTTACTGATTTACAATCATACATATTGAATGTATTTAAGACTGTTTTTGTGTATGAACTCTAGTCTAATGTTAATAGTTCATTACTTCGTTGTATTCGAATTCCTGAATACAGTTTAATGTATTTTGAATCAAACATTTTAAATTTAATTTTTTTTAAATTTTAAATTTTAATTTAAATTTAAGTAATTTTTAAAGCATCACCAATTCGGCCTAAGAAGTATGCACTCTACCTTCGACCAAGTATAGAGCATAACTGATGTAGTGGAAAAAGCAGTTGAACAGAAATATATTTGTTCGGCCGCATTTCTTGATGTTTCTCAAGCCTTTGACAAAGTTTGGCATCAAAGCTACTAAACCAATTTCTTCCGGGAGAACTTTTTAGAATCATTGCGAACTATCTCTCAGATATAATGTTTCGTGTAAAGTATATATAATACTCTGTATTCAAATCTATAAATCTATAAAATCTAATTTCGTTACCTACTTTATACCAGGGATATACCGCAAGACGAGGCATCGTAATAGGCACATTTGCTGACGATACTGCCATTTTGGTAACAGCCAAAACGGTCGAAGTGTCAACAATGAAATTACAATGTGCACTAAATCGGGTATGCGAATGTACAAAAGTTTGGCGAATCGCGCTTAATGAAGCGAAATTCGCTCATATGAACTTTAATTACAGGAACATGAATAATTTGGTCGCTTTCGTAAATGGTGTCCAAATACACTTCGAAAATGAAGCGAAATACCTCGAAATGACTCTTGACGTTAAACTCAAGTGGAAGGAGCAGGCTAATAAGAAACGTGAAAAAATAGAGAAGAGATAGATAGGCTAATTGGATATCATTCAAAGCTTATATATAAGAAAGTGCTAAAACCTGTCGGAATGAACGTATGGTGTACAACTCTTGGGTTGTACCAAACCATATGATAGAAACTTACTTCAGACTTTCCAAAACAAAGTTCTAAGAACCATCGTCAACGCACCTTGGTATATTAGAATCGACAATATTGTAACGACTGTTGCAACTCCAACTCAACGTATGTAACACCGATAGCTATAGAGAAATATCCAAAAAGCTAAACACCGAACAAATACAGTAGTATACCTACAAAAATAAATCAGTCAGGAGGCTAACAACAGACTCCAGCAGTACCTGCCATAGTGCAGTCTCAACCTGCCTTAACCCAAAACCCAGACGCCAAGGTTGCCAGCCATAGCGACCAGAAGCGAAAAAAATATAAATCTCCTGGAACCCAGAAGAAACGGCAATACCAGAAGGCCATCTTCATCTTAGGCAAGATTGCCAAAAATGAAGCAGCCGGCATTGTAGCAGAGCAGGATTCCAAGGATAAGCCAAAGTACCAAGCCATAGTGGAAGAATACACTAGATACATGGCGAGAAAAAAAGACACGACAACGACCGCAACAAAAATTCCAACAACGTCTTCCAAAAGAAATAGATCTCGAGATGAGACCAGTTCTGCTCCGAAAAGAAGCAAAGGAAGTGACAACACCAACCTTCCTTCAAGCAGCAGTGAAACTGGAAGGAAGTGACAACACCAACCTTCCTTCAAGCAGCAGTGAAACTGGAAAGCGCTCCATGAGCGAGGTAGTAACGGACCATCTTCAGGTCGCGTTAGCGGACAAGCTGCCTGCCAACGCAAAGAAGGTCCTTGAAACCTGGAGCGGTATTGAAAGCAGGTTGTCCGAGTTGGTTATGGATCATCTCCTCAACTCGGAAGACAAGTCCCTACCTGGATACGACTCAGCCGAAGTCGTTAGAGGTTATAGGGTTTTCAAATGCGAGGACCAATTCTCCAAGGATTTCCTCTTCGCCTGCATTGCTAAGATTAGCAGTGAATGGGAAGGTCTGAACCTCAGACTCATCCCAGCGAAGGAAATCCCCAGGAGACCGAGAGCTCACATTTGATTACCGAAGATGAAATTAGACAGTGAGAAGCTTCTCAAATGTCTTAAAATTCATAATCCCAGTATCAACATGGATAACTGGGCGGTAATCAAATCGGAACCTCCTCAGAACAACAGTATGACCTACTTATTGTCCATAAACGAGGATTGCCTTCCAAGCTTAGCGAAAGCCGACAACAAGCTACGTTTTGGCGTAAGATACGCCAAACTAAAAATATTCCAATCGTTAAGCCCGGGTGATGACACAGACGATGTCGACGCCGCGGACAGGCTGTTCGAGGGTATGGCGATTGACCCTATCACTTTAGACCCACCTATTCCCGATGTTGAAAGCCGTACTGATTAATCTGCAGCACTTTAAGTGTGCTTCAGACAATCTGTTGATGTTGATGAAACATCTTAACGCTTTCCTCTGTCCCAACCTAATATCATCCGACCAAACAGTCGTCAGACTTGAAGCTGTGGAGCTCGCTTCTGATAGTATCGACCTACATGGCACACGATCGTGAGACACCACCAGAAGAATTGCGGAAGGTGGTACAACACGCCAAAAACAACAAGACACACCTTCTGATGGGCTGCGACGCCAATGCCAGACATACACTATGGGGAAGGTCAGTAGTCAACGAAAGAGGTGAGTCATCGTTTGATTTTATAATAATAAATAATATAAATGTATGTAAAATCGGCTCCACTCCCACTTTTACTTTTCCCAGTTCAGAAAACTATAGGGGTTGGGAGGAAGTTTTAGATGTTACACTCAGTCTCAACTTTAACGATACTCAGATAGACAGTTGGAGAGTATCCAAGTCTAATTCCTTCTCGGATCATAAATTGATCACCTTCAATATCAATCTGAAGACTCATATCCAGGTACCACAGAGAAATCCCAAATACACAGACTGGCAAAAGTTCGTTGCCATTGCCAAGAAAAAACTTTGTAGAACACCGCTCTCTAATATAAGCAATATTAGTGAGTTGGAAAAAACAATAAAAGTTTTCGAGAAAGCGCTCAACACATCCTTTAATATATCGTGTCCTATCAAACGAGGCAAGAAGAAACTTCCTCCTTGGTGGACAGAAGACCTCTCTAACCTTAGAAAGATGACCAGGGTCATCTTTAATATCTGCCATAAATATAATTTCTGGCAACCATATAAAGACTGCTTAAGAATCTACAAGAAATCCATAAGCATAGCAAAGAAGCAATTTGGAAGGATTTCTGTGAATCGATCGACAACATCAAGGACTCCTCGAGGCTCAGCAAAATTCTGTCCAAAGAACATTCCAATCCCTATCTCCTTAAGAGACAGGATGGAACCTGGACTGAATCCTCAAAACAATCCCTAGATACACTCTTGCTTACACACTTTCCTGGGTGTAAAGACCATTGTGAGGTCAACCACCAACAGGAACCACTGCCAACATCCATAGTAGAAATCGATCGGATAATTACAGAAGAAAAGATTATCTGGTCGGTCAATAGTTTTTCTCCCCAGGCCCTGATGGAATCTTACCCAAAAGGCTACAAAAGCTACAAGATGTAGCAACCCCTTAGCTCAAAGCAATGTATAGAAACTGTTTACTACTCAATCACATTCCCCAGTGGTGGAGACAGGGTCGAGTAGTCTTCATACCAAAAATAGGCCGTCGGGGTCATGAAACCGCGGAGGATGTCAGACCAATCAGCCTATCGTCTTTCATGCTTAAAGCCCTGGAACGCATTATAAATACACACATCAGGCTCAAGCTAGAGGGGAAGTCTCTCTCCAAATCTCAACATGCCTACATCAAGGGTAAACCCACTGATACAGCTCTGCACGAGGTGGTCGGCACCATTGAGAAAACCATTCACTACAGACAATATACCATGGCCGCCTTTCTAGACATAGAAGGGGCCTTCAATAACGTCCACACAGAAGCTATCCAAGAATCTCTTATCGCCCAGGGGGTAGAAGAGATGCTTGTAAAATGAATAGTTTCTATGCTCAAAACTAGAATTATTCAAGAAAAAAGAAATAATTCTTTATCATTAATCTCCAAAATTAATATTTTAATTAAACTACTTCTTGATATTATACAACTTATATTATATAGATTAACCTTAATTTTTAGATTTATTTTTTTACAAATAAATCATCCCTTAAGTATAGGATTGATACTTTTAATTCAAACAATTATAGTATGTTGTATTACTGGTTTAATAACTAGAAGATTTTGATTTTCATATATTCTATTTTTAATTTTTATTGGAGGAATATTAGTTTTATTCATTTATATAACATCATTAGCCTCTAATGAAATATTTTCTTTATCTATAAAGATAATTTTTTTATCAATTATTAGATTAATTATTCTAATAGGAATAATTTTTTTTATAGATAAAATATTATCTTCTTTTAATTCTATTAATAATGAAATAAATTCAATCTCAAATTTAAATTCTTATATTTCAGAAAATTCTCTCAATTTAATTAAACTTTATAATTACCCAAGAAATATAATTACAATTTTATTAATTAATTATTTATTAATTACAATAATTGCATCTGTTAAAATAACAAAATTATTTTATGGACCTCTACGATCAATATAACTAATGAACAAACCAATACGAACTTCTCACCCCATTTTCAAAATTATAAATAATGCTTTAGTAGATTTACCTTCACCATCTAATATTTCCATATGATGCAATTTTGGTTCCCTATTAGGATTATGCTTAATTATTCAAATTTTAACTGGATTATTCTTAGCTATACACTATACAGCAGATATTAGTATAGCTTTTAATAGAGTTGATCATATTTGCCGAAATGTAAATTATGGATGATTATTACGAACTTTACACGCTAATGGTTCATCATTCTTCTTTATTTGTATTTATTTACATATTGGACGAGGTATATATTATGGATCTTACATATTTACAACAACATGATTAAGAGGAACAATTATTTTATTTTTAGTAATAGCAACAGCTTTTATAGGATATGTACTTCCATGAGGACAAATATCTTTTTGAGGAGCAACTGTAATTACTAATTTATTATCAGCTATTCCATATTTAGGAACTACATTAGTCACATGAATTTGAGGAGGATTTTCTGTAGATAATCCTACATTATCACGATTTTTTACTTTTCACTTCATTTTACCTTTTATTGTTTTAGCTATAGTAATAATTCATTTACTATTTCTTCACCAAACAGGATCAAATAACCCTATTGGAGTAAATTGTAATATTGACAAAATTCCTTTTCACCCCTATTTTAGTTATAAGGACATTGTTGGATTTATTGTACTATTAATATTATTAACAATATTAACATTATGAAATCCCTACTTACTTCGAGACCCAGATAATTTCATTCCTGCTAATCCTCTAGTTACTCCAATTCATATTCAACCTGAATGATATTTCTTATTTGCTTATGCTATTTTACGATCAATTCCTAATAAATTAGGAGGAGTAATTGCATTAGTAATATCAATTCCTATTTTAATAATTATACCATTTTATAATTTAATAAAATTTCGAGGAATCGAATTTTATCCTATTAATTAAATTTTATTTTGATATATAGTTACAATTGTAATTCTTTTAACATGAATTGGAGCACGACCCGTAGAAGATCCATTTATTATTATTAAACAAATTTTAACAGTATTATATTTTTTATATTATCTAGTAAATCCCTTAATTTCAAAATGATGAGATAATTTATTAAATTAATTTCTAGTTAATGAGCTTGAATAAGCATATGTTTTGGAAACATAATATAGAAACTAAAATTTTCTATTAACTTTACTAATATTTATTATATAAATTAAATAAACAAATACATTTTTAAACCTACATAAAATAATAAATAATTTAAAGAAAAAGGTAAAAATCCCTTTCAAGCTAAATACATTAATTTATCATAACGAAATCGAGGTAAAGTTCCTCGAACTCAAATAAACATAAATGAGATAAATATTAATTTGAAATAAAATATAAAATTAAATACATCTCCCCCTAAAAAAATTAATGAAAATAATATTCTTATAAATAAAATTCTAGCATATTCAGATAAAAAAATTAATGCAAAACCACCTCTTCTATATTCAACATTAAATCCCGAAACTAATTCAGATTCTCCTTCAGCAAAATCAAAAGGTGTACGATTAGTTTCAGCTAAAGAAATTGTTAATCAAATAAAAACTAAAGGATAAAGTATAAAAAAAAATCATAATTTTTTTTGATAATAGTAAAAACTTAATGTATTATAATTATTAATTAAAAAAATAAATGATAATAAAATTAAAGCTAAACTAACTTCATATGAAATTGTTTGAGCAACAGAACGTAATCTTCCTAACAATGCATAATTAGAATTTGATGACCATCCAGCAATTATGACAGTATAAACTCCTAATCTAGTACAACATATAAAAAATAATAAACCTAAATTAAAAGAAAATAACTTGAAATAAAAAAATTCACAACAATAATGATAAAAATAAAGAAAACACAGGAGAAAAATAATAAGAAATATAATTAGATAACAAAGGATAAGTTTGTTCCTTTGTAAATAATTTAATTGCATCACAAAAAGGTTGAGGAATACCTATTAATCCAACTTTATTAGGACCTTTACGAATTTGAATGTATCCTAAAACTTTTCGTTCTAATAAAGTCAAAAAAGCAACACTTACTAAAACATAAATAATTAATATTACACTTATAATTAAAAATGAAATAATTTCTATATAAAACAAGTACTATTTGTAATATAAATTACATTTATAAATTCTAAATTTATTACATTAATCTGCCAAAATAGTTTTATTAAACAATTATTTATATTCTTTATTTTAAAATAAAATTATTTATATATTCAATCCTTTCGTACTAAAATATATTAATTTATTAAAGATAGAAACCAACCTGGCTCACGCCGGTTTGAACTCAGATCATGTAAGATTTTAAAAGTCGAACAGACTTTAAATTTAAACGGCTACACCTAAAATTATCTCTTAATCCAACATCGAGGTCGCAATCTTTTTTATCGATATGAACTCTCCAAAAAAATTACGCTGTTATCCCTAGAGTAACTTAAATTTTGAATCATTAAAAATGGATCATTTATTCATAAATTAATGATTTAAAACTTAAAAGTTTTTTAAATTTTAATATCACCCCAATAAAATATAACAATTTATTATAATTAAAAACATCTATAAAATTAAAATATGACTTATATAAAGATTCATAGGGTCTTCTCGTCTTTTAATTACATTTTAGCTTTTTAACTAAAAAATAAAATTTTATTATAAATTTAAATGAAACAGTTAATATTTCGTCCAACCATTCATTCCAGCCTTCAATTAAAAGACTAATGATTATGCTACCTTTGCACAGTTAATATACTGCGGCCATTTAAAAAAAATCAGTGGGCAGGTCAGACTTTAAATTAATTTCTAAAAGACATGTTTTTGTTAAACAGGCGAACATTATTTTTGCCGAATTCTTTACATAAACTTTTCATTTTAAAATTTATTGTTACAAAATTAATATACTAATTATATCATTATTTCTTTATTTTTAATATTAAAATAAATATTTTAATAAAAAATTAAAATATAATAAATAATTTATAAAAAAAAATTAATTTATAACAAACTTAATAAAAATTGATACTTTTAAACATATAAAATTTTAAATATTATTCATTATTTATAAAAATTTATTTTATAGCTTATCCCATAAAATATTTATATTTAAAAATTATTTAATTATTAAAATAAATAAATAAATTTTAAATACTAAATTAAATTCATTTCTTAAAAAACTAGATACCTTTAAAAACGAATAACATTTCATTTCTAATAAATTATTAAATATAATTTTATCACATTAACATTTATAATTTATTAAATCTTTTAAAATCGAGAAAAATATATAAATATTTTTTATTTAATATACTCTGATACACAAGATACAATAAATATAATTTTCTTTTAAAATAAAAATTTTTCATTATATTTCAATTTTATTTCACAATACTAATAAACTATTATTAAAATTATTTTTTCTTTATAAAATACTTAAACTTTTTATATTATAATTATTTTTAATATTTAAATTTTATCAAAAAAAAAAATTAATAAATAATTATTAATCAATTTATATTGATTTGCACAAAAATCTTTTCAATGTAAATGAAATACTTTACTTAATAAGCTTTAAATTGATTCTAGATACACTTTCCAGTACATCTACTATGTTACGACTTTTCTTATTTTAATAACAAGAGCGACGGGCGATATGTACATATTTTAGAGCTAAAATCAAATTATTAATCTTTATAATTTTACTATCAAATCCAATATCATTAAATTTTTCATATTTAAATCCACATAAATAAATTTTATTGTAACTCATTTATACTTAAAAATAAACTACACCTTGATTTGATATTAATTTTTATATAAATTATAGAAAATTTTTATTCTTATAAAATATTCTAATAACATCGATTTATAAATTGATTCACAATTTTAAGTAAGGTACATCGCGGATTATCGATTATAAAACAAGTTCCTCTGAATAGACTAAAATACCGCCAAATTTTTTAAGTTTCAAAAATATATCTAATACTACTCAAATAATTTCTTTTATATTTTAAATAATAGGGTATCTAATCCTAGTTTTTATTTAAAATTTTTTAGTTTCAATTAATTTTTTAATAAAATAAAATTTCACCTAATAAATTAAATATTATTTTTAAATTATTAAATTTAACTTCTATTAATAAAATTTACTTATATTATTTGTATAACCGCAACTGCTGGCACAGATTTTGTCAATATTAATTAATATTTCTATTTTCAAATTTCTTTAATTAATAATATTAATTATTGCAAATAAATAAAATATATTTACTTTTTAAATAAATATAAATTCACACAAAAATTTACATATAACATAAATTAAAAATAAATTTTTAAGCTAAAATAAAACTTTTAAATTTTATTTTAATAATTAATATATTATTTAATATATTTTTTAAATTTAATTTAAATAATATTATTTAATAAAAATTAATTATATATATATATATAAATAAATTTAATATTTAAATAATTTATTTAAGTAATAAGTTATTAAAAATTAAATTTATTATATATATATATATATATATATATATATATATATATATTCATATATATATATATATATATTCATATTTAAATAAACCCCTAATTTATTTTTATATATATATATTATATAAAAATATTTATAAATATATTAATATAATTCATAAAACATTAAAATAATTAAAAATGGTATTAATTTCTATTTTTTTTTTTTTATATATATATATATATATATTATCTATATACTAAATAATTTAATATTAATTATAAATTATTTAATATTTCTAAAAAAAACCTATATAATATATTAATATATATATATATATATATTATTAATTAATATATATATATATATATATATTATAATGTATTTAATAATAAATAATAATATATTATTTATATATATATTATATAATAAATAATTAATGGAAATTTTAAATTAAATTTAAAAAATATATTAATCATATATTATTTTTAAATTTAATTTAAAATTTATAAATATATTATATCTATAAATATTTAATATTAATAATAAAAATTAATAACTTGTACTAAATAAAATTATTGAATAATAACTTTATTATTAAATTAATTTTATTTATAATTATTTAATAAAATTATAAATAATGAATTGCCTGATAAAAGGATTATCTTGATTGGATAAATCATGTAATTACTATTACATTCATTATATTTAATAGAATTAAACTATTTCTAAAAGTATCAAAAACTTTTGTGCATCATACACTAAAATATATTTTTAAAAAGATAAGCTAATTAAGCTACTGAGCTCATACCCCACTCATAAAGGTTTTAATCCTTTTCTTTTTAATTTTTAATAATTCATCAAAAATGTTATTCTTTTTTATTCTAATTATAAGAACAATAATTACTATTTCATCTAACTCTTGATTAGGAGCTTGAATAGGATTAGAAATTAATTTATTATCATTTATCCCCCTAATAAATGGTAATAATTTAATATCAAATGAAGCTTCCTTAAAATATTTTCTAACTCAAGCTTTAGCTTCTTCTATTTTATTATTTTCTACAATTTTATTTATATATAAAAATAATTTTATAATTTATAATGAAAATAATAGAATTAATTTAATAATTTTATCTTCATTATTAATAAAAAGAGGAACTGCTCCTTTCCACTTTTGATTTCCTAATGTTATAGAAGGAATAACTTGAATTAATGGATTAATTTTAATAACTTGACAAAAAATTGGACCTTTAATATTAATTTCTTATTTAATTATTAAACCTTTATTATTTTTTTGTATTTTAATATCAATTATTGTAGGATCTCTAGGAGGATTAAATCAAACATCATTACGAAAATTAATAACTTTTTCATCTATTAATCATTTAGGTTGAATATTAATAAGTATATATTCTAATGAATCCTTATGAATTACATATTTCTTATTTTATAGATTTTTATCTTTTAATATAATTTTCATATTTAATATATTTAAATTATATCATATTAATCAATTATTTTCATTATTTTTATTTAATAAAACATTTAAATTTTCATTATTTCTAAATTTATTATCATTAGGAGGACTCCCTCCATTTATAGGTTTTATTCCTAAATGATTAACTATTCAATATTTAACATTTAATAATCAACTATTCATATTAATAACAATAATTATTATAACACTAATTACATTATTTTTTTATTTACGATTATGTTATACAGCTTTTATAATAAATTATTATGAAAATAATTGAAATTTTAATATTTATTGAAATAATTTTTCTATAAATATTTACTTATTATCATCGTTTATTTCAACTTTTGGATTATTTATTATTAGATTTATATATTATTTAATTTAAAACTTTAAGTTAAATAAACTAATAGCCTTCAAAGCTATAAATATAAGAATAATCTTTTAAGTTTTAATAATTTTTATATTATTCCTTTAGAATTGCAATCTAATATCATTATTGACTATAAAACCATTTTTTAATAAATTTTAAATAAGTTTTCATTAAAAAGAAATAATTCTTATATATAGATTTACAATCTATCGCCTAAACTTCAGCCATTTAATCGCAACAATGATTATTTTCAACTAATCATAAAGATATTGGTACATTATATTTTATTTTTGGAACATGAGCAGGTATAGTAGGAACTTCATTAAGAATTTTAATTCGAGCTGAACTAGGACATCCTGGAGCCTTAATTGGTGATGATCAAATTTATAATGTTATTGTAACAGCTCATGCTTTTGTAATAATTTTTTTTATAGTTATACCTATTATAATTGGTGGATTCGGAAATTGAGCTCCTGAATAAATAATATAAATTTTTGACTACTTCCACCTTCTTTAACTTTATTATTAGTAAGAAGTATAGTAGAAAATGGAGCCGGAACTGGTTGAACAGTTTATCCACCTTTATCAAGAAATATTGCTCACGGTGGAGCATCTGTAGACTTAGCAATTTTTTCACTTCATTTATCTGGTATATCTTCAATTTTAGGTGCCGTAAATTTTATTACAACTGTAATTAATATACGATCAACAGGAATCACCTATGATCGAATACCTTTATTTGTATGATCTGTAGCAATTACTGCTCTTTTACTTCTTTTATCATTACCAGTTTTAGCTGGAGCTATTACAATATTATTAACAGATCGAAATTTAAATACATCATTTTTTGATCCAGCAGGAGGAGGAGACCCAATTTTATATCAACACCTATTTTGATTTTTTGGTCACCCAGAAGTTTATATTTTAATTTTACCTGGATTTGGAATAATTTCACATATTATTAGTTAAGAATGTGGAAAAAAGGAAACTTTTGATTCTTTAGGAATAATTTATGCTATATTAACAATTGGTTTACTAGGATTTATTGTATGAGCTCATCATATATTTACAGTAGGAATAGACGTAGATACTCGAGCTTATTTTACTTCTCTACAATAATTATTGCTATTCCTACCGGAATTAAAATTTTCAGTTGACTAGCAACTCTTCATGGAACATAATTAGTTTACTCTCCCGCAATTATTTGAGCATTAGGGTTTGTATTCTTATTTACTGTTGGTGGATTAACAGGAGTAATTTTAGCTAATTCATCTATTGATATTATTTTACATGATACATATTATGTAGTTGCACATTTTCATTATGTATTATCTATAGGAGCAGTATTTGCTATTATAGCAGGATCTGTACATTGATACCCTTTATTTACAGGATTAACATTAAATAATAAATGATTAAAAAGTCAATTTTTAATAATATTTATTGGAGTAAATTTAACCTTTTTCCCTCAACATTTTTTAGGTTTAGCAGGAATACCTCGACGATATTCTGATTATCCAGATGCTTATACAGCATGAAATCTAATTTTAACAATTGGTTCTAAAATTTCATTAGTAAGAATTATTTTCTTTATAATTATTATTTGAAAAAGTATAATTAAACAACGACAAGTAATTTATCCTATACAACTTAATTCATCTATTGAATGATATCAAAATATCCCTCCAGCAGAACACAGTTATTCAGAATTACCACTATTATCAAATTTCTAATATGGCAGATTAGTGCCATGGATTTAAGCTCCATAAATAAAGTATTTTACTTTTATTAGAAATAATAAAATGTCAACATGAGCAAATTTAGGATTACAAGATAGAGCTTCTCCACTTATAGAACAATTAACATTTTTTCATGATCATGCATTATTAATTTTAATTATAATTACTGTAATAGTAGGATATATAATAACTATATTATTTTTTAATAATTATAGAAATCGATATTTACTTCATGGACAAACTATTGAAGTAATTTGAACAATTTTACCAGCTTTTATTTTATTATTCATTGCTTTTCCATCTTTACGATTATTATATCTAATTGATGAAATTAATGAACCCTCAATTACATTAAAATCAATTGGACATCAATGATATTGAAGTTATGAATATTCAGACTTTTTAAATATTGAATTTGATTCATATATAATTCCAACTAACGAATTAAAAACAAACGGATTTCGATTATTAGACGTTGATAATCGAATTATTCTACCTATAAACTCTCAAATTCGAATTTTAGTAACATCCGCAGATGTAATTCATTCATGAACAATTCCAGCCTTAGGTGTAAAAATTGATGGTACCCCAGGACAATTAAATCAAACAAATTTTTTAATTAATCAACCTGGATTATTTTTCGGACAATGTTCAGAAATTTGTGGAGCAAACCATAGTTTTATACCAATTGTAATTGAAAGTATTCCAATAAATTTCTTTATTAAATGAATTTCTAATATAAATTAATAATCATTAAATGACTGAAAGCAAGTACTGGTCTCTTAAACCATGTTATAGTAATCTTCTTCTTCTTCTTCTTAGGGCGCTACAGTCCGAGGTGGACCTGGGCCTCACTCAACATGCCTCTCCAGCCAGCACGATCTTTCGCCAGCTGTCTCCAGTTTCGCACACCAAGCCGGCAGAGGTCCCCCTCGACTTGTGTGCGCCACCTTATTCGTGGACGTCCTCTGTTGCGTTGTCCCACAGGCTCAGAGTCGAAGACTCTTCGGGCCGGAGCTAAGTTGTCCATACGCTCTACATGGCCTAGCCATCTTAGGCGTTGGATCCGTAGACGCCTGGCTAGACTCATGTCGCTGTACAGCCCATACAGTTCGTGGTTGAATCTTCTCCTCCAAATGCCATCAACGCAAACAGGACCAAAGATCGCGCGCAGAACTTTTCTCTCGAAAAGACCAAGAGACTGTTCATCCGCTTGGGATATTGTCCATGCCTCTGCACCGTAAAGCAGGACTGGGATGATCAAGGTCTTATACAAAGTCAACTTGGTCTTCCGAGAGAGGGCTCTACTACTCAATTGCCTTTTGAGCCCATAAAAACAGCGGTTGGCAAGAGTAATTCTGCGTTTGATCTCGGTACTGATGTTGTTTGTACTGTTAACCGCGGAGCCAAGGTAGACGAAGTCCTTTACTACCTCAAAGTTATAGCTGCCTATGGTGACGTTCTGGCCAAGTCGTCGATGTTGTGCGTCCTTTCTCGATGACAGCATATACTTTGTTTTGCCCTCGTTTACCGCCACTCATAAAGGTTTTAATCCTTTTCTTTTTAATTTTTAATAATTCATCAAAAATGTTATTCTTTTTTATTCTAATTATAAGAACAATAATTACTATTTCATCTAACTCTTGATTAGGAGCTTGAATAGGATTAGAAATTAATTTATTATCATTTATCCCCCTAATAAATGGTAATAATTTAATATCAAATGAAGCTTCTTTAAAATATTTTCTAACTCAAGCTTTAGCTTCTTCTATTTTATTATTTTCTACAATTTTATTTATATATAAAAATAATTTTATAATTTATAATGAAAATAATAGAATTAATTTAATAATTTTATCTTCATTATTAATAAAAAGAGGAACTGCTCCTTTCCACTTTTGATTTCCTAATGTTATAGAAGGAATAACTTGAATTAATGGATTAATTTTAATAACTTGAGAAAAAATTGGACCTTTAATATTAATTTCTTATTTAATTATTAAACCTTTATTATTTTTTTGTATTTTAATATCAATTATTGTAGGATCTCTAGGAGGATTAAATCAAACATCATTACGAAAATTAATAACTTTTTCATCTATTAATCATTTAGGTTGAATATTAATAAGTATATATTCTAATGAATCCTTATGAATTACATATTTCTTATTTTATAGATTTTTATCTTTTAATATAATTTTCATATTTAATATATTTAAATTATATCATATTAATCAATTATTTTCATTATTTTTATTTAATAAAAAATTTAAATTTTCATTATTTCTAACTTTATTATCATTAGGAGGACTCCCTCCATTTATAGGTTTTATTCCTAAATGATTAACTATTCAATATTTAACATTTAATAATCAACTATTCATATTAATAACAATAATTATTATAACACTAATTACATTATTTTTTTATTTACGATTATGTTATACAGCTTTTATAATAAATTATTATGAAAATAATTGAAATTTTAATATTTATTGAAATAATTTTTCTATAAATATTTACTTATTATCATCGTTTATTTCAACTTTTGGATTATTTATTATTAGATTTATATATTATTTAATTTAAAACTTTAAGTTAAATAAACTAATAGCCTTCAAAGCTATAAATATAAGAATAATCTTTTAAGTTTTAATAATTTTTATATTATTCCTTTAGAATTGCAATCTAATATCATTATTGACTATAAAACCATTTTTTAATAAATTTTAAATAAGTTTTCATTAAAAAGAAATAATTCTTATATATAGATTTACAATCTATCGCCTAAACTTCAGCCATTTAATCGCAACAATGATTATTTTCAACTAATCATAAAGATATTGGTACATTATATTTTATTTTTGGAACATGAGCAGGTATAGTAGGAACTTCATTAAGAATTTTAATTCGAGCTGAACTAGGACATCCTGGAGCCTTAATTGGTGATGATCAAATTTATAATGTTATTGTAACAGCTCATGCTTTTGTAATAATTTTTTTTATAGTTATACCTATTATAATTGGTGGATTCGGAAATTGAGCTCCTGAATAAATAATATAAATTTTTGACTACTTCCACCTTCTTTAACTTTATTATTAGTAAGAAGTATAGTAGAAAATGGAGCCGGAACTGGTTGAACAGTTTATCCACCTTTATCAAGAAATATTGCTCACGGTGGAGCATCTGTAGACTTAGCAATTTTTTCACTTCATTTATCTGGTATATCTTCAATTTTAGGTGCCGTAAATTTTATTACAACTGTAATTAATATACGATCAACAGGAATCACCTATGATCGAATACCTTTATTTGTATGATCTGTAGCAATTACTGCTCTTTTACTTCTTTTATCATTACCAGTTTTAGCTGGAGCTATTACAATATTATTAACAGATCGAAATTTAAATACATCATTTTTTGATCCAGCAGGAGGAGGAGACCCAATTTTATATCAACACCTATTTTGATTTTTTGGTCACCCAGAAGTTTATATTTTAATTTTACCTGGATTTGGAATAATTTCACATATTATTAGTTAAGAATGTGGAAAAAAGGAAACTTTTGATTCTTTAGGAATAATTTATGCTATATTAACAATTGGTTTACTAGGATTTATTGTATGAGCTCATCATATATTTACAGTAGGAATAGACGTAGATACTCGAGCTTATTTTACTTCTGCTACAATAATTATTGCTATTCCTACCGGAATTAAAATTTTCAGTTGACTAGCAACTCTTCATGGAACATAATTAGTTTACTCTCCCGCAATTATTTGAGCATTAGGGTTTGTATTCTTATTTACTGTTGGTGGATTAACAGGAGTAATTTTAGCTAATTCATCTATTGATATTATTTTACATGATACATATTATGTAGTTGCACATTTTCATTATGTATTATCTATAGGAGCAGTATTTGCTATTATAGCAGGATCTGTACATTGATACCCTTTATTTACAGGATTAACATTAAATAATAAATGATTAAAAAGTCAATTTTTAATAATATTTATTGGAGTAAATTTAACCTTTTTCCCTCAACATTTTTTAGGTTTAGCAGGAATACCTCGACGATATTCTGATTATCCAGATGCTTATACAGCATGAAATCTAATTTTAACAATTGGTTCTAAAATTTCATTAGTAAGAATTATTTTCTTTATAATTATTATTTGAAAAAGTATAATTAAACAACGACAAGCAATTTATCCTATACAACTTAATTCATCTATTGAATGATATCAAAATATCCCTCCAGCAGAACACAGTTATTCAGAATTACCACTATTATCAAATTTCTAATATGGCAGATTAGTGCCATGGATTTAAGCTCCATAAATAAAGTATTTTACTTTTATTAGAAATAATAAAATGTCAACATGAGCAAATTTAGGATTACAAGATAGAGCTTCTCCACTTATAGAACAATTAACATTTTTTCATGATCATGCATTATTAATTTTAATTATAATTACTGTAATAGTAGGATATATAATAACTATATTATTTTTTAATAATTATAGAAATCGATATTTACTTCATGGACAAACTATTGAAGTAATTTGAACAATTTTACCAGCTTTTATTTTATTATTTATTGCTTTTCCATCTTTACGATTATTATATCTAATTGATGAAATTAATGAACCCTCAATTACATTAAAATCAATTGGACATCAATGATATTGAAGTTATGAATATTCAGACTTTTTAAATATTGAATTTGATTCATATATAATTCCAACTAACGAATTAAAAACAAACGGATTTCGATTATTAGACGTTGATAATCGAATTATTCTACCTATAAACTCTCAAATTCGAATTTTAGTAACATCCGCAGATGTAATTCATTCATGAACAATTCCAGCCTTAGGTGTAAAAATTGATGGTACCCCAGGACGATTAAATCAAACAAATTTTTTAATTAATCAACCTGGATTATTTTTCGGACAATGTTCAGAAATTTGTGGAGCAAACCATAGTTTTATACCAATTGTAATTGAAAGTATTCCAATAAATTTCTTTATTAAATGAATTTCTAATATAAATTAATAATCATTAAATGACTGAAAGCAAGTACTGGTCTCTTAAACCATGTTATAGTAATCTTCTTCTTCTTCTTCTTAGGGCGCTACAGTCCGAGGTGGACCTGGGCCTCACTCAACATGCCTCTCCAGCCAGCACGATCTTTCGCCAGCTGTCTCCAGTTTCGCACACCAAGCCGGCAGAGGTCCCCCTCGACTTGTGTGCGCCACCTTATTCGTGGACGTCCTCTGTTGCGTTGTCCCACAGGCTCAGAGTCGAAGACTCTTCGGGCCGGAGCTAAGTTGTCCATACGCTCTACATGGCCTAGCCATCTTAGGCGTTGGATCCGTAGACGCCTGGCTAGACTCATGTCGCTGTACAGCCCATACAGTTCGTGGTTGAATCTTCTCCTCCAAATGCCATCAACGCAAACAGGACCAAAGATCGCGCGCAGAACTTTTCTCTCGAAAAGACCAAGAGACTGTTCATCCGCTTGGGATATTGTCCATGCCTCTGCACCGTAAAGCAGGACTGGGATGATCAAGGTCTTATACAAAGTCAACTTGGTCTTCCGAGAGAGGGCTCTACTACTCAATTGCCTTTTGAGCCCATAAAAACAGCGGTTGGCAAGAGTAATTCTGCGTTTGATCTCGGTACTGATGTTGTTTGTACTGTTAACCGCGGAGCCAAGGTAGACGAAGTCCTTTACTACCTCAAAGTTATAGCTGCCTATGGTGACGTTCTGGCCAAGTCGTCGATGTTGTGCGTCCTTTCTCGATGACAGCATATACTTTGTTTTGCCCTCGTTTACCGCCAGACCCATTTTAGCCGCTTCCGTTTCAATGCCAGCAAACGCATCATTGACGGCTCGCTGTGTTCTCCCAATCACGTCAATGTCATCCGCGTAAGCTAGCAGTTGAACGGACTTTTGGAAGATCGTGGCTCTTGTGTTGGCCAGTGAGTTTTGCACGATCTTCTCAAGAATGCTGTGAAAGAAATCACATAACAGCGCGTCGCCTTGTCTAAAACCTTTTTTGACATTGAAGGTCTCGGTGAGTTCGTTACCGACCTTGATGGAGCAGCGAGAGTTCTCGTCGTCATCGTCATCCTGCTCAGTCTGACGAGTTTGGCAGGAATGAAAAAACTAGACAAGGCGCTGTATAGCTCGTCTCTATACACGCTGTCATATGCGGCCTTGAAATCGACAAATAGATGGTGTGTGTCGATCTGCATTTCCTGGGTCTTCTCCAGGATCTGCCGCAGTGTGAAAATTTGATCGATGGTGGACTTCCCGGGCCTGAAACCACACTGATAAGGACCTATCAGTTTGTTCACGAATGGTTTCAGGCGTTCACACAAAACGGCAGAGAAGATCTTGTAGGTGATGTTAAGGAGACTTATCCCCCGATAGTTGGCGCAGTCAAAGGGTCTCATTTCTTGTGGATCGGGCAAACGATACTGAGATTCCACTCATCGGGCATGCTTTCCTCCGACCATATCTTACAGATGAGCTGGTGCATGCGCCCTACCAGATCACCTCCAGCTGCTTTAAACATTTCGGCGGGCAGACTATCTGCACCAGCAGCTTTATTAGACTTCAGTCTCGATATCGCTATCTTGACTTCGTCTAGGTCGGGGGGACGGTATTCTCTTCTATCATCGTCCGTTGTGTTGAGTGGAACATTCTGCCTGACAGCGGTATTTGTGTCCTCATCGCCGTTCAACAGTCTGCAGAAATGATTTTTCCAAATTCTCAGTATCGACTGCGAATCTACTACTAGCTGTCCATTTTCGTCCCGGCAAGCTTCTGTCCGAACTTTATATCCATTCGATAAAAGTTTTACCCTTTGGTAAAACTTTCGGACATCATTCCTGCCATAACACCTCTCCATCTCCTCGATCGCGCGCTTCTCGTGCTCTTTCTTTTTCTTCCTGAGAAGCCGGTTCTCTTCCCTTCTTCTCTGTTCGTAGAGCTCACGAACAGCTCTCGTGGTTCGATGCAGCGTTGCCCGGTAGGCTTCTTGCTTTGCTGCATGTGCCTGCCTGCACTCGTTGTCAAACCAGGGGTTTTTTCTTGTTGGCGTTTTAAAACCCAGCACATCAGTAGCGGCTTCTCTGATGGCTCTTTGACAACGTTTCCATTCTTCGTCTATTGTTAGTGCAGGCGGCGTCGAACTTTCGGAGAGTTTCAGGGAGACTCGATCGGCAAAGTTCCTGGCAGTCTGTTGCGATTGTAGCTTTTCGACGTCAAACCGTGGTTGGCTTCCTCGACTCCGTTCTTCTCTCGATATCCGTGTCCTTACCTTGGCTACAACAAGGAAATGGTCCGAGTCGATGTTGGCGCCTCGGAACGTTCGGACATCAAGAATACTGGAGGAGTGTCTGACGTCGATCGCAACGTGATCAATCTGGTTGACGGTTGAATGATCAGGGGACCGCCAGGTCCCTTTATGGATGTTGAGGTGTGGGAACCGCGTGCTAGCTACAGAGAGGTTACGCCCCGTAACAAAGTCCACCAGCCTGAGTCCGTTTTCGGACGTGGTGTCGTGCAGGCTGTGTTTACCGATGACTCTAGCAAAGATGTCCTCTTTACCCAGCTTAGCGTTGAAATCTCCTAGAACGATCTTGGTGTCGTAGCTGGGGCATTGATCGTACGTTCTTTCTAGGAGATCATAGAAGTCATCCTTACTATCGTCATCTTTGTCCTCCGTTGGGGCGTGGGCGCAGATTAGGCTGATGTTGCCGAATTTAGCCTTGATGCGGATTGTTATGAGGCGCTCGCTTATGTACTTAAAGCTTAAGACTTTTTGCCTAAGTCTGCCTCGAACAACAAATCCACATCCAAATAATCGCTGCCTTCGCTCTCTGTAACAATCGCCGTAGTAGATATCGCAGTTTTTCATCCTCTTTTTGCCCGGCCCATCCCATCGCACTTCCTGGATTGCGGTAACGTCTGCTTTATAGCAGTCTAGGGCCTCCGCGAGTTCATCGGCTGCACGTGGTCTGTTCAGGGACCTCACATTCCACGTGCAAAACCGAAAGTCATTGTCCTTTTTTCGTTTGCTGGGGTCGTCAACAGTAAATCCGTCCGTATCCGAGGCATATTGTTGCTTCTCAACTCGTTACTTTTTTACGTGGTGAGGAAGTTAACCCCACGCACAACCTCCAACTGGGAGGACAGGTCCATTTGTTTAGCCCCCGGACAAAGGGGTCCGGAGGGATCCGGTGTCGGTAGCCTCTTGCAGGCTGTGAGCGCCGCCGTTGGCCCTAAAAGAAGGGCTCATCCGCCGCCATCTCTATTCCAAGGTCCTGACCTTACCATGGAAACCAGGTAGCTCCTGCTGACTGGAGTTGTGGATGCCGCCGTTGGCCAATCAGTTGACCAGCTCCTCCGCCGCCATCCTAAAAAGAGTGATGAGCCCTGGTAGACTCACACTCCCCCCTCTCTCGTTAGCAGCCGCCCAGACGTCCCACGAGGGTTGGTTACCCCATCTTCTGTCGAGGGTACTCGGCTCCCGGATTTCACCACGGGGAGGTGAGAGTAGGAGTTCGTTAATAGAGGCTAGGTGCAGACGCTTGTGTCTACATGGTTCGCGTATTAACGCTTCGAAACCGTTATAGTAATCTAGCAATGACTTTTAATGAAAAATTTTTAAAAAAAAAAAAAAAAAATTAGTTAAATTATAACATTAGTATGTCAAACTAAAATTATTAAATTTTATTAATATTTTTTGATTCCACAAATAGCCCCTATTAGTTGATTAAGCTTATTTTTATTATTTTCGATTATTTTTATCTTATTTAATATAATAAATTATTTTATTTATTTACCTTCAATACCTAAATCTAAATTATCTCAAAAAATTTCTACAAAGTCTATAAATTGAAAATGATAACTAATTTATTTTCTGTATTTGACCCTTCATCTAGCATTTTTAATTTATCATTAAATTGATTAAGAACTTTTATTGGATTATTAATAATTCCTTCTATATACTGATTTTTACCTTCACGATATCATATTATTTGAAATAATATTTTATTAACTCTTCATAAAGAATTTAAAACTTTATTAGGAAACCCAAATCAAAAAGGAACTACATTAATTTTTATTTCTTTATTTAGAATAATTCTATTAAATAATTTTATGGGATTATTTCCTTATATTTTTACAAGAACAAGTCATTTAGTATTAACATTAACATTAGCTTTACCATTATGATTAGCTTTTATAATTTATGGATGATTAAATCATACACAACATATATTTGCTCATTTAGTACCTCAAGGAACCCCTCCTGTTTTAATACCTTTTATAGTATGTATTGAAACAATTAGAAATGTAATTCGACCTGGAACCTTAGCTGTACGATTAACAGCTAATATAATTGCTGGTCATTTACTTTTAACTCTTTTAGGAAATACAGGACCATCTATATCTTACGCAATTATTACAATTTTATTAACTACACAAATTTTATTATTAGTTTTAGAATCAGCTGTTGCAATAATTCAATCTTATGTATTTGCTGTTTTAAGAACATTATACTCTAGTGAAGTAATTTAAAAAATGTCAACACACTCAAATCACCCCTTTCATTTAGTAGATTACAGTCCATGACCATTAACAAGTGCAATTGGTGTAATAACAATAGTTTCAGGATTAGTAAAATGATTCCATCAATATGATAACTCATTACTATTACTAGGAACAACCATTACTATTTTAACTGTTTATCAATGATGACGAGACGTTTCACGAGAAGGAACTTTTCAAGGTTTACATACATTTATAGTAACAACTGGATTACGATGAGGAATAATTTTATTTATTGTATCTGAAATTTTATTTTTTTCATCATTCTTTTGAGCTTTTTTTCATAGTAGTTTATCACCAGCTATTGAATTAGGTGCTATTTGACCACCAATAATTATTAACCATTTAATCCTTTTCAAATTCCTCTATTAAATACAACTATTTTATTAGCTTCTGGAATTACTGTAACTTGAGCTCATCATAGATTAATGGAAGGAAATTTTTCACAAACTACACAAGGATTATTCTTTACAGTATTATTAGGAGTATACTTTTCTATTTTACAAGCCTATGAATATATTGAAGCTCCATTTACAATTGCAGATGCTGTATATGGATCTACATTTTATATAGCAACAGGCTTTCATGGACTTCATGTTTTAATTGGATCTACATTTTTATTAATTTGTTTAATTCGACATTTAAATAATCATTTTTCAAAAAATCACCATTTTGGATTTGAAGCAGCGGCATGATATTGACATTTTGTAGATATTGTTTGATTATTCCTTTATGTATCAATTTATTGATGAGGAGGTTAATTTATTTATATAGTATAAAAGTATATATGACTTCCAATCATAAGGTTTATTATAATAATAATATAAATAATTTTTTCTATTACTCTTATATCTTTAATTATCATTACACTATCTATTGTAGTAATATTATTAGCTACTATTTTATCTAAAAAAAGATATGCCGATCGAGAAAAGAGATCTCCTTTTGAATGTTTGATCCAATATCTTCTTCTCGTTTACCTTTTTCTTTAAAATTTTTTTTAATTACAATTATTTTCCTTATTTTTGATGTAGAAATTGCATTAATTTTACCAATAATTTTAATTATAAATTATTCAAATTTAATAATATGAACTATTACATCTGTAATTTTTATTATTATTTTACTTTTAGGTTTATATCATGAATGAAATCAAGGAATATTAAACTGATCAAATTAAACTAAAATTAGGGTTATAGTTAAATTATAACATTTGATTTGCATTCAAAAATAATTGATTAATTCAATTTACCTTGAAAGATAAATTGCAATTAGTTTCGACCTAATCTTAGGTAATTTTACCCTTATTCGCTAATTTTTTAATTGAAAAAAAAATAGAGGTATATCACTGTTAGTGATAAAAATGAATTATAATTCCAATTAAAGAAATATGAAGTTGAAATAAAAGCTGCTAACTTTTTATTTTAATGGTTAAATTCCATTTATATTTCTATTTATATAGTTTAATTAAAACCTTACATTTTCATTGTAAAAATAAAATGATTTTTTTTATAATTTTAAAGATTTTTTAATGTTTAAAGATTTAATAAATCTCCCTAACATCCTCAATGTTATACTCTAGTTATAAGCTATTTAAACATAAAATTAAAAATAATGATAAAATTATAATTCACAATACAAAAATTAATAAATAAATTTTTAAATTATTATTTTGAACAATATAATTAAATTGAGAATAATTAACTAATTGTTTATATAAATTTTGTCTTCCTATAAACTCTGATCATCCTTGATCAAAATTTTTAACAACATTTATTCCCAATTTTAATGAATAATTAATAATTCCATAAGTAGAAATATAAGGTATAAATCATATTGATCCAGCAAATATTCTTAAATAATAATTATTTAAAGACTTATTAATAAAAAATAATGAAATTTTAGATATTAAGGTAAACAAATAGTATAAGGAGTTATAAAAATTAATCAACTTAATATTCTTCCTCCAATAATTCTTATAATTACTAAACCTAATATTCCCTTTAATATAATTCAACCCTCATCATTTAAAACATTTAAAGTTCTACAATTTAAATCACCTGTTATTGAATAATAAACTAAACGTAAAGAATAACATACAGTTAAACCAGTAGAAAAAAAAAAATAGAAAATAAATAAATAAATTTACTATACTTAAAGAAACTACTTCTAAAATTAAATCCTTTGAATAAAACCCTGCTAAAAAAGGTATACCACATAAAGCTAAATTAGCTACATTAAAACAAGCAGAAGTTAAAGGTATATACATTCTTAATCCTCCTATTAAACGTAAATCTTGAGAATTATTTATATTATGAATAATAACTCCAGCACATATAAATAATAATGCTTTAAATAATGCGTGAGTTAATAAATGAAAAAAAGCTAATTTTTCATATTGATAAAATTATTATTATCAACCCTAATTGACTTAATGTAGATAAAGCAATAATTTTTTTTAAATCAAATTCAAAATTAGCTCCTAAACCAGATATAAATATTGTTAATCCTGCTAATAAAAGTAATAATTGAGCTATAAAAGTATTAACTAGTAATAAATTAAAACGAATTAATAAGTAAATTCCTGCTGTAACTAAAGTAGAAGAATGAACCAATGCAGAAACTGGTGTTGGAGCAGCTATAGCTGCAGGTAATCATGAACTAAAAGGAATTTGAGCTCTTTTAGTTATAGCAGCTAATATAACTAAACTACCAACTACAATTATTTCTTTATCATTTTTTATAAATTCTAAATAATAAATATAATTTCAACTTCCATAATTTAATATTCAAGCAATTGCTATTAATAAAGCAACATCTTCAATACGATTCAATAAAGCTGTTAATATACCCGCATTAAAAGATTTTACATTATTAAAATAAATAACTAAACAATAAGATACTAAACCTAATCCATCTCATCCTAATAAAATTCTTACTAAATTAGGACTAATAATCAACATTATTATAGAAAAAATAAATAATAAAACTAATATAATAAAACGATTAATATTAATGTCTGAACTTATATATTCCTTTCTATAATAAATTACTAAAGAAGAAATAAATAAAACAAAAGATATAAATATTAATCTTATTCAATCAAATAAAAATGTTATAACAATTCTTACAGAATTAAATGATACTACTTCCCACTCTAAAAAAAAATTAGTTCATTTAAAATAAAATATATAGATAAAAGTAAAAATGTAATTCTTGTACAAATAATAAGAACAAAATTAATTCTACAAATTGATAAATATTTCACAATTTAAAATGAATAAATTCATATCATCGACACCACAAATCAATATTTTAATTAAACTATTTAAATTTATAATCACAATAAACTTATTTCAGATTTTAAAACTAATAAATTTAAAGGAAATCAATGTAAAAATAATAATAAATATTCACGATTTAATCCTCCTCTAAATGAATACACACCAGAATATAATTTACCATGTTGTCTATAAGCATATAAATATAAAGTATAAGCAGCACTAAAAAAAGATAAAAAAATTAATATAAATATTGTAACTCATGATCAACTTACAATTCTATTTAATAAAGAAATTTCTCCTAATAAATTTAAAGTTGGTGGAGCAGCTATATTAGCAGAACATAATAAAAATCACCATAATGTTATAGAAGGTATAAAATTTAATAATCAATTATTAATTAATAATCTTCGTCTTCCTAATCGTTCATAACTAATATTAGCTAAACAAAATAATCCAGAAGAACATAAACCATGAGCAATTATTAAAGCATAAGATCCACAAATTCCTCAATAAGTTATTGTTATTAAACCTCTTAATACAATTCTTATATGAGCAACCGAAGAATAAGCAATTAAAGCTTTTAAATCTGTTTGTCGTAAACAAATTAAACTTACTAAAACTCCTCCTACTAATCTAATTCTAATAAATCAATAATTGTATTTAACTCCTATATGTTGTAAAAAACCAAGAACTCGTAATAATCCATATCCTCCTAATTTTAATATAATACCAGCTAAAATTATAGATCCTGATACTGGAGCTTCAACATGAGCTTTTGGTAATCATAAATGCATTAAAAATATGGGTATTTTGTTGTCTTGTAAATCAAAAATAAGAATAAATTCTTTTTAAACTTCAAGAAAAAAGAAATAATTCTTTATCATTAATCTCCAAAATTAATATCTTAATTAAACTACTTCTTGATATTATACAACTTATATTATATAGATTAACGTTAATTTTTAGATTTATTTTTTTACAAATAAATCATCCCTTAAGTATAGGATTGATACTTTTAATTCATACAATTATAGTATGTTGTATTACTGGTTTAATAACTAAAAGATTTTGATTTTCATATATTCTATTTTTAATTTTTATTGGAGGAATATTAGTTTTATTCATTTATATAACATCATTAGCCTCTAATGAAATATTTTCTTTATCTATAAAGATAATTTTTTTTATCAATTATTAGATTAATTATTCTAATAGGAATAATTTTTTTTGTAGATAAAATATTATCTTCTTTTAATTCTATTAATAATGAAATAAATTCAATCTCAAATTTAAATTCTTATATTTCAGAAAATTCTCTCAATTTAATTAAACTTTATAATTACCCAAGAAATATAATTACAATTTTATTAATTAATTATTTATTAATTACAATAATTGCATCTGTTAAAATTACAAAATTATTTTATGGACCTCTACGATCAATATAACTAATGAACAAACCAATACGAACTTCTCACCCCATTTTCAAAATTATAAATAATGCTTTAGTAGATTTACCTTCACCATCTAATATTTCCATATGATGCAATTTTGGTTCCCTATTAGGATTATGCTTAATTATTCAAATTTTAACTGGATTATTCTTAGCTATACACTATACAGCAGATATTAGTATAGCTTTTAATAGAGTTGATCATATTTGCCGAAATGTAAATTATGGATGATTATTACGAACTTTACACGCTAATGGTGCATCATTCTTCTTTATTTGTATTTATTTACATATTGGACGAGGTATATATTATGGATCTTACATATTTACAACAACATGATTAAGAGGAACAATTATTTTATTTTTAGTAATAGCAACAGCTTTTATAGGATATGTACTTCCATGAGGACAAATATCTTTTTGAGGAGCAACTGTAATTACTAATTTATTATCAGCTATTCCATATTTAGGAACTACATTAGTCCAACGAATTTGAGGAGGATTTTCTGTAGATAATCCTACATTATCACGATTTTTTACTTTTCACTTCATTTTACCTTTTATTGTTTTAGCTATAGTAATAATTCATTTACTTTTTCTTCACCAAACAGGATCAAATAACCCTATTGGAGTAAATTGTAATATTGACAAAATTCCTTTTCACCCCTATTTTAGTTATAAGGACATTGTTGGATTTATTGTACTATTAATATTATTAACAATATTAACATTATGAAATCCCTACTTACTTGGAGACCCAGATAATTTCATTCCTGCTAATCCTCTAGTTACTCCAATTCATATTCAACCTGAATGATATTTCTTATTTGCTTATGCTATTTTACGATCAATTCCTAATAAATTAGGAGGAGTAATTGCATTAGTAATATCAATTGCTATTTTAATAATTATACCATTTTATAACTTAATAAAATTTCGAGGAATCGAATTTTATCCTATTAATCAAATTTTATTTTGATATATAGTTACAATTGTAATTCTTTTAACATGAATTTGAGCACGACCCGTAGAAGATCCATTTATTATTATTGGACAAATTTTAACAGTATTATATTTTTTATATTATCTAGTAAATCCCTTAATTTCAAAATGATGAGATAATTTATTAAATTAATTTCTAGTTAATGAGCTTGAATAAGCATATGTTTTGAAAACATAATATAGAAACTAAAATTTTCTATTAACTTTACTAATATTTATTATATAAATTAAATAAACAAATACATTTTTAAACCTACATAAAATAATAAATAATTTAAAGAAAAAGGTAAAAATCCCTTTCAAGCTAAATACATTAATTTATCATAACGAATTCGAGGTAAAGTTCCTCGAACTCAAATAAACATAAATGAGATAAATATTAATTTGAAATAAAATATAAAATTAAATACATCTCCCCCTAAAAAAATTAATGAAAATAATATTCTTATAAATAAAATTCTAGCATATTCAGATAAAAAAATTAATGCAAAACCACCTCTTCTATATTCAACATTAAATCCCGAAACTAATTCAGATTCTCTTTCAGCAAAATCAAAAGGTGTACGATTAGTTTCAGCTAAAGAAATTGTTAATCAAATAAAAACTAAAGGATAAAGTATAAAAAAAAATCATAATTTTTTTTGATAATAGTAAAAACTTAATATATTATAAATATTAATTAAAAAAATAAATGATAATAAAATTAAAGCTAAACTAACTTCATATGAAATTGTTTGAGCAACAGAACGTAATCTTCCTAACAATGCATAATTAGAATTTGATGACCATCCAGCAATTATGACAGTATAAACTCCTAATCTAGTACAACATATAAAAAATAATAAACCTAAATTAAAAGAAAATAACTTAATAAAAAAAGGTATACATATTCACAACAATAATGATAAAAATAAAGAAAACACAGGAGAAAAATAATAAGAAATATAATTAGATAACAAAGGATAAGTTTGTTCCTTTGTAAATAATTTAATTGCTTCACAAAAAGGTTGAGGAATACCTATTAATCCAACTTTATTAGGACCTTTACGAATTTGAATGTATCCTAAAACTTTTCGTTCTAATAAAGTCAAAAAAGCAACACTTACTAAAACACAAATAATTAATATTAAACTTATAATTAAAAATAAAATAATTTCTTTATAAAACAAGTACTGTTTGTAATATAAATTACATTTATAAATTCTAAATTTATTACATTAATCTGCCAAAATAGTTTTATTAAACAATTATTTATATTCTTTATTTTAAAATAAAATTATTTATATATTCAATCCTTTCGTACTAAAATATATTAATTTATTAAAGATAGAAACCAACCTGGCTCACGCCGGTTTGAACTCAGATCATGTAAGATTTTAAAAGTCGAACAGACTTTAAATTTAAACGGCTACACCTAAAATTATCTCTTAATCCAACATCGAGGTCGCAATCTTTTTTATCGATATGAACTCTCCAAAAAAATTACGCTGTTATCCCTAGAGTAACTTAAATTTTTAATCATTAAAAATGGATCATTTATTCATAAATTAATGATTTAAAACTTAAAAGTTTTTTAAATTTTAATATCACCCCAATAAAATATAACAATATACTATAATTAAAAACATCTATAAAATTAAAATATAACTTATATAAAGATTCATAGGGTCGTCTCGTCTTTTAATTACATTTTAGCTTTTTAACTAAAAAATACAATTTTATTATAAATTTAAATGAAACAGTTAATATTTCGTCCAACCATTCATTCCAGCCTTCAATTAAAAGACTAATGATTATGCTACCTTTGCACAGTTAATATACTGCGGCCATTTAAATTAATTTCTAAAAGACATGTTTTTGTTAAACAGGCGAACATTATTTTTGCCGAATTCTTTACATAAACTTTTCATTTTAAAATTTATTATTACAAAATTAATATACTAATTATATCATTATTTCTTTATTTTTAATATTAAAATAAATATTTTAATAAAAAATTAAAATATAATAAATAATTTATAAAAAAAAATTAATTTATAACAAACTTAATAAAAATTGATACTTTTAAACATATAAAATTTTAAATATTATTCATTATTTATAAAAATTTGTTTTATAGCTTATCCCATAAAATATTTATATTTAAAAATTATTTAATTATTAAAATAAATAAATAAATTTTAAATACTAAATTAAATTTATTTCTAGATACCTTTAAAAACGAATAACATTTCATTTCTAATAAATTATTAAATATAATTTTATCACATTAACATTTATAATTTATTAAATCTTTTAAAATCGAGAAAAATATATAAATATTTTTTATTAAATATAGTCTGATACACAAGATACAATAAATAAAATTTTCTTTTAAAATAAAAATTTTTCATTATATTTCAATTTTATTTCACAATACTAATATACTATTATTAAAATTATTTTTTCTTTATAAAATACTTAAACTTTTTATATTATAATTATTTTTAATATTTAAATCTTATCAAAAAAAAAAATTAATAAATAATTATTAATCAATTTATATTGATTTGCACAAAAATCTTTTCAATGTAAATGAAATACTTTACTTAATAAGCTTTAAATTGATTCTAGATACACTTTCCAGTACATCTACTATGTTACGACTTTTCTTATTTTAATAACAAGAGCGACGGGCGATATGTACATATTTTAGAGCTAAAATCAAATTATTAATCTTTATAATTTTACTATCAAATCCTATTTCATTAAATTTTTCATATTTAAATCCACATAAATAAATTTTATTGTAACTCATTTATACTTAAAAATAAACTACACCTTGATTTGATATTAATTTTTATATAAATTATAGAAAATTTGTATTCTTATAAAATATTCTAATAACAACGATATATAAATTGATTCACAATTTTAAGTAAGGTACATCGCGGATTATCGATTATAAAACAAGTTCCTCTGAATAGACTAAAATACCGCCAAATTTTTTAAGTTTCAAGAATATATCTAATACTACTCAAATAATTTCTTTTATATTTTAAATAATAGGGTATCTAATCCTAGTTTTTATTTAAATTTTTTTAGTTTCAATTAATTTTTTAATAAAAAATTTTTTAATTTAAAATTTCACCTAATAAATTAAATATTATTTTTAAATTATTAAATTTAACTTCTATTAATAAAATTTACTTAT
Source organism: Myathropa florea (assembly GCA_930367185.1). Lineage (NCBI taxonomy): Eukaryota > Metazoa > Arthropoda > Insecta > Diptera > Syrphidae > Myathropa > Myathropa florea. The sequence continues at coordinate 62,970,278 of OV884003.1, forward strand.
ATTATTTGTATAACCGCAACTGCTGGCACAAATTTTGTCAATATTAATTAATATTTCTATTTTTAAATTTCTTTAATTAATAATATTAATTATTGCAAATAAATAAAATATATTTACTTTTTAAATAAATATAAATTCACACAAAAATTTACATATAATATAAATTAAAAATAAATTTTTAAGCTAAAATAAAACTTTTAAATTTTATTTTAATAATTAATATATTATTTAATATATTTTTTAAATTTAATTTAAATAATATTATTTAATAAAAATTAATTATATATATATATATAAATAAATTTAATATTTAAATAATTTATTTAAGTAATAAGTTATTAAAAATTAAATTTATTATATATATATATATATATATATATATATATTCATATTTAAATAAACCCCTAATTTATTTTTATATATATATATTATATAAAAATATATATAAATATATTAATATAATTCATAAAACATTAAAATAATTAAAAATGGTATTAATTTCTATTTTTTTTTTTTTATATATATATATATATATTATCTATATACTAAATAATTTAATATGAATTATAAATTATTTAATATTTCTAAAAAAACCCTAATTTATATAAATAATAGATTATTATATAGATAACTTTAATCTATATATTAATAGATTTATGTATATATAAATATTTATATATATATATAAATATTATATATATATAATATATTAATATATATATATATATATATTATTAATTAATATATGTATATATATATACATATTATAATGTATTTAATAATAAATAATAATATATTATTTATATATATATTATATAATAAATAATTAATGGAAATTTTAAATTAAATTTAAAAAATATATTAATCATATATTATTTTTAAATTTAATTTAAAATTTATAAATATATTATATATATAAATATTTAATATTAATAATAAAAATTAATAACTTGTACTAAATAAAATTATTGAATAATAACATCATTATTAAATTAATTTTATTTATAATTATTTAATAAAATTATAAATAATGAATTGCCTGATAAAAGGATTATCTTGATTGGATAAATCATGTAATTACTATTACATTCATTATATTTAATAGAATTAAACTATTTCTAAAAGTATCAAAAACTTTTGTGCATAATACACCAAAATATATTTTTAAAAAGATAAGCTAATTAAGCCACTGGGCTCATACCCACTCATAAAGGTTTTAATCCTTTTCTTTTTAATTTTTAATAATTCATCAAAAATTTTATTCTTTTTTTATTCTAATTATAAGAACAATAATTACTATTTCATCTAACTCTTGATTAGGAGCTTGAATAGGATTAGAAATTAATTTATTATCATTTATCCCCCTAATAAATGGTAATAATTTAATATCAAATGAAGCTTCTTTAAAATATTTTCTAACTCAAGCTTTAGCTTCTTCTATTTTATTATTTTCTACAATTTTATTTATATATAAAAATAATTTTATAATTTATAATGAAAATAATAGAATTAATTTAATAATTTTATCTTCATTATTAATAAAAAGAGGAACTGCTCCTTTCCACTTTTGATTTCCTAATGTTATAGAAGGAATAACTTGAATAAATGGATTAATTTTAATAACTTGACAAAAAATTGGACCTCTAATATTAATTTCTTATTTAATTATTAAACCTTTATTATTTTTTTGTATTTTAATATCAATTATTGTAGGATCTCTAGGAGGATTAAATCAAACATCATTACGAAAATTAATAACTTTTTCATCTATTAATCATTTAGGTTGAATATTAATAAGTATATATTCTAATGAATCCTTATGAATTACATATTTCTTATTTTATAGATTTTTATCTTTTAATATAATTTTCATATTTAATATATTTAAATTATATCATATTAATCAATTATTTTCATTATTTTTATTTAATAAAAAATTTAAATTTTCATTATTTCTAACTTTATTATCATTAGGAGGACTCCCTCCATTTATAGGTTTTATTCCTAAATGATTAACTATTCAATATTTAACATTTAATAATCAACTATTCATATTAATAACAATAATTATTATAACACTAATTACATTATTTTTTTATTTACGATTATGTTATACAGCTTTTATAATAAATTATTATGAAAATAATTGAAATTTTAATATTTATTGAAATAATTTTTCTATAAATATTTACTTATTATTATCGTTTATTTCAACTTTTGGATTATTTATTATTAGATTTATATATTATTTAATTTAAAACTTTAAGTTAAATAAACTAATAGCCTTCAAAGCTATAAATATAAGAATAATCTTTTAAGTTTTAATAATTTTTATATTATTTCTTTAGAATTGCAATCTAATATCATTATTGACTATAAAACAATTTTTAATAAATTTTAAATAACTTTTGATTAAAAAGAAATAATTCTTATATATAGATTTACAATCTATCGCCTAAACTTCAGCCATTTAATCGCAACAATGATTATTTTCAACTAATCATAAGGATATTGGTACATTATATTTTATTTTTGGAACATGAGCAGGTATAGTAGGAACTTCATTAAGAATTTTAATTCGAGCTGAACTAGGACATCCTGGAGCCTTAATTGGTGATGATCAAATTTATAATGTTATTGTAACAGCTCATGCTTTTGTAATAATTTTTTTTATAGTTATACCTATTATAATTGGTGGATTCGGAAATTGATTAGTTCCTTTAATATTAGGAGCTCCTGATATAGCCTTTCCTCGAATAAATAATATAAGTTTTTGACTACTTCCACCTTCTTTAACTTTATTATTAGTAAGAAGTATAGTAGAAAATGGAGCCGGAACTGGTTGAACAGTTTATCCACCTTTATCAAGAAATATTGCTCACGGTGGAGCATCTGTAGACTTAGCAATTTTTTCACTTCATTTATCTGGTATATCTTCAATTTTAGGTGCCGTAAATTTTATTACAACTGTAATTAATATACGATCAACAGGAATCACCTATGATCGAATACCTTTATTTGTATGATCTGTAGCAATTACTGCTCTTTTACTTCTTTTATCATTACCATTTTTAGCTGGAGCTATTACAATATTATTAACAGATCGAAATTTAAATACATCATTTTTGATCCAGCAGGAGGAGGAGACCCAATTTTATATCCAACACCTATTTTGATTTTTTGGTCACCCAGAAGTTTATATTTTAATTTTACCTGGATTTGGAATAATTTCACATATTATTAGTCAAGAATGTGGAAAAAAGGAAACTTTTGGTTCTTTAGGAATAATTTATGCTATATTAACAATTGGATTACTAGGATTTATTGTATGAGCTCATCATATATTTACAGTAGGAATAGACGTAGATACTCGAGCTTATTTTACTTCTGCTACAATAATTATTGCTATTCCTACCGGAATTAAAATTTTCAGTTGACTAGCAACTCTTCATGGAACACAATTAGTTTACTCTCCCGCAATTATTTGAGCATTAGGGTTTGTATTCTTATTTACTGTCGGTGGATTAACAGGAGTAATTTTAGCTAATTCATCTACTGATATTATTTTACATGATACATATTATGTAGTTGCACATTTTCATTATGTATTATCTATAGGAGCAGTATTTGCTATTATAGCAGGATTTGTACATTGATACCCTTTATTTACAGGATTAACATTAAATAATAAATGATTAAAAAGTAAATTTTTAATAATATTTATTGGAGTAAATTTAACCTTTTTCCCTCAACATTTTTTAGGTTTAGCAGGAATACCTCGACGATATTCTGATTATCCAGATGCTTATACAGCATGAAATCTAATTTCAACAATTGGTTCTACAATTTCATTAGTAAGAATTATTTTCTTTATAATTATTATTTGAAAAAGTATAATTAAACAACGACAAGTAATTTATCCTATACAACTTAATTCATCTATTGAATGATATCAAAATATCCCTCCAGCAGAACATAGTTATTCAGAATTACCACTATTATCAAATTTCTAATATGGCAGATTAGTGCCATGGATTTAAGCTCCATAAATAAAGTATTTTACTTTTATTAGAAATAATAAAATGTCAACATGAGCAAATTTAGGATTACAAGATAGAGCTTCTCCACTTATAGAACAATTAACATTTTTTCATGATCATGCATTATTAATTTTAATTATAATTACTGTAATAGTAGGATATATAATAACTATATTATCTTTTAATAATTATAGAAATCGATATTTACTTCATGGACAAACTATTGAAGTAATTTGAACAATTTTACCAGCTTTTATTTTATTATTTATTGCTTTTCCATCTTTACGATTATTATATCTAATTGATGAAATTAATGAATCCTCAATTACATTAAAATCAATTGGACATCAATGATATTGAAGTTATGAATATTCAGACTTTTTAAATATTGAATTTGATTCATATATAATTCCAACTAACGAATTAAAAACAAACGGATTTCGATTATTAGACGTTGATAATCGAATTATTCTACCTATAAACTCTCAAATTCGAATTTTAGTAACATCCGCAGATGTAATTCGTTCATGAACAATTCCAGCCTTAGGTGTAAAAATTGATGGTACCCCAGGACGATTAAATCAAACAAATTTTTTAATTAATCAACCTGGATCATTTTTCGGACAATGTTCAGAAATTTGTGGAGCAAACCATAGTTTTATACCAATTGTAATTGAAAGTATTCCAATAAATTCCTTTATTAAATGAATTTCTAATATAAATTAATAATCATTAAATGACTGAAAGCAAGTACTGGTCTCTTAAACCATGTTATAGTAATCTAGCAATTACTTTTAATGAAAAATTTTTAAAAAAAAAAAAAAAAAATAGTTAAATTATAACATTAGTATGTCAAACTAAAATTATTAAATTTTATTAATATTTTTTGATTCCACAAATAGCCCCTATTAGTTGATTAAGCTTATTTTTATTATTTTCGATTATTTTTATCTTATTTAATATAATAAATTATTTTATTTATTTACCTTCAATACCTAAATCTAAATTATCTCAAAAATTTTCTACAAAGTCTATAAATTGAAAATGATAACTAATTTATTTTCTGTATTTGACCCTTCATCTAGCATTTTTAATTTATCATTAAATTGATTAAGAACTTTTATTGGATTATTAATAATTCCCTTCTATATACTGATTTTTACCTTCACGATATCATATTATTTGAAATAATATTTTATATAACTCTTCATAAAGAATTTAAAACTTTATTAGGAAACCCAAATCAAAAAGGAACTACATTAATTTTTATTTCTTTATTTAGAATAATTCTATTTAATAATTTTATGGGATTATTTCCTTATATTTTTACAAGAACAAGTCATTTAGTATTAACATTAACATTAGCTTTACCATATGATTAGCTTTTATAATTTATGGATGATTAAATCATACACAACATATATTTGCTCATTTAGTACCTCAAGGAACTCCTCCTGTTTTAATACCTTTTATAGTATGTATTGAAACAATTAGAAATGTAATTCGACCTGGAACCTTAGCTGTACGATTAACAGCTAATATAATTGCTGGTCATTTACTTTTAAACTCTTTTAGGAAATACAGGACCATCTATATCTTACGCAATTATTACAATTTTATTAACTACACAAATTTTATTATTAGTTTTAGAATCAGCTGTTGCAATAATTCAATCTTATGTATTTGCTGTTTTAAGAACATTATACTCTAGTGAAGTAATTTAAAAAATGTCAACACACTCAAATCACCCCTTTCATTTAGTAGATTACAGTCCATGACCATTAACAAGTGCAATTGGTGTAATAACAATAGTTTCAGGATTAGTAAAATGATTCCATCAATATAATATATCATTAATTTTATTAGGAACTTTAATTACTATTTTAACTGTTTATCAATGATGACGAGACGTTTCACGAGAAGGAACTTTTCAAGGTTTACATACATTTATAGTAACAACCGGATTACGATGAGGAATAATTTTATTTATTGTATCTGAAATTTTATTTTTTTCATCATTCTTTGAGCTTTTTTTCATAGTAGTTTATCACCAGCTATTGAATTAGGTGCTATTTGACCACCAATAATTATTGAACCATTTAATCCTTTTCAAATTCCTCTATTAAATACAACTATTTTATTAGCTTCTGGAATTACTGTAACTTGAGCTCATCATAGATTAATGGAAGGAAATTTTTCACAAACTACACAAGGATTATTCTTTACAGTATTATTAGGAGTATACTTTTCTATTTTACAAGCCTATGAATATATTGAAGCTCCATTTACAATTGCAGATGCTGTATATGGATCTACATTTTATATAGCAACAGGCTTTCATGGACTTCATGTTTTAATTGGATCTACATTTTTATTAATTTGTTTAATTCGACATTTAAATAATCATTTTTCAAAAAAATCACCATTTTGGATTTGAAGCAGCCGCATGATATTGACATTTTGTAGATATTGTTTGATTATTCCTTTATGTATCAATTTATTGATGAGGAGGTTAATTTATTTATACAGTATAAAAGTATATATGACTTCCAATCATAAGGTTTATTATAATAATAATATAAATAATTTTTTCTATTACTCTTATATCTTTAATTATCATTACACTATCTATTGTAGTAATATTATTAGCTACTATTTTATCTAAAAAAAGATATGCCGATCGAGAAAAGAGATCTCCTTTTGAATGTGGTTTTGATCCAATATATTCTTCTCGTTTACCTTTTTCTTTAAAATTTTTTTTAATTACAATTATTTTCCTTATTTTTGATGTAGAAATTGCATTAATTTTACCAATAATTTTAATTATAAATTATTCAAATTTAATAATATGAACTATTACATCTGTAATTTTTATTATTATTTTACTTTTAGGTTTATATCATGAATGAAATCAAGGAATATTAAACTGATCAAATTAAATTAGGGTTATAGTTAAATTATAACATTTGATTTGCATTCAAAAATAATTGATTAATTCAATTTACCTTGAAAGATAAATTGCAATTAGTTTCGACCTAATCTTAGGTAATTTTACCCTTATTCTCTAATTTTTTAATTGAAAAAAAAATAGAGGTATATCACTGTTAATGATAAAAATGAATTATAATTCCAATTAAAGAAATATGAAGTTGAAATAAAAGCTGCTAACTTTTTATTTTAATGGTTAAATTCCATTTATATTTCTATTTATATAGTTTAATTAAAACCTTACATTTTCATTGTAAAAATAAAATGATTTTTTTTATAAATAATTTATTTACTAAAATAAATTATTTAATGTTTAAAGATTTAATAAATCTCCCTAACATCCTCAATGTTATACTCTAGTTATAAGCTATTTAAACATAAAATTAAAAATAATGATAAAATTATAATTCACAATACAAAAATTAATAAATAAATTTTTAAATTATTATTTTGAACAATATAATTAAATTGAGAATAATTAACTAATTTTTTATATAAATTTTGTCTTCCTATAAACTCTGATCATCCTTGATCAAAATTTTTAACAACATTTATTCCCAATTTTAATGAATAATTAATAATTCCATAAGTAGAAATATAAGGTATAAATCATATTGATCCAGCAAATATTCTTAAATAATAATTATTTAAAGACTTATTAATAAAAAATAATGAAATTTTAGATATTAAGGTAAACAAATAGTATAAGGAGTTATAAAAATTAATCAACTTAATATTCTTCCTCCAATAATTCTTATAATTACTAAACCTAATATTCCCTTTAATATAATTCAACCCTCATCATTTAAAACATTTAAAGTTCTACAATTTAAATCACCTGTTATTGAATAATAAACTAAACGTAAAGAATAACATACAGTTAAACCAGTAGAAAAAAAAAATAGAAAATAAATAAATAAATTTACTATACTTAAAGAAACTACTTCTAAAATTAAATCCTTTGAATAAAACCCTGCTAAAAAAGGTATACCACATAAAGCTAAATTAGCTACATTAAAACAAGCAGAAGTTAAAGGTATATACATTCTTAATCCTCCTATTAAACGTAAATCTTGAGAATTATTTATATTATGAATAATAACTCCAGCACATATAAATAATAATGCTTTAAATAATGCGTGAGTTAATAAATGAAAAAAAGCTAATTTTTCATAACCAATTGATAAAATTATTATTATCAACCCTAATTGACTTAATGTAGATAAAGCAATAATTTTTTTAAATCAAATTCAAAATTAGCTCCTATACCAGATATAAATATTGTTAATCCTGCTAATAAAAGTAATAACTGAGCTATAAAAGTATTAACTAGTAATAAATTAAAACGAATTAATAAGTAAATTCCTGCTGTAACTAAAGTAGAAGAATGAACCAAGGCAGAAACTGGTGTTGGAGCAGCTATAGCTGCAGGTAATCATGAACTAAAAGGAATTTGAGCTCTTTTAGTTATAGCAGCTAATATAACTAAACTACCAACTACAATTATTTCTTTATCATTTTTTATAAATTCTAAATAATAAATATAATTTCAACTTCCATAATTTAATATTCAAGCAATTGCTATTAATAAAGCAACATCTCCAATACGATTCAAAAAAGCTGTTAATATACCCGCATTAAAAGACTTTACATTATTAAAATAAATAACTAAACAATAAGATACTAAACCTAATCCATCTCATCCTAATAAAATTCTTACTAAATTAGGACTAATAATCAACATTATTATAGAAAAAATAAATAATAAAACTAATATAATAAAACGATTAATATTAATGTCTGAACTAATATATTCCTTTCTATAATAAATTACTAAAGAAGAAATAAATAAAACAAAAGATATAAATATTAATCTTATTCAATCAAATAAAAATGTTATAACAATTCTTACAGAATTAAATGATACTACTTCCCACTCTAAAAAAAAAAATTAGTTCATTTAAAATAAAATATAAAGATAAAAGTTAAAATGTAATTCTTGTACAAATAATAAGAACAAAATTAATTCTACAAATTGATAAATATTTCACAATTTAAAATGAATAAATTCATATCATCGACACCACAAATCAATATTTTAATTAAACTATTTAAATTTATAATCACAATAAACTTATTTCAGATTTTAATACTAATAAATTTAAAGGAAATCAATGTAAAAATAATAATAAATATTCACGATTTAATCCTCCTCTAAATGAATACACACCAGAATATAATTTACCATGTTGTCTATAAGCATATAAATATAAAGTATAAGCAGCACTAAAAAAAGATAAAAAAATTAATATAAATATTGTAACTCATGATCAACTTACAATTCTATTTAATAAAGAAATTTCTCCTAATAAATTTAAAGTTGGTGGAGCAGCTATATTAGCAGAACATAATAAAAATCACCATAATGTTATAGAAGGTATAAAATTTAATAATCCCTAATTAATTAATAATCTTCGTCTTCATAATCCAGAAGAACATTAACCATGAGCAATTATTAAAGCATAAGATCCACAAATTCCTCAATAAGTTATTGTTATTAAACCTCTTAATACAATTCTTATATGAGCAACCGAAGAATAAGCAATTAAAGCTTTTAAATCTGTTTGTTGTAAACAAATTAAACTTACTAAAACTCCTCCTACTAATCTAATTCTAATAAATCAATAATTGTATTTAACTCCTATATGTTGTAAAAAACCAAAAACTCGTAATAATCCATATCCTCCTAATTTTAATATAATACCAGCTAAAATTATAGATCCTGATACTGGAGCTTCAACATGAGCTTTTGGTAATCATAAATGCACTAAAAATATGGGTATTTTAACTAAAAAAGGTAAAATTAAAAATAAATATATGATTAAATAATTAAAATCAAAATTATTTATTAAATAAAAATTTATAGAATTTAAACTATTATACAAATAAAAAACAATAATTAATATAGGTAAAGATACTAATAAAGTATAAAATAATAAATATATACCAGCTTGTAATCGTTCAGGTTGATATCCTCAACCTAAAATTAAAAATAAAGTAGGAATTAAACTTCTTTCAAAAAATAAATAAAACATAAATAAATTTATACTCATAAATGTTAGAACTAATAATAATAATAAAATCATAATATTTAATAAAAATAAATTTTTATAATTATCAAATTTATTTACAGAATCACTAGCCATTGATATTAATGTACAAATTCAAAAACTTAATAAAACTATTCCATAAGAAAGTAAATCTATTCCTAAAAAATATGAAATACCAACTCAATAATTTCTAAAATAATTTAATAAAATTAAACTAAATATAATAATAAATAAAAAATTTTGAACCATTCAAAATATATTTTTTATAAAACAAAAAGAAAATAAAAAAAATAATATAAATAAAATGTTTAACATTGTAATACATTAAAAGATTGAAAATAATCATTTCCATAAGTTCGAATTATTGATACCAAAATTGATAATCCTAAAACACCTTCACATACTCTAAATGTTAAAAAAACTATACTAAAATAATTTTCATAATTTATTATATTTAAATAAATAAATAATATAAAAAATAAAGATAATACAATATATTCCAAACCTAATAATATAGATAATAAATGTTTACGGTTAGAAATAAATCTAAAAACCCCTATAATTATTAAAAAAAAGGTATTCCTCAATTAATAAATATTATCAAAGACAAACAAAGTATGTAACTAGGGGAACTCCTCAGGGAGGGGTTATCTCCCCATTGTTATGGATACTAGTAATTAATAACCTATTAGAAGAACTAGACCGGGAAGGAGTCAAAGTTGTTGCGTATGCCGAAGACGTTGTGATTTTAGTATCAGGAAACATCCAGTCAACTATGGAGGCTGCGAAGTCGCAAAAGGAGTACAAAACAGACGCGACGGTCTCGACGTCAAAACGTAAGGCCTTTAAGAGAAGAACGAGAAATAACTAAGCCAAAATATACAAACAAGACTACACGTGAGAGAGTGAAGTCGAGAATAGGCGAAAGTAAAATCACTTTGCCAATATCTGAAAATCAAAAATCCTGAAAAAGTTTCACGTAGGCTCAAGCGCTATCAGTCAACAAACAGGGTGCTGATTCAACAGACCCGGTCTCGAAGATTTTCTAAGCAAGCTTGAGTTAAAATCACGTGTAAATCCTAAAACAACTCAAACTACACTAACATGGAAGGAATGATCAGAATTTTAACATGGAATGCAAATGGCCTCCAGGAAAAAATCTCTGAACTAGTGCTGTTTCTACGTACCGTCAACAATGACGTACATATCACGCATACCATCCGTCTGGGACAGAAAGAACGGGATCCTCATATTGGATTACTTTCGTATAATGAATAATATTGTCCAAGCAAAACACACAATGCTTCAAGTTAAAATCCTTTGCTGGTTTTAGTTTAAAAAAATTAAATCGCGCGGATCGCTCCACGCTCAACTACTTAAAATGATACTCAGAATTTAAAACGTTACAAAGATCCGTTTATTCGACTCGCAGTCACGATTGGGAATGCTCTAACAAAATGTATAACTTAATAACCTAAGCTCGGTTGAAACCAGCAGACTGGTTAAAGTTCTTAAAAGGGACAAACCAACCAAGCTGGAAACACTCAGAAGACCAGACGGTACCTACACTGAGTCAAAAGCTGAAACGCTTAGTCTCATGCTAGAGACTCATTTTCCAGGTAACCGGATTACAACCGGCTCAAAACCATTTCCTATCCCTGGAAGTGAGGATGAGCTGATAAATGTAACACGACGATGCTGGTTTGTTTCATCGCTCGTGGTGACAGATGAAGCTATCAAATACGCAGTCGCGTCCTTCGATGGTTTCAAGTCGCCTGGTACCGATGGCATATATCCAGCCTTGTTGCAAAAAGGTATAGACAAGTTGCTGCCGGTTCTGAAAAGAATCTTCACAGCCATCCTGGCACTCGCCTATATCCCGACCCCTTGGCGTACAGTTAGGGTAGCCTTCATACCAAAGATCGGTAAGGGGGACTACTCACTCGCCAAGAACTTTAGACCTATCAGTCTAACCTCTTTCCTGCTGAAAAGCATGGAAAGGCTGGTTGAGCTTCATGTGCGCAAAACCGCGTTGCGATTTCATCCTCTGTCTCAAATGCAACATGCCTATCAGCGCGGAAAATCTTGCGAGACTGCGCTTCAAAATCTCGTTGGCAGAATTGAATGTGCACTCGACAGGAAAGAGTACGCGCTGGGCATTTTCATTGATATAGAGGGTGCTTTTGACAATGCGACTTTTGATGGCATGTGCAACTCGGCCAGAGAACACGGTGTAGATGAATCATTAGTGCTTTGGATTAAAGCAATGCTGATGAACAGAACTATTATTGCGGACGCGGACTGTGGCCAGTATGTTATGGCGGGGGTAAACAGGGGCTGCCCGCAGGGTGGTGTCTTGTCTCCTCTGCTATGGTGCATGCTGGTTGACTCTCTGCTCGATGCTCTTAATAGTTCCAACATCTACGCCCAGGCCTATGCGGATGATGTAGCTGTTCTGTCTGTCGGATCATGCCTAGCGGATGTGTGTTCAAAAGGGCAGGCAGCTCTAGACGTGATCGACGATTGGTGTACCAGAAATGGGCTTTCAGTCAACCCTCTTAAAACCGAGGTTGTCCTCTTTACGAGGAGGAGGAAATTGACTGGTTTGACTCAACTGGTACTAAAAGGTGTCACTATCCGCTTTTCCGATGAAGCTAAGTATCTGGGTGTCATTCTAGATAGGAAGCTTCTGTGGAAAAAACACATTGAAACGAAAATTGCGAAGGCACTGTCAGTTTTCTGGCAGTGTAAAGGAATTTTCGGCAAAACCTGGGGTCTATCACCAAAAAGATCCGTTTGGATCTACACGGCTATGATTAGACCCCTTCTCTCCTATGCATCGGTCGTTTGGTGGAATAAGCTTTCGCGTAAATACGTAACTGCTGCTCTCACCAAGCTTCAAAGAACGGTCTGTCTCGGCTGCATGGGGGCCTTCCCTAGCACGCCTGGCTCTGCTCTTGATGCCCTGCTGAATCTCCCCCCCCTAGATGTTCATATCATGGGGTGCACTCTCAAGGCCATCTTCCGTTTAAAAAGAAGTGGTTATTGGTACAACTCGCACTGGAGTTTTGATGATCTTGCGCACCGCATCTCCTTTGACCCCAGTCTTATGGATATGCCGTCTGACGCACGGACACCAGTACTCCTGCTGCGACGAACATACAAAGTCGACTTTCCGTGTACTCAGGACTGGCTCTGGCCAGAATCTGAGCCAGGAAAGGAATGTAGTCGAATTTTCACGGACGGCTCCAAGACCAGTGAAGGATCTGGTGCTGGTGCCTTCGTGGAGAGCGACAACTTTAGACTGCACACCTCGTTAGGCAAATTCGCGTCGGTTTTCCAAGCGGAAACCTATGCGATCCTAATGGCTACGAGCTATATTGTGAAGAATAGGTGGAAGGGGCGAAGTATTTGTGTCTGCAGCGACAGCCAAGCTGTGCTTAAGGCCTTGCTCAACCCTTTAACCACTTCCAGAATAGTTCAGGAATGCAAGTCTTCTCTGAATTTGATCGGTAGATTGAATTCGGTAAGACTTGTCTGGGTTCCCGGGCACCACGGGATCACGGGAAATGAGATCGCTGATGAACTTGCTAGGCGAGGATCAGATGAGGCTTTCTCAGGACCTGAACCTACGCTGGGACTGCCCGCGTCCTCGGTTAGGGCTTCCATCGATGGTTGGACTTTTCGAGAGCACAACCGCAGGTGGCATGACTCTCCAGGATGTAGACAGACCAAGCGCATGCTCCCCAACGTCTGTAAGAAATCCGCGGCTTTCTTGTTATCTCTTAACAGAAAAGACTGCAGACAACTTATTGGCGTACTAACGGGGCACTACACTTTCGCCAAACACCTAAGTGTGCTTGGCCTAAGTGACGAAACCCTCTGTGACGCCTGTGGAGAAGACGATGACACTGCAGAGCACTTCCTCTGCCATTGTCCCGCCTTTGCTCGGATCAGGTGGCAGTTATTCGGCGCTGATGAGGTGAGAGCTGATGATGTAGGCTCCTCATCACAGAAGCGCCTGCTGGTCTTCCTTCGGAAGACCAGGAAATTTCAGTAAAAGTAGGTTGCTGCCTGGTAGTACAATGGACCAGTTTTGAGTCTGAGTGCTCCAGTGTAGTGTGACAAAAACCTACGACAAAAAAAAAAAAAAAAAAAAAAAAAGCTCGGTTGCCCTTGGTTCCCACGGGCAAGTCCGAGCGTGCGTTGATAAAAATGCAACCGCAGCGTCTGGTGCAATATGATCGCCGACAGGTGTGCGAGGTTGCGGCGTGCGCGTGTTAACTGCCTCCTTTTTAAATATCTGCGTCCCGCAGATCAGTAGCTGGGCACGTGGAATGGCTCTGGTCATCAATGGATTGCTGACCTTGCTGGTTTCGGATTTTGCTTGGTTGTTGAACTTCCCTTAGACGTTGGGCTGGCTGCGGAACCTGCTTCCGGCGGAAGGACAGACGAAGATCGGGGATGTCGACCTTTCCATAGATTTTTTTCCACAGCATAAAAATTGTGACGAATATAGCTATTATGATGGAAAATTCTGTAATGATGGAGGAATTAAAAATGTCTTTTAGGAATTTAATGTGTTCAATATTCTTAATGCTGATGTCTTGCAGGTGTTCCAAGTTTGGCCTGATCCTCTTCCTGGTTACATTAGTCAGTACTGATGGAAGCGCCTGAAGGTATTTGGATTTTCCACCAGAGTAAGTTTGATTCCGGAAGCTGACCGTGTCGTCATCTAGCTGAACGAGATAGGTACCTTCTAAATGAATAGAGGAATTCTTATTTAAAAGTGAACCATTGAAATTAGTTACAAAAATCGTGTTTTCCCCAATTAATTCAACCACCTCCTCGTTCGTATTTCTAAAGTCACACACCGCGGAGCCACCTCTAAGGACTCTGGACAGACTGTTGTCCTCCTGTAATTTCTCCAAAACGCCCCCTTCACATACCGAGGAATTGGATATACTGTAACAGTTGCCTTTAATTCCATAGATTTCATCATGGTTAATGAGTAGTTTCGTAAAGTCAAGAACGATTTGTTTTCCGCTTCTGATTGCAGCACGGGTGGTCACTAAATGAAAAACCCTTGTGACGATCTTTGGGATTGACAAGACATACAATAGTAAGGTCCCGTTAGTATACACAGAGGGCCGCGCGTATTCCACGGCTTCGACAACATTCTGATAAGGGAGGATCTCGAGTTCATTGATGATCGCGTTGATTTCTTCAGTGTCCAGTATATTGCTAGTGACTATACCGGTCTTAGCCATTTGGCAGGCTCTGATTACTTCGTTTACGCCTTCTTTAAGTATCAGTATCTTATAAAGTAGGGTTTGCCTTAACCTTCCAGTCTTGTCATTGCGTATGGCGTTGTTTTGACGGTCAATTACCTCGTCCATTCTCTTCATGACTTCGTGTGTTATCTCGAATATTTTCTCGTTGATCTTATACTGGTGATTATTGTTCTCAACCACGTCTGACTGTGTATGTAATAATGTATCCCAATCAGTGGCGTCAGGGGAGCCAGCCAGCCATTTCCAGGCTGATCCTATCCAGTTAATAAATCTAGTCTGCCTTGTTTTGGGGTCACTTAACTCTTTTATTCGGTCCTTTATCTGGTTCAGGTGGAAATTAAGAACCAGCCGTGCTTCATCATCTGCTATGTGCTCTATAACCAGCCTTTCCGTCTTTTCGAGGATTGTCCGATAGTTCTGGAGGTCGATGACGTGAACTAGTTTGTAGTAACCATTTGTCAGCCAAGCATTGCCTTCCCTAATCGTCACTACGGGTGATTTATATGGAAAAATGTGCAAAGATTGTGCAGGCACCAGGGTACCTAAACTGTAACATATAATGACATGACAATTTTAATTAAGAATTTTAGTTAACAAGCGAATTATTTTCCTTAAAATGTTATACAATTTTTACTTCGTTTTTCTTAATCTTAAATCACTACAATTTATCGTACATTTAATAAATTTTTAACTTTGGTTTAATATGTAGGGCTGCTTTACATTTCATTGCCCTTTGTATTTCTTTTTTTTATGTTTTACTTGTGTTTTTTATATGAGCTTTATGAACTCTTCTTCCACTCTCTGTCGTTATGGTTACGCCATTGTCTTTCGCAACTATCTCCTTTTTGTACAAAGGTTTATTTTTACCTTTGATTCGTTTAATAGTGGTGAAAATGACATCACCCTCACGGTATTTCCTTGGCACACTTCTTTTTCGGTTTAGCCTAACATTTCTAGCTTCCATATTTCTTTTAATAATGCCCCTCAGGTCTTTATTAATTTTTGATCGAATATTTAGGAGATTTTGGTAGTTTACTCTCTGGGATCTATTGAAGAAAACATCGGAGGGTTTTCGCTTGGTGACCGAATGGAAAGTGTTATTGTAGCGATCTACGGCAATATAAACTAGCTCCTTAACTTTGAAATCCGGATTCTCAGCTTTAAGACATCGGTAGATTTCAAGTATGGTGGAATGGACCCTTTCTATTTGCCCATTCACCTCACTCCTATAGGAGGGGGTCAAATAAAGTTTGATTCCTAAAATCTTAATAAAATTTATAACTATGGATCTAATGTAAATGGCTGATTTCTCTTTAATATGAAAAAATTTTGAAAATTTTGAAAACTTGTCGATTATGATCAGGAATTTCTCATTTTGAATTTCCATAATGTCCATATGGAGAATTTCACTAGGGTATTTGGGGCAAGGTGTTGGTTGCAATTCAGGGTTTGTAGGATGTCGGTCGTATTTGTTTGCTTTGCACACCTCACATGAGGCATCGAACTTCCTAATCTGAGACATCATCTGGGGGAAATAATATCTCTCCAGTATCTCTTCTCTGTTCTCCTTCGGACCTCGATGAGCCCTCCTATGTTATTTTTCTATTATTATGAATCTTCGCTCTTCGTTAGCAACGTCTTCCACAACCCTTTGTGTGACTCGAATTTTGTACTTCTCGAACCTTGACAAATAGACATTTTGAAGCGCCCCTAAGTACTCCTCTGGAATTTTGATTCCATTGACAACATTAGGATGAAGATTTTCCCGTAGTTCTTCGACGAGATTGTCCTCGTTAATTGACGTCAAGGAGATATAGTGACGATGGCAGCCAGCGTGTGGTTCTTCATGCGTGCACAAATTGGGACCGATCCTAAAAATCAGTTGGTTTCTGAATACGTTGATGGGTGCCTCCACGTGGGGTATCAAATCAGAATTGTCTTGATTAGCGCTGTGAATAGAACAAGAATCCGTACTACTGCTAGATTGTTCACAGTATCCCTCTTCTGCCGTACCCTTTCGGGATTCGCCAGTCCCTGAAGCCTGCCTTTCGCTCGCTGTGTCCGTGTCTGACCGGAAATCTGATTGCGCTTCAGTGGCTGTTTCTGTGCCTTCGTCGGACAGTTGGTTCATCTGAGTCTTAAGACGCGAGAGAGCATCAGCCACAAAGTTTGATTTACCAGGAGTATAAATCAACTCGTAGTTGTACTTTTCGATACGTGCCTTCCAACGTTTGAGTTTAGCGTTATGGTTTCTATTGCTCATTGCGAACGTCAGAGGCTGATGGTCGGTGTATATTCTTATCTTTTTAGCCCCGTACAGGTAATTTCTTAAATTATCAAGGGCCCAGACTATCGCCAACATCTCCTTCTCAATCGTCGCATAGTTTTCCTCTGTGCGATTCAGAGAACGAGAGATATACGCAACTGGTCTCTCCTTCCCATGCTCACCCTGGGATAACACAGCGCCAATGGCGTAATCAGAAGCATCCGTGGTCAAATTAAAACCCTTTTCGAAATCTGGGAATGCTAATACTTCCGCAGAAGTAAGAAGTTCTTTAAGTTTCTCGAATGCTTTCATGCCCTCATTATCGAGAGAGACTGGGACACTTTTTGATTGATTTGCCTTAACCTGCGCGAAGGCACCACTAGTAATATTGGTCAAGGGCTTAGCGATCTTCGCATAATCTCGAATAAATTTTCTGTAATAGGACGTCAATCCGAGAAAGCTTTTTAGCTCCTTTAGGTTTGTAGGTGGACTTATCGTTTCGATTGCTTTAACCTTTTTCGGGTCTGGGAGAATGCCTTCAGGAGTAACTAAGTAACCGAGAAATTCAACAGTAGTGGCCAAGAAGTGAGTTTTTTCCAAATTTATTTTTAACCCGGCTTCATTGAGTTTTGAAAAGACAGTCTCAATATCTCTCAACTGATCTTCTTCGGATTTGCTAAAGACGATGATGTCGTCGATATAGACGTAGCAGATCTTACCGATGAGTTCCTTGAGTACATCGTCTATCATCCTTTGGAAGATAGCGGGGGCATTCTTGAGGCCAAAAGGAAGTCTGAGGTATTCATATTTACCATTCATTGTTGAGAACGCGGTCTTGGGGATGTCTTTTTCGTGCATCATAATTTGGTGGAATCCCGAGGTAAGATCTAGTGTAGTAAAGAATTTTGCATCTCCAAGACTAGCCAGAGTACTGTTTATATCCGGAATAGGGTAGGTATCTGGAATTGTTACAGCGTTGAGGCGCTTGTAATCAATTACCATCCTATACTGTTTTTCACCGTCAGGTTTTGGTTTCTTAGGGACTACCCATATGGGCGAATTATATGGGCTATTTGATGGACGAATAATGTTTTCCGAAAGGAGTTCCTTGACCTGCTTTTCGACTTCTTCCCTCATACAGGCTGGGTAAGGAAAACTTTTTGTGTAAATTGATTCATCCGTGCTTGTGAGAATTCTGGTCCTTACGTTGGTTTTAATTTTCTTGTTACCAACTGGTCCAAAAAGGTTCCTAAACCTTCCACAAATAGCCTCCAATCCAGACTTTACGGAAGCTGAAACGTGTTCTCCTAAAGAAGGTAACATGTTCACTGCTTCTGATGGTCGATTCTTTAAAGGAATCACCTTATCGGATTCGATGGTGAGCTGGTTTTACTCTCTGTCGATGACGGCCTTAAGTTGTTTTAGCGTATCATCCCCAATTATGCCGTCGAATGCTTTTAGACTTGGCAAGATAAAGAAAATTACATTTAATTGGGAACCTAAGCTTTGGAAGAATTTGCCGCAGATTTTATTTTCTATGCGAATTTTTCCAGCCGGACTATTCACAAAGAATGGGTTTTGGACGGGTTCGGGACATGGAGCCAGGTGCGGTCTAATGAAGTTTTTATTTGCTCCAGTGTCTATTAGGAAGTTAAGAGTGACCCCGTCCCTCGTAACATACTCTAAGTATGGTACGCTGGAAATGAGGCTTCCACCATAAAATTTTCTGGTGGTGGTTCTTCATTGGTAAGATCGCCACATATCGTGCTTTCCCCTACGGTTGGTGGTTCGGGTTCCGCAGGCGTAATGTGATGAAGCCGCTGTTGCTCGTGAGGGTAATTGAGGGAGCTTGGATTGCGCCTGAATGGGTTTGGTATATTCATATTGCTGGCACGTCTCGTATGAATAGAACTATCCACTTCCATTTTGATTGGTAGATTCGAGGTAGTCGGCCTAGATGACATTCGCTGCTGTTGTGGGCCGGAGTTCCAGACTGAATTCGATCGATAGGGAGTTTTGTTCCTTGGGCTATAAGACCTGTTGACGTTTTCAGAATTTCTCTTAAAATTATAATGTACAGGAGATGATACGGTGTTAGGAGCGTTTACATGGACCGAATTGCTTCTGAAATTCAAATTCTGTATCTCAAGACATGCGGAATATGCCTCAGGCAAGGTTCGTGGTTTTTGAATTATTAGCAGTCTAGAAAGGTCTCCATTTAGGCCCCTTAATCTTACTGATAATCAGTGAAAATTGGTGATTTACGGTAGCGTAGAAATGATCAACTCTTGAATTGCCTTGCGTGAGCTGGTTAAGTTGATGTTCCAACGTTTGAATGTCTCCCTTATCCGCGTAATGAAGGGAGAGAACTCTCTTCACTTCTGCCCAATTGCCGTCGAAGATGTTATATGACACAAGGGCTGAATCTGCCTTCCCCCTAATCTTTTGCCAAATATGTTGAAGGATAGATAGGCTTGTTTCGAACAATGTCATAATCCTTCAACACCGTTTCGACACTATGAAGCCAAGATACGTAGTGCACTGGGTTTCCGTCGAAGACCTGTAATTCTTTAACGGAATCGGGAAGCTTAGAGATTTCCTTTAAACCTTCTTCAGAACTAGGTGCACATAGTTGCACCGACGGTTCCTCTTGGGGGGTAGGGATATTCGTTCGTTCCAGAACAAGTAGCCGATTAGTGATAGCTCCTAATTGATCGTTTACTACTTGCATAACCACCTGAGAATTATTCTACTCTATCCTGGTCATGCGATTCTCTAAACCCCTAAGCTGCTCCAACACGGTGTTAATCGCACCTGTGAGCTGGGTTACTGACCCTTTGAGTTTATCCATACTTGATTTCTAATTCTTTCCTTTTTCTGAATTAACAAAGATTAACCGAGAAAGTGCGCCAAAATACCGACTGTCAATAGTTAAGCGAGAGATATTATTGTTTTTTAACGACAGGAGTAGAATTTTTCAGTTCAGTGTTCTATAGCTTATCTTTTACAATGGATTTTTCCTTCAACTTTTTAGATTAATGTATTAATTTTTTAATTGGCACAGCCCAGGGTTCAATTTCATTCCCTAGATGCCCGCTAGGCGCTCTCCGTTAAAGTTTTAGTAGAGACTGTTGCTTGGAAGGCCCGTATTTTTCCGTTTTAGTCGTTAATGTGATTTTGGGATATATGTATATTCACAGCGACCTACTAAGGTACGAGGATCTTCACCAAAATTTAATAAATTAATTAATTTTGCAGCTTACCGGCCCCTTTTTTCTTGAGAGTCGGCCCCTAGGCATACCTTCGCCCAAGTACAGAGCATAACTGATGTAGTGGAAAAAGCAGTTGAACAGAAATATATTTTTTCGGCCGCATTTCTTGATGTTTCTCAAGCCTTTGACAAAGTTTGGCATCAAAGCTTGAAACACAAACTAAACCAATTTCTTCCGGGAGAACTTTTTAGAATCATTGCGAACTATCTCTCAGATATAATGTTTCGTGTAAAGTATATATAATACTCTGTATTCAAATCTATAAATCTATAAAATCTAATTTCGTTACCTACTTTATACCAGGGATATACCGCAAGACGAGGCATCGTAATAGGCACATTTGCTGACGATACTGCCATTTTGGTAACAGCCAAAACGGTCGAAGTGTCAACAATGAAATTACAATGTGCACTAAATCGGGTATGCGAATGTACAAAAGTTTGGCGAATCGCGCTTAATGAAGCGAAATTCGCTCATATGAACTTTAATTACAGGAACATGAATAATTTGGTCGCTTTCGTAAATGGTGTCCAAATACACTTCGGAAATGAAGCGAAATACCTCGAAATGACTCTTGACGTTAAATTCAAGTGGAAGGAGCAGGCTAATAAGAAACGTGAAGAAATAGAGAAGAGATAGATAGGCTAATTGGATATCATTCAAAGCTTATATATAAGAAAGTGCTAAAACCTGTCTGGATGAACGTATGGTGTACAACTCTTGGGTTGTACCAAACCAAATGATAGAAACTTACTTTAGACTTTCCAAAACAAAGTTCTAAGAACCATCGTCAACGCACCTTGGTATATTAGAATCGACAATATTGTAACGACTGTTGCAACTCCAACTCAACGTATGTAACACCGATAGCTATAGAGAAATATTCAAAAAGCTAAACACCGAACAAATACAGTGGTATACCTACGAGAATAAATTAGAAAGTCATCTCCGTGTTATAGCAAGAGTTCTCCATCTATCTTGCGCTAAGGAGGACATTATATATGATCTTAAGTCAAAAGTGCTGAAAATCATTGACGCAATCAATATTTTAAAAAAGAAGAAGCAGAAAACGTGCAATAATAATAGTAATAATGGCGAAACAGGTGGAGTCGTTGAAAAATGTTAGGTGTTTTTTCGGGAATCGAACCGAGAACGTCAAGCGTAGGAGTCAACGAACCTATCCAGTACATCACGGCGCCCGCTAGAAAACGAGCAAAGGACAGAAAATACTGATCAAGCAAGGACTTGCGTCTTTCATGCTGATATTTGACAAAAGCGAATGCGTAAATGACATTTACTAAATTAAAACTTTTGAATATCGTAGTTAAAATCAAGCCTATTCGAATGAATACGAAATCGATACCTCAGTGTAAACCCTGTCAAGATATCAATCACGCACAATCATATTGCCAAAAGGAACCAAAATATGTGAAACACACCGGAAGCCATTCATCTGAAAAATACGACCTTTCGAAAGAAACCTAGGCGATGTGTGCAAACAGCAAAGGGAAACATCCAGACAACTATGGAGGCTGCGAAGTCGCAAAAGAAGTACAAAACAGACGCGACGGTCTCGACGTCAAAACGTAATGCCTTTAAGAGAAGAACGAGAAATAACTAAGCCACAATATACAAACAAACAGGGTGCTGATTCAACAGACCCGGTCTCGAAGATTTTCTCAACAATACTTACTAAACTAGAAGAGTAATCAAAAATAAATAAAGTCATATTCGACAGGCTAAGCAAGCTTGGGTTAAAATCACGTGTAAATCCTAAAACAACTCGAACTACACTAACATGGAAGGAATAATCAGAATTTTAACATGGAATGCAAATGGCCTCCAGGAAAAAATCTCTGAACTATAGCTGTTTCTACGTACCGTCAACAATGACGTACATATCACGCTTACCATCCGTCTGGGACAGAATAAACCGGATCCTCATATTGGATTAATTTCAAATATTGTCCAAGCAAAACACACAATGCTTCATGTTCAACAGAGACTATTATTGTAATTGAAAATAATAATTTCATCAGCTTGTCACTACAGTTTTCACAGTTTCATACTGTTGTTTTTGCATAGGCTTACAAACGCTCTGGCTGCTTTCAGAATCAAAATTAAATTTATTTAATTCAACACTCCCCCTATATGTCTATGTATATAAATTCAATGTTATAATATCAATATTAGTTATGTTAGTAATGCAATTATATTATATAAATGATAATCAGGAAATAAATAATTATTACTTCACAGATAGAATTTGGCAATAAAAATGTTATTTCGATTTAAAAATTAATAGTATTCTCAAAAAGGAATTCATTAATTTAAAAAGTAAAAAATTATGAATATTAAATAAGATATAACAATGTACGAAGTATTTACATAAATTTAATTATTGTGTCTTCTTTTCTTTTTTTTTTAGGAAATTTCATTAAAGCCCAACATTTGTTGCAGAGCATAAGGAAAAACCCAGAAAAACCTTATCAGACTTTTAATTTGTTAAACCCAATCTATTTCTGCGCTCCACAAAGTTTATTACTGGCAACGGCTTCGTTAGGAGATCAGCCAACTGGTCACCTGTGAGAATATATATTCATTTAATAATGTTCTTTTCAATTTATTCCCTAGAGAAGTGAAACGTCATATCTATATGTTTTGATTTTTTGTGTTTAGTTGGGTTATTTGCTGTGCTTATACAACTATTATTATCTTCATAAATCTCTGATATATTAACGTTTATACTGACTGCTAATAATCTTATTCACAAATCCTACCTGACAGCTTCAAAAAGTGCCATATATTCTGCCTCAGTAGATGAAGCAACAATAGATAGTTATCTTTCTGTACTCCAGCATATTGTACAGCGTTCAAACAATTTAAATAAATAACCTGTTGTACTTTCTTCTATCCCTTTCATCATTACCTCCCCAATCAGAGTCAACATAACCACTCAAAATATCTGTATAACTACCTCGAATATAAGTGACCCTTATCTTATATCCTAATATTCTTTTTAAACATTTCCAAAGCCCTTTATTATTTTTGTTTAAGTATCTACTTAATATATTCACAGCTGTGCTTAAATCGGGTCGAGTACATATTATTATATGTATCAAACAACCTATAAGATTTCGACAAAGAGCATTATTATTCTCATCTAAATTAAGGGCTTCACAATCTAATCTATTTTCGAATGGTGTATTTACTGATTTACAATCATACATATTGAATGTATTTAAGACTGTTTTTGTGTATGAACTCTAGTCTAATGTTAATAGTTCATTATTTCGTTGTATTCGAATTCCTGAATACAGTTTAATGTATTTTGAATCAACCATTTTAAATTTATTCATTAAGTAATTTTTAATTATTTCATTACTAGCTGTTGCAATTACAAGCCCATCTACATAAAGTACTACATAAATATTTTTAGAAAAATGTTGTCTGACCGCAGCTTTGATGCTTTACGCATCGAAAACCTGCGGAGTGTATTTAGATTCTTTTGTTTTTTCCTATCGGTACAAAATTCACAAACGGTCGAGATCTCCAAACATAGGAGACAGTTCATTGTCCTCTACAAAAAGGTGAGCTACATCTTCTCCGACAATGGCTAGTGCCAAAATAAATTCTCGGTCTAACTACTGGAGCTCTCTTCAATGTCTTCCGGACAGTGATAATGAAACCGATGATATGGACGAAATTGTATCGCCTAAAGTTAAGAAAATAAACGTTCCCCCAATTAAAGTGGTACAAAAAACGCCTGAATATTTGCACAGTTTATTTAATTCATTGAAAATGTCTGACTTTGCTATAAAAAAATGTCTATTATTATAAAAATTATGTGTAACAGCATGGATTCATATAACAGTGTTATTGTTAAACTTGGACAAGAAAATTGCCAGTTCTTCACGCATGATGTTAAAAGCGAAAAAGCTTTTAAAGCCGTTTTATATGGCTTAGACAAAATATTAAATTAAAAAATGAATTAATCAAACTCGGGCTTAAGTGCAAAGACTTAAAGCCAATCACCAAAACATACGATCATTAAACGGACACATTTTATATAGTTTCTTTTGAAAATGGCACTGTTAAGCTCAATGACCTAAAGAAAAAAAAAATAGAACCGTTTTTCATACAAAAATGAACTGGAGCTATTACCGCAAAAATAAAAATCTTGTGACACAATGCCGTAACTGCCAAATGTTCGGTCACGGTGAACGTAATTGCCACATTGAGACATATTGTGGTATCTGTGCTGGTCCGCATAAGACTGATGTATGTAACACTAACAACATTAAAGTGAAGTGCTCAAACTGCAAGGGAGAGCATAAATCCACTGACAGTTCATGCGTACGCAGAAATAAATATTTGGAGATGAGAGAAAAGTATGTAACAAAAAACAGCCGCTCAGCAATCCCTACGTCAAAGCTGAACCAAAGCATTAAAAACACCAACTTTATTTCGCTTCAATCGATGAGTGATTTTCCTGCTCTTCCAAGAAAAGCTACGGCGAAGCAGGTGGAATTGGAACGCTGCAATGTTTCTCAGCAATATTCTTGGCAATATGAATTTTCGCCATCTACAAACAACAACACTGCACACTGCCAAAATGATTTATTCTCAATGGAAGAATTGAACATACTCGTACTTGTCATGGAAATGATAAATAAATTAGGTGCTTGTAAAACTAAACAAGATCAATTCAATGCCATCGCACAATTAGCTACTAAGTTCCTGTATCCAAATGTTAAGTAATTTAGTAAATAGTTATCTAAATATTGTTACATGGAATGCATCAAGTATTAAACAAAAACATGATGAATTCGTCAATTTTTTAAATGTTTACAATGTTGATGTCGCATTAGTCACAGTGACTTTAGACAGTTCCTATCGAATTTCATGGCCCTCTTTTAAATGCTATCGATTTTATAGAGAAAACAGGAAAGGGGGTGGGGTTGCGATTCTTATCAGGAAATCAATTCAACATAGTCTTTTAGGAAGTTTAAGTACGCAATACGTGGAGAATTTAGGTTTAGAAATAAAGTTAAGAAATGGATCCGTTCTTAAAGTCTATTGTATGTACGAGTATTTCCCAGGCGGAATCTCTAATAAAATTATTTAATCTAAGCGGCAATTTTTTGATAGGTGGTGATCTTAACTGCAGGCACAGAAATTGGGGCTGCATTCGAGCAAATTCTTGGGGTAACGTTTTGTGTGGCCTGCTTACCTTTTCACTTGTTCGTGTTCTGTCACTATCTAGTCCAACTTATATCCCAGCTGGTTCTCGTGGTCGTCCTTCTATTCTTGATTTGTTTTTCACTAACTCATCTAGTCATCTCCCTCAACCAATATCAATAAATGATTTACGGTCTGATCACAATCAAGTTCTTTGTCAACTTCCGTGTTCCGGAAACAATACTTCCTTCATCTGACGAATGCTAGCTCGACAGTTTATCGTAGAGAATTAACACATAAGCTCCGAAATTTATCCACAAATTTAGAAACCATATCTAATACAGACGACATAGATATAATTGTTAATGAGTTTTCTAACCACATTTTAAGTTCTGCTGATTATAGTACACCAAAAGTAGTGAAAAAATATCATTGCACAAAACTCCCTGATAACGTTTTAGAATTAATTCGATTGAGAAATATGCATAGACGAAACTGGCAGAGGTATAGGCAACCCATTTCCCAAAGGCTTATAAAGTACTTTAATAAACAAATAGCTAAACTAATTCACAACAAGCGCAACGAGCAATGGAACAATAAACTGAGTTCACTAGATAAGGCTAATGTAATAAAAAAAAATTAAGCAAATTCCATGCCTAGAGCAAAATGGTAATTTGTCTTACACTGACACGCAAAAAGCGAGTTTTCTTTGTGAAAAAGTTGAGATGAACCATACTGTTTCGCAACACCTAGGTGATGTAAATACTGAATCAACTGTAGATAGTTCGCTACAAAGTTTTGATTTTGCTATTTGTGAAACCCCAGCAAATGAACTTGTGAGTGAGGCAGATATAAAATATATAATACATAATCTAGCTATTAAGAAAGCGTGTGGATTGGATAATATTAAATATATATACCTAAAATATATGCCGAGAATTGGATATAAATATTTAACGTTTTTAATAAATGCTTGTTTGAAATTGCAATATTTCCCCAAATTCTGGAAAGAAGCCAAAATAGTTCATTTATTGAAAATAGGAAAACTTCCCAATAAATCTGACAGTTATAGGCCAATAAGTTTGCTCAATAGCTTAAACAAAATTTATGAAAGGGTATTAAAAATTAAATTGCTAAACGATATTGATTAAAGAAGGATCTACCTTAATGAGCAGTTCGGGTTTAGGCGATATCATAGCACTTGCCATCAAGTGCTCAGAATATGCAATAGCATTACGGAAAATCGTCTCGTAGGAAATTCTACGGGAATGATACTTCTGGATATTGAAAAAGCTTTTGATAGCGCTTGGCATAATGGCTTATTATACAAAATGATTAATTTTAATGGTCCACTGTACCTATGTAAAATTGTTCAAAGCTTTTTATCGTTCGTTCAGAGTTTATGTTAATAACAGTCCTTCTTGTTTAAAAAGAATCGTTTCTGGAGTTCCACAAGGTTCTGTACTTGGACACATATTGTATAATTTGTATACATCAGATATATCACATTTACCCCAGTGTGGAATAGCTATGTATGCTGATGACACTGTGATTTTTTCATCGCATTTGTTTGGTCTCAACATTGAAACCAATCTTCATAATGCGATTGAGATTATAATTCGTTATTATAAAAAAAAGATTCAAGCTATTTTTTTCACAAGGAAAAGGAAGAATTGCTTCTTGCCGTCTAATTAACTAGTTGTAAGTGGTCATCAAATTGAATGGCACCAACATTTCAAATACTTAGGTGTGTACCTTGATACAAAATTAACCTTCAAAGAACACATTACAAGAACTTAAGGTAAAATTAGTATTGGCATTAAGATATTATATCCTTTTATTAACAGGAAGTCCTTATTATCAGTTGAAAACAAAATATTGTTACATAAAGTAATATTTCAGGCAATTTTGTTATATGGATGTCAACTGTTGGGTAAATGTGCTGATTGTCATATTAAAAAAATTACAAATCCAACAGAATAAAATCCTAAAAATGATGCTGAATTTACCTTGGCATTACTCAACTTTCGAGCCGATGTTGAATTGATTTCCTATAGAATACGCAGACTTAATGAAACGTTTATGGCACGTTGTAATTTACCTGATAACCATTTAATTAAACAATTAAATGTTCTACCTCATAATTAGCTTCAATATGCTCTTTGTTTTTGGTAACTTCGAATAATTCGTTAATGTAAAATGTTATTTGTTATTGATATGTAACCTAATATCGTATATTTACTTTCACATATTTATTCCTTTGTA
>OV884003.1:63001193-63237033 GCA_930367185.1 Myathropa florea
TATTTATATTTATATTTATATTTATATTTATATTTATATTTATATTTATATTTATATTTATATTTATATTTATATTTATATTTATATTTATATTTATATTTATATTTATATTTATATTTATATTTATATTTATATTTATATTTATATTTATATTTATATTTATATTTATATTTATATTTATATTTATATTTATATTTATATTTATATTTATATTTATATTTATATTTATATTTATATTTATATTTATATTTATATTTATATTTATATTTATATTTATATTTATATTTATATTTATATTTATATTTATATTTATATTTATATTTATATTTATATTTATATTTATATTTATATTTATATTTATATTTATATTTATATTTATATTTATATTTATATTTATATTTATATTTATATTTATATTTATATTTATATTTATATTTATATTTATATTTATATTTATATTTATATTTATATTTATATTTATATTTATATTTATATTTATATTTATATTTATATTTATATTTATATTTATATTTATA
The DNA here is from genome assembly GCA_930367185.1 of Myathropa florea. Classification (NCBI taxonomy): domain Eukaryota; kingdom Metazoa; phylum Arthropoda; class Insecta; order Diptera; family Syrphidae; genus Myathropa; species Myathropa florea. Next base: position 63,001,730 of record OV884003.1, read on the forward strand.
TTTATATTTATATTTATATTTATATTTATATTTATATTTATATTTATATTTATATTTATATTTATATTTATATTTATATTTATATTTATATTTATATTTATATTTATATTTATATTTATATTTATATTTATATTTATATTTATATTTATATTTATATTTATATTTATATTTATATTTATATTTATATTTATATTTATATTTATATTTATATTTATATTTATATTTATATTTATATTTATATTTATATTTATATTTATATTTATATTTATATTTATATTTATATTTATATTTATATTTATATTTATATTTATATTTATATTTATATTTATATTTATATTTATATTTATATTTATATTTATATTTATATTTATATTTATATTTATATTTATATTTATATTTATATTTATATTTATATTTATATTTATATTTATATTTATATTTATATTTATATTTATATTTATATTTATATTTATATTTATATTTATATTTATATTTATATTTATATTTATATTTATATTTATATTTATATTTATATTTATATTTATATTTATATTTATATTTATATTTATATTTATATTTATATTTATATTTATATTTATATTTATATTTATATTTATATTTATATTTATATTTATATTTATATTTATATTTATATTTATATTTATATTTATATTTATATTTATATTTATATTTATATTTATATTTATATTTATATTTATATTTATATTTATATTTATATTTATATTTATATTTATATTTATATTTATATTTATATTTATATTTATATTTATATTTATATTTATATTTATATTTATATTTATATTTATATTTATATTTATATTTATATTTATATTTATATTTATATTTATATTTATATTTATATTTATATTTATATTTATATTTATATTTATATTTATATTTATATTTATATTTATATTTATATTTATATTTATATTTATATTTATATTTATATTTATATTTATATTTATATTTATATTTATATTTATATTTATATTTATATTTATATTTATATTTATATTTATTTATTTATTTATTTGTACATTTATTTTTTCAAATTTGGTTTTAACAATCATTTTATATATGTATACATATTTTTTTTTTTGCATTGAATGAAGGGTTTTTTTGTTATTTCTCTGCAATTTTCCAAATTACTAATTTAATATATATATTACATCCAATTAAATTATTACAGTTGAAAAATATTAACATTATATCACATCTCTGTATTGTAAATTGTGCGGTGGCAAACCTTTGTAATAATATAAACGAAAATAAAAATCTATGTATTAAATTTAAGTTTAGGTCGTGAATTTAACAAATTTGTCTCATCGACAATTACAACTCTCATCGTAACAAATTTATCAGTTTCCACATTCCACACCTTATAAACATTTGATCGATACCCAACTAATATGGCTTTCCAAGACATATATTGAAGAACGATAAACGTTAAGATATTTTAATTGAGGGTTTCATTCACATTTCATATGGTGTTTTGTATTGTTTTAAGGCTTTTGTTGAAGTAATATTTATTAAGTAAGGAGCAGTTAGAACTGCTTCACCCCAAAATAATGTTAATAAACTAGCACCATCCAACATTGTACGAGCCGTTTTAGTAATTGTACGAAACATACGTTCTGATACACCATTTAATTGAGGAGTTCGTGGAACTGTCAAATGGTAACTTATGCCTTTTTGCACGCAATATTCTTTCATATCGCTTGATAAATATTCGCCTCCATTATCACAATAGTGCTTTACAACTTTTAAATTTAAATGTGCCTGACTTTTAGCTACAAAGTCTTTAAAAACTGCAAACAAATTTGACTTATCAGATATCAGATACCTCACACAGTAATGAGTGAATTCATCAAGGAAAATACGTAATCATTTGTATTACCAATTGTTGGGCCACATACATCTGAGTGAATAATGAATAATGGTTTTTTAATGCAGTTCTTAGTTTTTGTCTTTTCAAAAGGCAGTCGTACTTGTTTCCATTTATGTTCGTTTTGTGCGTGCTATTGTTCTCTCGCGAGCGGAGGAGACATACATACAGTTTAATGCCGACTCCGAACGGCGAGATTGAGAAGCTTTTTTCTAGACAGTTAAACTCTTTGAGCGTTGTCAGTGACTCGAAAGAGGTGGAGCCGTAAACAAATGTTTGATGTTTTTTCGAGATTCGAACCGACGACCTCGAGCGTAGGAGTCGACGCACCTACCCAGTACGCCACGGCCCCCACAATTACTACAGGCTTACCATCTTTATTTATTGTTACCTCATATTCGTCAAAAATGATTGTCGAACCCGCCTGTTGCCTTTTTCTCACCGACAGCAAGTTGTATAGTACATCAGGGCAATCTGATGAAAATCAGATTTCCTTTCCTTCCTATATATATTTTTGTAGGGGACAGCAAATTAAATTTCTTCCTTTTTGATTAGATGATCAGATGCTGCTGAGTTAAGAAAAAATATCAAATTTGGTTCATTTTGTAACAAATTCTCTCCAGCCATAAAAGTGAAAGTCAAATTCTGAATTTGATGTTGAAGGTTCAGATGACACTGCAGTTTGCACTATTTTCTTTTAATTTTCATTAATTTGGTTTATTCTTTTAAAACAGAAACAGTCATTTTTAATATGTCCTTTAATGATAGCACTTGATCTTGGTATTATTTTTCTTTCTATTTGTATTATACTTTTGTTTCGAGCCATGACTTATACTTTTGTAAAATTTTGGATTCACATTTGATTTATTTTTGTATGTCAAATTTCTGTTTTCGATATGAAGAACTGTAAGCGAAGTGTCACGGTTTTCATTAGCAAGTTTTACTTAATGATAAATCTAATAATAATAATCTTGTAATCTTGTTTTGATGAAAGCTAATGTGAAATTGTCTTTAGATAATGTTTCAATTGTGGTTGCAATACCATCATATGAAGCTGGAAGGGTAAGTAGTAGACGCGATATTTTATCCGCTTCCTGCAATTGCAACCACCGTCACCTTTAAAAAAATATTTTTAGTAATCGTCAATTATTAAAAAAATATTTTGATGGGGGCGTATCACTATGGAGTTTTAAAGTTAATAACTTCTTGCGAAGTGCTAGCTGAGTGGATAGACTCTTCCTTTCATACACCTTATCTATACTTTTAAATGTATCTCTTGCAAAATAATCCTATTGCAATGCGTTCTACTTAGGTAGGTAGGTAGGTATGTGGGTAGACGGGCACAAGCCACGTCTCACTTAGGTCCTTAGGGACCCATTGTGTCACCTTTTGACCCTTGTCGCACTCATGGTCCTTCGTTGTGCCGGAGCCATCCCGATTTCCTTATGAACCTGTAAAGGGATCTAAGAGGTATATTTGAAATTTCTTGTAAGTCTTGGAAGAAGAATTCTCCCAGTGATCTATGACGCAACTGACAAAGACTAGGGCAGCGACAGAGGTAGTGAGGAGTGTCCTCTCGTTCCTCCTCGCCACCGCAGCCTCTACAAATGTTGTCGTTGGAGAGTCCCATTTTCATGGCATGGTTTCTAAAACGATTATGGCCAGTGAGAGCTCCAACCACCATCGTTAGCAACTCTTTGTCGCACTAAAGGATCTTGTCGGTTTTTGCTCGATCGTATCTGGGCCATAATGCTTTAGTAGTTACACATGTAGACAGACCGCGCCATCTACTGTTCGCCATTTCAATGATCATTGTATCCACCTTATTCCTCAGCTCTGAGAGCGGCGGTTTAATACCATGAATCGCTTGTGACGCGTCGGTAACTGACCCTGTTCTGGCAAGTTTATCAGCTATCTCATTGCCGCCTATGTCCCTATGTCCTGGGACCCAGCACAGATTGATCGAGTGCTGTGAGCCAAGAGCCTTTAGATCTTGGCGACACCTTGCGACTAGCTTGGACTTGACTTCTATTGCGGATATAGCTTTCATGGCCGCCTGACTGTCAATGAAAATGGTAATATCAGCTGGTGGTATCGCCATCATTGAGATCGTTTTGGCCGCTTCTTTGACCGCCAGGACCTCCGCTTGAAACACACTGCCATAATCAGGGAGTCTGATTGAGCAGTGCAAGTTTAGCTCGCTGGAGAAAATGCCCGCGTCTGTGCCTGCTTCCATCTTTGACCCGTCGGTATATACCTTTATTGTCGAGTTGTTGATGGGTTCATTGGACGCCCACTCCTCTCTGGTGGGGTATTGGCATTTGAAGGGTCTCTCGAAGTCGGGGAATGGGAGCATGTAGTCGCTCTCGACTTCTGATACTGCAAGTTTGTAGAATACTTGCATGTCCAGTGGTACCTGAGCGCCAGTTGCAAGATTGACTGATTCTCAGAGCACTTTTAGCGGCGATTGCCTGCATTCGAAGGTCAAGCGGTAGCATGTGCAGGATCGTTTCCAGTCCAGCTGTTGGGGTAGAGCTGATTGCTCCAGTAACTCCCATACGCGCAAGTCTCTGTAATGCTCGTCAATGCCTTAAGATGGCTTTTAATGCTGCCTGCCACCAGACTACGCTACCATACGTAAGGATGGGTCTGACAATAGCGGTATATATCCATAGGATGGTCTTGGGGTTTGGTCCCCATTTTTTACCGACAATTTTCGCGCAGATATAAAAAGCGCATGTTGCCTTTTTGACCCTTTCAGTGGCATTAAGTTTCCAATTTAATTTTTTGTCAAGAATGATACCTAGGTATCTAGCACTGTCGGATAGCGTCAGTGCGGATCCTTCAATAGCTGGAAGACTGAATTGTGAGAAAAGAACCAATTCGGTCTTACTTGGGTTAACACCCAGTCCGCAGTTTTTTGCCCATCTATTTTTATTTATTTTTATTTATTTTATTTTATTTGTTCACAAACTTAATACAAGCCGTAGGTAACTATTACTAAATTATTTACAATATTTTGCTTAAGACTACTTAAACCTACTTGAAATATACAGTTTTTTAAGGAAGGGAGGAAAGGGCATGTCTTAGTGAGCTCTTGTTTGTATTAAAATCAAACGTGCTTAGGGTCTCGTTGGTTATACGCAACATTCGCGACATAGGTTCATTTCGCCCATAATCAGTACGATGGTACTTGAGATGGAAGATAGGCACTACCCTAAGGGAGCGAGGATTGGTGTTGAAAGATATCTTTTGAAGCAGTGCAGGACAATCAATGATGCACGATAATAACTGGTGTACAAATAATACATCAGCAACTTTTCTACGTTTTTCGAGTGATTGCATGCTCAACAGGCACAACCGATTCTCATAAGGGGGTAGATTATATCTGTCGGACCAAGGTAGTCCACGGAGAGCAAAACGAAGAAATCTCCGTTGGACACACTCGATTCGATATTTTTGCGTAACCTGATAGGGAGACCAAACGTGACTAGCATATTCCAAAATCGGTCTAACAAAAGTACAGTAGAGGGACTTCGTTACGTAAGGGTTCGAGAATTCTTTCGACCAGCGTTTAACGAAACCGAGGGCAGAATTAGCCCTACTAATAATATTTTCGATATGGGGACGAAAGTTAAGCTCTCTATCGCAAATGACACCTAAGTCACGCAGTAAAGTAACTGTGGGAACGCGTTCGTCACCAATAAAATAAGTTCGAGAGGTAGCCGAAAGGCGCTTACGAGAATATGTGATAGCTTGGCATTTTGCAACATTTAGAACAAGAAAATTTTTTGTACACCAAGTCGAAAAAGTGTTCAAATCCATTTGAAGTTCATACGAGTCAGCGGAGATAGAAATTTCCTTAAAAATTTTTATGTCGTCCGCATAAACTGAAAGACGAGAATAATTAATGAAGTTATCCACGTCGTTAATTGTTAGGATGAAAATCAGCGGACCAAGATGGCTACCCTGGGGGACCCCAGATGTGGCTACAAAAGAATTGGAAACAGAGGATCTAAAAATTACTTCATATTGTCGTTCTTCAAGGTATGACTTGATCCACGCAATAAACTCCGTTTGGAAGCCAAGAGCTTTAAGTTTCAGAAGTATAATCGCGTGTGAGATTTTATCAAAAGCTTTGCTAAAATCGGTAGCGACAACATCAACATCTTTGCCATCTTCCAATGCGCACAAGGTGCTGGACACGAATTCTGTCAGGTTTGTCGTAGTTGATCTTCCCTTAAGAAATCCGTGTTGATGGACGGAAAGGACAGACCTACAGTGAAAAAACATAGTATCATAAACAATGCTTTCAAATAATTTAGGCAAGGCAGAGAGTTTGGCTATAGGCCGGTAGTTCGCAATCTCATTTTTTGGACCTTTTTTATGTAAGGGGATTATAAAAGAGCTTTTCCAAGCCTTAGGAAAGACACTTTGTGAAAGAGAGAGACGGAAAAGCGTCGCTAGAGGCTGAGATAAGTAATTTGCACATTTTTTCAGAACTACAGCAGGAAGGCCATCTGGACCAGCGGAATATTCATTTTTAAGTTTATCAATCTTATTCTTCACGATTGCCGCGGTGATGTCAACTGAGGTAAAAGAAGTTTGGGCAAAATATTTCGTGTATGAGAAGTAAGAATGATCGGGTTCAGTTACATGATTAGAGAATGACTGACTAAAGAAATCAGCGAATAAATTAGCGACTAAACAAGGATCATTCGAAGATATATCAGAGAAAGTCAGAGTCGCCGGGTAATTATCTGATTTCTTTTTAGTATTAATAAAGTGAAAAAATCGTTTGGGGTCAGAAATTATGCCAGACTGCATTCGGTCCATGTATTGCTGATAAAGTGATTCGCAAAGTTCGGAAAAAGCGGAGTAGGCGTGAAGATAATTAGAAAGATTTAGGTTCGAGCGGGTTTCTAAAAAAGTACGCCAAAGTTTATTCCTTTTATTGCGAAGAGACCGAAGATCTTTGTTATACCAAGGTGGAGATGAAGAAAAGTTCTTTTGGGGCATGAAAGGAACGGACTGCATGAAACAGTCAAAAATTGCGAAGTAAAATTTTTCAAGTGAGCTATCAACTGAAATATAATGTGAATCCACAAAAATACTATCGAAGTTAACAGAACCTAAGAGGTTACGAAGTTTAGTAAAGTTTGCCTTACGAAAATTAAAGCTGTACGAGTATTCGGATGCTACAGTTCTGGTAGCGTTGTTGTAGGAAACAGTAAGAGATAGGGGTGGATGGTATTGGTCCAATTTGGAGAGAAGATGGCTACTTGCTGAAACTGTACAGTTATCGGTGTCTGATGAGAAGATGAGATCCAGTTGTCTACCTAAGTTATTTGTAATACCGCTTAACTGATAAAGGTTGCAGTCAGTAAGGCAATCGATAAAAAGAACCTCCTTATCTGAGGAGGGATTAATTGCGATATAATGGGATTCATCATCTGATAGAGTCCATTGAAGATCAGGAAAATTAAAGTCTCCAAGAATCAAGACGGTGTCGCTAGGATCGGCGTTATTAAACAGAGAATCGATCGCATCGATGGCTAACTGATAGCTCTGCATAGGCTGGGCCGGACGGATGTAACAACAGAGAATAAAAACGTGGCACTTAGGCATAGTTATTTTGACACAAATAAATTCAAAATTAGTTGAGTGAGAAGTTTTGATTAGGGTAGAGTCAAATCGGTTGTGAACTGCTAAAAGAACACCCCGACCCGAGGAATCATTCTCTTTCTCAAAACCATCGTCTCGAAAAACATTAAAGTCAGGAGTAAATAATTCATTGTTGGCAAAATCAGGTGTAAGATTAGTTTCGTTAAGGGCGAAAATATCATAAGGAAGCTTTTGTGAGTTAAGATATATATTGGGTGTTTTAGTACGCAACCCTCGCACGTTTTGATAGTATACACAAAGATACTCAGGAGAAGTTAGAGGTAAATACGTAATATTAGATTGAATACCTAATCGTTTTTTGGATGCGGCGTTATAGGTGCAGCTGCAGATGTTGATTTCTTAGGTCTGGAAACGAATTCGTGTACTAATGCTCCATCAGGCCAAAATTCTTGAGACAGTAGTAGTCCGAGGAGGGAGTCAGGAATCAACAACTTAAAAGATGCAATTTCCCGAGGTTCTTTAAAGTTGTATTTAATACACTTGATGGATGAAGGCATCGAGATTTTGCTGCTTATGTAGTCGAGAATATTTTTCTCAGTTGTATGAGAAGAAAGCCTCGATAAGAAAATTGTCTTACGAGGAGACTTTTTTACAACCACTAGGTTGACGGATGATGATGACTGAAGCGGCAAATTAATCTGTGAGGAACTATGATGCAAAGAGTCCGGTTCCGGAACATTCGATGACAATGCAGTAGGATCAGTTACATTTTCAGCAGGAACAGGAGTTAATGGGTAACTGACAAGAGGTGTGTCCACTGGAAGCGTTAGACATGCATCTGCTCTGGAAACAGTACTAGGGCTAGAAGATGGGATAGCCACATCAGATAAAATCACTACGTCCGTCGTCTTTGATTTCGGAGCAGATTTAGGCTTAGCACGTTTTTGTTGGATGTTGCTAGCCTTTGGTACTATTTCGTTGCAACAAGCAAGTTCGTAGAGCTTGTCACAAGTAGCAACATGTTTTTTTACAAGCGATTGCAAGCGCTCTAACTCATCCAAGATCAGTTTCGATGGACTTCTGCACTCATCTAGTAGTCTAAGGAGTGCAGAAGTTGAGAACTTGCGACACTGCGCACAGAACCATTGCAGGCCATTGGGGGTAGAACTCTAGCTAGAATACTTATAGCGCCCTCAAGTACTTCACTTATGGTCGGGAGAAATTTGCCTCTAGCTATCAACACTACGTCGTCTGCATAAGCAACTACCGTCACTCCCGAGTATTTGAGCTGTTCTAAGACTTCGTTGATGACAAGAACCCAAAGCAGGGGTGAAATTACCTCTCCCTGCGGTGTGCCTCTAGAGGCAATGGCTTTAACGAGCTTGTCACCCATGTTTGCGTAGATTGTTCTTTTACTGAGCAGGCTAACAATGGTTGATGTTATTGACTGCTCAATATTGGCCTTCTCGAGGGCTGACTTAATCGCTCTCGTTTCCACAATATCCACAATATCCAAAAGGCTGCGAGTGCGTACTCTTTGGCTTTGAGAGTACTTTCAATCACATTAACCACGCTATGAACTGCGGTCTCCACACCTCTGCCTTTAATGTAGGCAGGTTGTGCTGTGGAGATTGTGTTAGTAGAAAGCTTACGGCGAATATAAGCATTGATTACCTTCTGAAAGGTTTTGAGAATAAAGGAGGTCAAGCTTATAGGTCGGAAGTCTTTTGCAGTTGTGTGGCTAGCTTTACCGGCTTTTGGGATGAAGACAACCTTTACTTCTCTCCAAGTCGACGGTATGTAGCCGTTTATTAAGCTGCATCCATATATCTTACTCAGGACAGGGATTATCATATCCTTAGTCTTTTGCAGCATAATTGGATATATGCCATCTAAGCCAGGAGACTTATATGGGGCAAATGAGTCTATGGCCCATCCCATTCTATCTTCGTCAACAACGGTTTCAGGAACGTAGTGTTCATTCACCGCGTCGTCGGCTGGCGCCGAGATATCACTGCCAAAGGTGCAACCCGGGAAGTGAGTGGACACCAGAAGATTAAGTGTTTCCTCTGAAGACTGTGTCCAAACACCGCCGTTATCCTTGAGATGCCCTGGGACAGCAGGTTCCTTGGAAAGAATTTTCTTTAGCCTGGCTGTTTCAGTGGTATTTATTTTTTCACAGCAGTAGGTACGCCATGTGCATCACTTGGCAATAACCACTGCTTTTATGAAGTCCCTTTGACTAGCCCTGAAAGCTTCCCAGTCTTCTGGCGACCTTGACGCTTTGGCTGCATTAAAAGGTTTCTGGTTCTTTTCCTGATAACGCCAAGGTCTTTGTTCCAACATGGGGGGATTTTTTATTTCTGAAAGTCCGAACACGCTTTTGTGAAAGCTTTCTCGTTCTTAATATCTAAGGCAGTTTGCTTAATGTCGCTTGTGGAGACCATTGGTCTGACCATAAGCAACTGCAGATTTATTTATGGAAGCGTTCCCAGTTTGTATTTTTGGGATTCCTGAACCTGTCCTCCTTTACCATCCTACTGTTGACCTTGAAGATTATTAGCTTGTGGTCCGAGAAGGACGGCGCATCTGACACTCTCCAGTTACTGACCTCCAAAGTGGCGGAGTCATTATAGAAAGTTATATGTAGAACTTCTTCCCTAAGATTTCCCTCTTATCTACAACTTGTAGGTCGGCATTATCCCATGGGGCTACCGTCTTGGCTTTTCTTCAGCCGAAATTATTCAGCCATTCGAGGGTGCTCAAATTGTCGCATTCCATGACCTTGAAGCCCTTGAAGCTGTCCAAAAAGAAGAATCACTTCGTCCTTCATCAGGATAGCGTCATTCACACCATCAAGAATGCGCAATTCAATTAATCTCCATTGATGTTCAGAGAGTCTACGTTCTGGGTTACTAAGGTCAACAATTGCAACCCGTAGACTCTCCTTCACATTGTCCGAGAATTTGGCCTTTTTTGCGACAGCTGAGTTAGAGGAGAGCGAAGAATCAAGACGACCCCTCTTGGAAGTTCCTTTCTCCTCAGCAATTCGGGATGTGTCCTATTTTGCTTTGGATAGAAGACGCCTAGCTGCGGTATCAGCTGAGGATATAGGTTGTCATCTCCTCCTCGCCGATATCGCAACACCGCTCCTTCCTTTCGGGGTCACTACCCTACCTAACCTTCTGTCCCTCTGCAAGCTTAGATCTGACGCTGCCAAAGTGTTCATCGGGACATGGCCTAATGTCACACACGGACGTGTCCATCTGAGGGGTTGCATTTTGCGGATCACCCTCTACTGCATTTGAATTGGCTGATCCGGTCCCTCCTTGCCCTGACGGGATATGTCCTGTCACAGACAAGGGGGGTCGCATCAGGTCATTCTCACTCCTGACTTTCTCTGGAGCATTCCCTACGAGGATACTAGCTAATGGCTGGTACTCCTCTGCGGATACCTCTTTGAGGAAGTCAAGAGCTTTACGCAGCCTTTCCTTCTCCCTGTCATCTAAGACGCTCTTACTCCTAAGCCTGCATATCGTCTGCCTGCAGTTTTTCAGGACTCCACTGATAGAAGCGGCAGACTATAGTGACAGTTTGGAAGAGCTAGCAACGGAGCAAGTATCGTCATCCGAGTTGGATGATGCGATATCTTTTGCCACCTTAGCCGCCTCAATTCTACCACCGCTTGTATGCGCATCGGGGCATTGCCTAATGTCACATACCGCTGTGGAGGATTGATGAGCAGCACCGCTGCTGTCCCTCCCCTACTACCACAAACTACTGATCCGGCTCCCCTTGGCTCCGACGGGATATGTCCTGTCACAGGGAGAGGGGGACGCATCAGTGCTTCAGCACCCTAGACCTCCTTTGGAGCATTCCCTATGAGGGTACTAGCTGATGGCTGGTACTCCTCCGCGGATACCTCTTTGAGGAAGTCGAGAGCTTTTTGAAGTCTTACTTGTTCCCTGTCATTGAGGATCCTGTCTCTCAACCTGCGTATCGTCTGCCTGCAGTTCTTAATCTTGCTGCTTATGGAGGTGGCAGATGATACAGAGAATTTGAATGAGCTGGCAATGGAGCAAGAGTTGTCATCTATAATGAATAACTCAGCCAGATTGACCATCATTGCCTCACTGCCATCCTCACCCGAAGCCTCCTTACTGTCTGGGTTTCATCCTCATCCGTAATATCATAATTGGAGCCGATTTAATGAAGAGTTCTGGTACCCGGCTCCTTTGTACCAGACCTTCCTGAAGATTTATTTGAATTGTCTATGTTGGTCCCACGAGTACGGGGGAAAAGTAGGTCGCGCTGTACTCACCCCCTGTATACAGCGAAGAGGACTTAGTGTGAAACTGGATTGCCTCAGGTGTCCAGAGTTCACCGTTAGAAGAAGACATACGTTCTACTTTCCGCCATTCGTCATTGCTTACAGCAGCGGGCTGACGGTCTATTACTTTAAGAACATCAAGTTCGCTCAAAAGAACACTCATTCTAATTTTCCACACACTATATTTTTCACCGTCGAAAACTTTAATATTTTTTCTTTTTTCCATTTTTAATAAAAAATAAATCACAAGGACGATTCCAAATAGTTATATTTTTTTTAAACCGTTACGACGCCAATGAAACGAATTAAATGTTTGTAATTTGGTGAACTAAATATTTTGTTTTACTGGGCCCATAACCTATTTATTTCGCGGTGTGTTGTCCCGAAGCGATCATTAACCTTGGGTTTAAAACTGACCTAATGTGTGTTCAATCACGGTTTGACTGACACAATATTTTTTATCCTGACTGTTGACGTCACCCTTTTGTTGCTGTGCACACAGATATGTAATTTCACAAGAAATAAAATCTTTTGATCTGTTTAACGTTATAGATGACCTTTTTTTATATACATATGTACATCATTACATCATTTGGGAGAGTTATTTGACCTAATTTACTTTAACTCTACCCAAAGAGATGGGTTGAAGACCCCAATGCAACAATCTGTATGCTTTACATTTATGTTTATAAACATTTTGATATGCTCTGCCTCGTAAACTTGGTTTTCTTTTCTTTTCGTAATACAGAATGTTACATGTATTAGAAAGAGACAGAGCATATGATTATTTCGCGCACTTCGCACACTTGACAGTTCTCAAAGTTTTTTATATTATCTCCAGTGTGTGAAGTGCGGGTTTATTTGAAATTTATAATTTGATTAAAATAATATTCATTAATTAATAATTCATTCAATTCAATTCATTCATTTTTCTTCGCTGATTGCTTGTGTTGCCGTGCAACATGCTCCCGGGCTCGGCTTGAAATATAGTGCCTTGTGATGTTGTCGTCGGAATATTTGACTATGTGCTGTGCTCATCTTGTTTTTGCAAGTTGGTATTGTTTCGGGATTTTCTTCATGCGATTTTTCTCGCTCGGAGAATGCGTTACATTTAGTGTTACAAAAGAAAGGAAAAAAAGAATGTTAATTATCTTGTGATGTTTAGAGAAATGTTGTTTATATTTCTTTGAGTGCAACCTTCTTCTTTGAGTGTTGTTTATATTTCTTTGAGTCCTTTTTGCTAAAATACTTGAGCAGTACTTTCAAGTACTTGAGCAGTACTTTTAAGTACTTGAGCAGTACTTTTAAATACTTGAGCAGTACTTTCAAGTACTTGAGCAGTACTTTTAAGTACTTGAGCAGTACTTTTAAGTACTTGAGCAGTACTTTCAAGTACGTGAGCAGTACTTTCAAGTACGTGAGCAGTCTTGCTTTCAGCTCATAACTGTGCATAGATCGAAATTGATAAGGCAAGCTTATATTGCTAGTACTGACGACTAATTGCTAAATCCTTTTTAATAAAATACTTGCCAATATTTGATATAATTTAAAGTACTTGAAAGTACTTGTAGATACTTGAAAGTACTTGTAAGTACTGGTCAAGTACTTAAGTCCTTATTTATGTACTTAAGTACGTAAAAATTAATACTTATGGCAAATAAAGAAAAAAAAAGCAAGTACCACTAGACTTCATTCAGTACCGCCGTACTGAAGTACAAGTATCAGTACTCGGTACTTGTACTTGTAATGTACTGAAGTCAGATAATACTGAAGTACTTTACAGCCCTGAATACATAGATGATGGTGATGTAAACAAGTGTTGCACACCATGTTGCACAGCCACCCTTAACAGGCTGTGGTGTTTTTTTTGTATTGTGTTATCGTTGTATTAAAGTGACTTGTTGAGTGACGATTTCATTTGTATTATTGTAGTTTGTTAATTGAGTGATTGTTGTAAGAATGATGTTACTGGGGTTTATTTAGTTATAAGATCATGTTATGATTGTGTTTTTGTTCAGTTATAAGGCATGAAATTTGTTGAATGTTTATTATAAGGGGTGGTACAATACAGACTACATACATACATATCTGTTTGGGACTGTTTTTTTCGAGAGGGGGGTTTGTGTTTTCGTTCGACAAGTTGGAAACCGGCAAGGGGGATGGGTCATTTGAGTATTGTTGTTTCTGTCCGTATAGTCACCACGCGCAGAGTCAGGACTCGAGCGAGTAACCATGATGTTGGTGGTAAGTTGTCTTCTCTGACCAACACGATGTCTCCAACTTTAATATTGTTGTTTTCTTTTAGCCACTTCGGACGATGTTGAAGCTGATGTAAATATGTTGTGCTCCACCACTTCCAGAGTTCTTGCGTAAGTCTTTGTATATACTTCTATTTGTCCAGTTCATGTATGTTCCTTTCTCTTGGGTTTCGTTCCGGTAGTGTCATTAATGGTGCTCCAATGAGAAAATGGAGTTAACGTCGTTTAATCGTCAGGGACATGGGACATTAAGACACGCTTCATTTGATTGAGCATTGTATTAAATTCCTCAAATGTCAATTTAGATGCGCCGATGGTCCGCTTGAGGTGGTGCTTAATTGCCTTGACACCAGCTTCCCAGACCTCCGAAGTGTGGTGATAATGGATGGTTAAAATGCCATGTGGTGTTGTATGGCGTTAAAGCGTTGGCGATTTCCATTGACCAATACTTTGATAGGAATGGACCATCCTTAGTCAATTCATTATTTGCACCCTTGAAGTTGGTGCCACAGTCGCTGAACATAATGTTGATTTGTTACATCTGCCCTTCCATAGTTTGACATCAAAGGGACCTGCGTAGTCTGACACCCTTTCTGTTGGTAAGCTGCCCATAAGTTATTGTTGCCTTTTCGCATTGTATCGGTGGCAACGTGTGGATTTGTGTATGGTGGACCTAACCCTGCGTTTTAAGTGTGTTATTCAGTATGTGTTCCGGATTTCGGCCATCATCATTTCTTGACCACCATGCAATGTGTTGAGATGCGTATCGGTGACGACCAACTTGGCAAAATGATGGGACTCGCTTATTATTATTGGATGGCATTGGTTGAAGTTGAGTGTCGAATTTGTGAGTCTCCCTCCAACACGAAGAATTCCAGTGGCATCAAGAAATGGGTTCAGGCTGCGGATCGTACTTCTCTTTGGAAGTGGTTTTTTTGATGACAGTGCTGTTATGCATAAGTATAACACCACATGAAACAGAATATGCAGCGCATGTATCCGGTCGACCGATGGACTACGACCCATGCACAAAATGTAAACGCAGCGAAAATCACCTCGTGCGTGTAATAGCTTTGCGCGTGCATTTATGCATGGGTTGCAAAATTCAACGGTGCAAGCGTTGCTTCAGAAAAGTTATGGAATCGGTGAGATGTAAAGTGTGTAAAGCCGAGAGATGAATCTAAATTTCACTGATTGTTTTCCAAAGGTATTCGGGAGAAGTTACATACATAAAAAAAAATATCTTTGACGTTAAGTGAAGTGCGCAAGAAGAGTTTAATTTCTTCAACTCTTACAACGAAAAAATTAAAGTGTTGAGAAAGTGTTTCTTGGAGCAGAAAAGTTAATTTGGAAAATTTTCTAATTTATTGTGGACTACAAAACAGTGTCATTTTTTAAATTTTTCCTTGGCAAAATTGGGGATTACGGATAATTACAAAACATCTAAATAATAAAGTGGGACGCGACACAAAATATTGAGTGAACAAAACTGAAGATGACCGTGGGACAACAAGAAAGTGAAAGGACAAAGGACCATGAATACAACATTACTGCTGTAAGTCTGAACGTGTTATATATACATAGATTAGATAGAGATTAAAAAGAAAATAAAGCGATTGTAATCTATAGTATTTATATACAAAAAATTATGGCGTCATCTGATATAACTGATTTCGACTTTAGTGAGGATGCTTTAAAAAAGACATTCAAATGCATTGGCAACAATAGTGCTAAAATAATTGAACTCACACTATCACAAATCGTTCAAAATCTTCAAATCGATTTTAATGGAACTGAAGAAGATTTTTTGGTGTATCATCAAAATAGCGCATATAGTCGTAGGTCATTCCTATATTTAATGGAAGAAGAATGTAGGATTAATGCAGACGTATCACCAGGCATTGAGGATGCAATAAAAAATATCAGGGACATGGAAATAGCAGAATTCGAAAAGAAAATGAATCAGGCTAGCTTGACACAACAAAATGTTTTACATAAGGGGGCATCCAATTATATTTCAATGGGAGCCATCCCGAAAAAAAGTGCGGGAAAGGACTCCAATCACAATGAAATTAATTATTCAGATTTTATTTTTAACCATCATAGGCCTTCTAATACGCATGCAAGTGCACAAGAAATAAGTTTAGAAATGTTGTGTAAGCTTATAACTCCACTTGACTGCGATGCAAGAAAATTTCACCATTCCATTTCGAATGTAGATAGAGCTATGGAATTAGCATCACCCCGACAAAAAATATGTCTAATGCCTTTTATAAAGAGCAGGATTACCGGAAAAGCCGAAACAATTCTCTTGAATAAAAGGTTTAATAGCTAGGTAGAATTAAAAATCGAACTAAATAGAGTTCTTCAGGAAGTTTATTCTCCAATGCAGTTGCATTTAGAGATTACTGGCCTTAACCAAAATATAAATGAAACAGCTGTACAATATATACAAAGTGTTGAAACCCTGCAAAGGCGTAGGATTCAGGAAATTTATCGTAGCAATGAGGATGATAGGTTATCTGAAGGATAACTGCAAATGATAGAGAGGGATATGTTTAATACATTTATAAACGGATTGAAGGAAGAAATAGGGACTTTTGTTAACAGCCAAAGACCAGCTACTTTAGCAGAAGCCTCATCGTTGGCTTTGCAGGAAGAAGAAAGAATAATGGGCAAAAGAGCGAGTTATGTTCATAACAACAGGGACTATACAGAAAGAAACCTTATTAAAATAAATCACAATGCTGTGAAATGTTTCAATTGCAACAAATTAGGTCATATTAAGTTTCTTGTTGACACTGGTGCTTGCATAAGTCTTATTAAAGACAAATTCATATACGAAGAGGATGTTAATTTTAATAATAAAACGTGGTATAAAGGAATCGGTAGGTCTAATAGATGTAGTATTGGTAGCGCTAAAATTACGATCGTCTATGAGAATAAGGAAATTGATGAAAATTATTATATGGAAACAGTATTTAATGTAGTCACTGAAGGGGTTATAGAACATTATGGCTGTATTCTTGGAATCGACTTTTTGGTAGGGTCTAAGTTTTGCGTTAAA
Organism: Myathropa florea; assembly: GCA_930367185.1. Taxonomy (NCBI): domain Eukaryota; kingdom Metazoa; phylum Arthropoda; class Insecta; order Diptera; family Syrphidae; genus Myathropa; species Myathropa florea. The sequence goes on from OV884003.1 coordinate 63,018,919, forward strand.
AGCCATTATAATGTACAACAATGTAATTACTATGAAGTTATTGACAGATAGTAAAAATAAAGACAGCAATTGCCCACAGTATCCATCGAATTCAAAAGAATACAAAATAAGTACATTGGGTAATTGCCACCCGAAACAATCTGCATTCGGAAACCGTTATGTTGATGACACTGCAGATAAAAGTCAAGGATATATGGCATTAACGCGGCACAAATGCTGCATAGATAATCTTATAAAAACAGAATGCGATAGGTTTTCGAAGTTATGGCCTAAACTTAAACTCAGTCACATATTTTCTGAAGGAAATAGTTCAAGAACACGTTAACATTTTTAGTCTAGAAGATGAAAAACTCACACAAACTTCTGCTATCGAGCACCACATAAAGACCATAAGTGATGTACCAATGAGTGAATACCAATGAACTTCATGAAGACGAAATTAGAAAACAAGTAAAACAACTACTTGATTATGACATTATTAGGCATAGTACATCCCCATGGACTAGTCCATGGTACCGAAAAAACCAGATGCCAGTTGCGTAAATAAATCGAGAATGGTTATTAAAAGACTGAATGATATCACTATTTCCGATAGCTACCCCATAAACGAAATTTTTGATCAGTTAGGTGGAGCGAAATATTTCTCCACTTTAGATTTAAAATCTGGCTTTCCTCAGATCCCTTTAAGTAAGGAGAGCAGAGAAAAAACAGCTTTCTCATGTGGTCATTTTGAGTTTAACCCAATGCCTTTTGGTCTCAAAAATGCACCATCCTGCTTCCAAAGGATGATGAAGAACGTTTTAAGGAGTCTCGACGGATGTTTTGGCTATATTGATGATATTGTGGTGTATGGTAGAAATCTAAGAGAGCATAATGAGAGGCTTCAAAAAGTACTATAAAGGTTAGACGAAGCTTACTTAAAATTACAAATAGACAAATGTGATTTCTTGAGAGAAAAGGTTGAATATTTTGGTCATCTGATCACAAACAATGGTTTACTTCTAAACTTAGAAAAAATTAAGGCAATTGATAATTTACAGAAGCCTAAAACTCCAAAGGAAATAAAGAGCTTCTTGGGAATGATAGGCTAGTACAGACAATTTATAAAAAATGTCAGTATAGTAGCATCACCTTTATTTAAATTTTTAAAGAAAAATGTAGAATTCATTTGGAAAGATGAACACACCAAATGCTTTGAAGAATTGAAAAGATTGCTTAGAGAACTTACATTATTAAGTATCCTGACTTAAATGAATAGTTAAGTATCCTGACTTAAATAAATAGTTCCCTAGAGTGATTACACACCTTGCAGCGGTTCTGGGGCTTAAGTAGGATTAATGATACCAGTGAGCTATGGCGACGGACATGCGGCAAAGCATATCCTTCAGGGTCACCCATGTTGCAAAGGTCCTGGTTGAAATCTGAAAACCAAGATGTAATCAAGCTCTATCCCACCTCATCCCTTCCTCTTCTCCTCCCCTCTACCCCACTCCCCTGGGCTGGATCAAAGTGTCATGCGACCCGTGCTGATGATCAACCAGGCTGAGGGCCCAGACAAATAGCTCAGTCGCGTACGGAGCATCCAGATACCTGGCGACCTCTGGATTAGCTAGCCTTACCTACGTACACGGAGCCCTGCGTAGGCGGACCACCCTTTCTCCGATACTCGTGGGAATCAAATTAAATGAACACTAACAACAAAAACAATAAAAACATAAATACAGACAACAACAAACCAAGAGAGGAAGAAGGTTCAAGTCGTGAACCGGTGGGGGAACAGGTTAGCAAACCTACCCCACCCCTCCCGAACCCCAGCCCTTCATCTGGATCGGTGAGGCTAACTTCCCCCCACTTGTCCAACACGGACTCCGCTAAACCACTGCCGGGCGGCTCGCCATTAGCTCAAGCACGGGATAAACCCTGCACGAGCAAACAAGCGCTTGCTGCTGCTAGGCTAACAAGGAGATTAACGGACCGCAGTCGGAAAACCGCGCCTGTTAAAGGATCCAAAGCCAGCAACCTGCCCACTAAGACAGGTTCTGGCACGGCTCCAACAAAGCAGGCGAGGAAACACCATCTGTCCTCAACGGATGCTAGTACTAGCAACTTTAGGGAGCGGCGCGCAGCCACTCGTATCCTTGACAAACTGGCGCCCTTTCCTAAAGACAGCTGGAACAGCAAACAAAAAGAGTCGTATGATTGGGCCATAAATAGACTCTCCTGCGCCAAGGGAACCTCTGTACCTCACGCGGTCAAATGCGATAGGTCTATGGAGGAGCAAACGGTGCAGGCCCCGGCCCCCAAAAGAACCAAAAACAACACCGGTACTGCCAGACAAGACAAGCAGTACAGCGATGTCCTGAAGAGCCATACCCTCGTTGGCGTGGTTGACAAGGCAGATCCAGATGGGAGCATCTCGGCGGATAAATGGAGGAAGGTAGAGGCCGAGTTGGCCCCTGCCCTTCTCTCTATCTTAAAGGAGCGACCAAGACCTGCTCCAATCTGTGAAGACGGGGGATGGTTCCAGGGGCACGTTAAACTACTTGCCTGTGCGGACCAAATGTCGATTGACCTCCTTATCGAGGCCATAGGGATGGCGGGCGAGGTGTGGCCAGGGGCTCGCCTGGAGGTCTTGTCGTTGGACAAGATACCTAGCAGGCCCAGGGCACGCATCCGCCTTCCGGCCAAGCCCTCGGACTCTACGTCCATAATGGACCGAAATTAAATACAAGTGACTGGAAAGTCGGCAGGCTGGAGGAGCCCAAAGGGGGACACCCGTTCGGTGGTAATCATCATTAACGAGGACTCCTTGGCTCAACTTGCTGCAGATGAGTACAAGATCTACTTTGGTTTCGGCAAGGTCCCCATTAGGGTCTGCAAAAAGGACTCAGAAAGGGTATCTGCCCCTAAGGCAGATATCCCCCCGACAGATATAGTCGTACCTGGCACGTCATCTGCCCCCAACACGGAGATCTCCCCCTTACCGGTAGACACTTGTCCCGACGAAACAAGTGCTACCCCCACTGACAACGAACCACCGGACGCAACAGAAGAAGTCCTCACGACAACGCTCAATACTCTGGGCATTGACGACGATACACTTTCGTCGGTCTCAGAGTTTGAGCGGTTCTTCACCGCTAACTTATATCGTCCACCCCAGGAGAAGGATGACTTTATGTCTTCTGGCTCGGACGAGGCCAATGACACTGTGGTGGAGGCATCTGTAATCAGTCGCAATGCTGCGGGTGATTCAGATTAACCTTCACCACTCCAAGGCGGCCTCCCCCAACCTCCTCATCCATTTAGCCAAAAATGGGGAGGACATTGTCCTGATCCAGGAGCCCTGGACCGCGAAAGGTCTGGTGCTGGGACTCAGGACAGCGGGCTACAAGCTGCTTTACACCAAAAATGCAGGTAAACCTAGATCTTGCATTATGGTTAAAAGCTCTATTAACTCATTCCTCTTTTCTAACCTTAGCGACCCTGATAACACGGTGGTAAGCCAGGAGCTGAGTCAGAGTACGTGTTGGATGACTTCAGCTTACCTTGCATACGACAAACCTATCCCACCCACAACACTCACAAGGACGGTCGCTATGGCGGAATCCAGCAACGCTTTCCTCGTTATTGGTTGTGATGCCAATGCACACAATCAATTATGGGGTAGCTCCAACGACAATGAAAGAGGTGAGTCTCTGTTAGACTTTATTCTAAATAAGAATCTAGTTATATGTAATACAGGAAATGTACCCACCTTTGTTACCAAAAATAGACAGGAGGTACTTGATATTACCCTTGTCTCAAATAACTTCTCCAACTACATTAGTAATTGGAGGGTTTCTGATATCCATTCCTTCTCGGACCATAGATATCTCCAATTCGACCTTAACGGTCTTCCCCCCGAGCAACCTCCAGTCAGGAACTATAGGAAAACCAACTGGTCTCTCTATAAAAGTATCGTAGGGAAATCCCTTTCGGGAGCACCTCCCTCCCCTACTGACGTCAATGAGCTGGAATGGCTAGTCAACTCGTTCACCATTGCCCTTAATGATGCAATGGACACGGCCTGCCCACTCAAAACACGGAAGTTTAACTCCAAGCCACACTGGTGGAATAGTGAAATTGAACATCTTCGCAAAGCCAGCAGGAGGAAGTTCAACAAAGCTAAATCCTCCGGGGATGAGCTAAACTGGGAATCCTATAAAGAATCCCTCAGATTATTCAAATCCAAAATGAAAACGGCAAAAAGGAAATCCTGGAAGCTGTTTTGCGGAAGAATAGAAGATATTTCGGAGACCTCAAGACTCAAAATAATCCTCTCCTCGTGTCCTGCCATACCAAGCTACTACATGAAGCAGGACGGCACTTGGACTACGTCTAGTAAAGAATCACTTGAGATTCTACTTGATACTCACTTCCCCAGCTGCTCTGATGACCAACCCTCTTCAGCCTTGGGTTCTGGTTATCCCATCAGTAGCCTCGTGAAGATCGCCACTAAGCGCAGAATAGCATGGGCTATTCGTAGCTTCAAACCGTATAAATCCCCTGGTCCGGACGGTATTATACCGGAACTCCAACTGAACTTAGACCTAATTCTTCCATGGTTGGAAACTATCCTCAAAGGTTGCCTAAGCTTGTCCCATATCCCCTTGGGATGGAGACAGGTGAAGGTTGTCTCTCTGTTGGGACTCTGTAGATTGATTTACCAACTGCTCGTCAGTAGAGTTATCATATCGAAGCTGGGTTCTACCACAGCCACCAGAGTTGCCAGCAGAGGAACACCACAAGGTGGAGTTCTATCTCCCCTGCTATGGAACATCGTAGTCAACGAACTACTTTTGTTGCTAGATAAGGCAGGGTGCAAGGTGATAGCCTATGCGGATGATATTGCTGTGGCTGTCTCGGGAAAATATCCATCAGTGCTAAGGGATCTCTTACAGCATGCTCTCTCAAAACTTTCGGCGTGGACCAAAGTCAACGGATTGGGCATTAATGCTTCTAAAACAGAAATTGTCCTCTTCACACGAAAATATAGTATCCCCTCGATCGACCCCCCTACCATTAACGGCACCAGTTGCAACTTCTCGGAGTCTGCTAAATATCTGGGGCTCATCCTAGATAAGAGACTAAACTGGAAGCCGAACATAATGGAGCGCACCCGAAAGGCGACGCTGGCTCTCTACATTTGTAAAAGAGCATTAGGAAAGAAATGGGGTCTCCAACCTCATATGATCCACTGGATCTACACAACCGTCGTTAGACCCATTCTGTTGTATGGAGTACATGTCTGGTGGCCAATACTAGACAAAGCCATACACTACAATCTCATTAGGAAAGTTCAACGTCAAGCTTGCATTTGTATAGGAGGTGCTTTGAGAACCACACCCTCAGATGCACTGGACGTTATAATGAACCTATCCCTAATCGACATTTTCGGCAAACAACTAGCAAAGAATACGGCTATCCGTCTTACAGCCTCTTCCCAGTGGACCAACAATCCATTTGACCACTCCACTATACTAAGTTCTTCTAACTTCCCCACGAGAATTCTGGACCATACCACACCCCTTTACTTCCCTGATAGACCTTTTGAAACCCTCATTCCTGATAGAGACTTCTGGAATGATAATCCTAAACCTTTTGCAGGCTCCCTGCACTTCTTCACGGATGGGTCTAAAACCCAGGAGGGGGTGGGTAGTGGTGTTTTCTCTGATGAACTAAATATAAGTCTCTCCTTTCGCTTACCCGACTACTGTAGTGTGTTTCAGGCGGAGATTATGGCGATTAGTGAAGCGCTGTCTTGGCTCAAATGGAATGTAATATCCGCTCGTGATATTTGCATTTTCACTGACAGCCAGGCTGCCATCAGAGCCCTGGAATTGGTCTCTACGAACTCTAAGACTGTAATAGACTGCCGCTCATCTTTAGACAAGATGGCCGACCAGTTCAATATTTGCCTGTGCTGGGTGCCAGGACATAGAGACATTCCAGGCAACTGCAAAGCAGATGAGCTCGCCAAGCTCGCTACTTCACAGCCATTACTTCCCAAACACAGTAGCTTGGGTATGCCCCTCACAACTTGCAAATTGTTGCTCTCATTAGAGGCAACTCGTGAAATAGATAACAGATGGACGAGTGGCACTTCGTGTCACACCTCCAGGATAATCTGGCCTAGGCTAGATTCCAAAAGATCTAAGGATTTAATATCTCTTCACAGATCGAATATAAGCTCTATCGTCGGTGTCATCACAGGACACTGCCTCATAGGAAACCATGCCATCAGACTAGGTGTCCCGGCTAATGATTTCTGTAGAAGCTGCCTAGATGAGGAGGAAGTGGAAAGCGTCCCACACCTCCTATGCTCCTGTCCGGCCCTGGCGTCTATTCGACGTCAATATTTAGGTGCCTACTTTTTTGATGACTTGGGTGAACTTAGTACGGTTCCCATAAATAATCTACTTCGCTTCATTACAGGCTCCAAATGGTTTCCCTCGGACAACTTATTGGTTTGATCCCGATCAAACCATGTGGCAGCACAATGGATCAACTCTGGTCTAGGTGCACACACACAGGAAAGCCACATCTCACATAACATAACATAAATAAATAGTTTGTTATAACAACTTATGTTAGTAATTTGGGAATTGGTGCCGTTCTGTCGCAAGCACATTCGGTTAACTATAGCACCACTGAAAAGGAGTGTCTAGCTATTGTATGGTCCATACGACAGTTTAGACCGTATATCTATGGAAAAAAGTTTAAGATCAAAACTGACCACCGACCGCTTACGTGGCTTTTCAATGTAAAAGACCCGGGTTCAAGATTGGTTCGATGGAGGTTAAGATTGGAAGAATATGACTATGTAATTGAGTACAAAAAGGGTGTAGACAACGCTGTAGCAGACGAGCTAAGCCGAAATTGAATATGTCCTATCCAAAAAGCTCATTATAGCAAAGAAGTCCAGGATGATATTAGAGATATTTTTGGAAGTGATTCTTCTATTTGTGAAAGTGATAGTGTTTCTCTAACACGAACTTATAATGAAATTTTCCAAAATTCCCAAAGCACTGAATCGAACGAAAATAACAATACAGAGGTAGTATCAAATCAGGAAGAAACATTTGATAACAATTACTCCGAAATTGATGAAATAAATGATACAGGAGTCAAAGTTATTACTGATATTGTTGAGTACAGTATTGGAAAAACTTGAATAAGGACGTAATCGAGTATATACAGAAATGTGTACCTTGTCAAAAGCAAAAGATTAACAGACATCCCATCCTATGAAAATAGTTTCTTCCGATCATTGTTTGGAAAAGGTTGCAATGAATTTAACAGCACCGTATACCGAAAATAAGAAAACAATAAACTGTTTTACAATACAAGATGATATAAGTAAATTCATTAAATATGTTCCAATAGAAAATAAAAGAAGCGAAACTGTTGCTAGAGCCTTTACAAACAAATGGATCCTAAATTTCGGACTACCGAAATTCATATTTACAGATAACGGACTAGAATTTGTCAATAATCCTATGAAAGAATTATGCAAAATGTTCGGAATAAAACATATTAAAACAAGTAACGCATATCCGCAATCGAATGGTTCAGCTGAGAGGTCACATGCCATAAGACTAAATCAGAGTATTCAAAATTGTTTAGATATGCTGCATTTAGTCATAATACATCTATTCACAACGCTACAGGATTCCTACCTCACGAAATGTTGTTCGGAAGAAAAGTGAATACACCAAGTGCCTTTTATAACCTAAAGTTTAAAACTACAACTGATTATATGCAGGAACTACAACTGAAATTACTCAGAATGGAATCAGAAGCTAGACGAAACTTGCTAGGAATGAGAACTAAGGCAAAAGTAAGGTATGATAAGAGAATTGAACCTAGAATAAAAGAATATAAAGAGAACGACCTAATTTTGGTTGAAAACGATAGTAGGGACAAATCAAGTGAAAAGTATGTAGGTGCTTATAATATCATTAAGGTTGAAGATGATTATGTGATTATTAGAAGAAATAAGAAACATATGAAATATAACAAAAGGAAAATCAAACATTATATGGTATAATTTATGCATTTTTACTTACAGATGCATTTTCATATCAACTACTTCTGCCTTTAGTTGGGAATCAATACCCTCAAATGGTATCTACTACAAACTGAGGCAAAAAAAGGGAAAGTATCAATTATTAGCAACATAGACTTTAATCAAGTTGAAGATCAGTTAACTTCTATATACAATATTATAATTAATGTAGATGAAAACAGTTTATTAGAAATACCTGAATGCAATGAATTTATAAAGAAAAGCAAATTGGAAGTCAACAAATTAAGAAATAACTTAAGAACAGTTTATCAGTTACTAGGAATAGAAAGGAGGTATAGACGAGGGTTAATAAATATTGTTGGCTCTGGAATCAAAATGCTCTTTGGAACTTTAGATAACGAAGATACCGAACGATGTGAAGACGCTACTAGGATTTCAAAGGAAATTTCAGAATGCCTACATAAAAGCCAACAGGAAGAGGTAAAAATATTAGATGGCTTAAGTTATCAAAATAAAATTCTGAAGGAATCATATCTCGAACTTGGAAATATAACACTAGGCATGAAACATGATTTTGAACAACTTGCAAATACTGTAAACAAAAACAGTGTTTATGAAAGATTCAGGGAATATTTCATTGAATTCAAAATAAAAGTTTACTTTCTAATAGATCATACTGAGCTTGTGACTGATTAAATTACTCAAGGAATTCTATTTTTGAAAGACAATATTATTCATCCCATAATTATAGAGCCAAAAAAATTTGTAGAATTGTTATATAGCAAAATACTAGAAGAAATTAAACCGATATTTTATCTTTTTTTTTATTTTATTTTCATATTATATGTTTCTGCGAAGCCCTATAAAGGCTTTTCTGCAGAAGATTGTGGTTCAGAGTTCGTTACAGTTAATTTTAGATGAAGAAGGAAACCTGGTTTCATCCTGGTATTTTGTCTTCAGAAATCTTCGACAATTCTTTGTACAATGTGTATCGCTATGACCGTGCTGTCCAGCAAAGAAATCTCGTTGCCGATTTTAGATGTTGAACAAAATTGCTATCGGATGTACGTGCATTAATTTCATTGCCACTTATATACCTTCAGGTAGTAAAATAGATACTTATGACAAATGTATTGTTAATCTAGAATTCATAAACGAAACATTTTCTGAAACTGATATTATCTGTATTGTCGGAGATTTTAACATTGTAGATGTAAATTGGTCTTGGTCCGATGATGATAAAATGCTTATTCCAAATAATGTTAAAAAAGATTATGAATTAGCTCGTATAGATTGTTTATATTCTCTTAATTTATGCCAAATCAACTCGATACCCAATTCTCAAAATAGAATTTTAGATCTTGCATTTATAAACTTAAATGACATTGAGGCTAATGTGTCTGAAGCACCGTCTAATTAATAATTAATTTTATCATAAGCAATTGTTAATTGAAATTAATCTCTATAGTTATCAAAAAGAGAACCATAGTTTCGTTTGTTTCTTTAACTTCTTGAAAACTGATTTTGTTAAATTGAATTCGTATTTTAACTCTTGCGATTGGTATACCGATTGCGATAATCTGTGTCTAGCTGATATGTACAATCGTTTCCTTGATATAATCAATCTCGGGTTTTCCTTGTGCGTTCCATCCATATTGAAGAAAAACCGATCGAATCCTCCTTGGTATAGTAGAAACCTTCTTCATTTGAAAAACATGAAGAACAAAGCCTATAAACGATTCAAATGTTCGGGATATGAGTCCGATAAAGCCGTTTTTTGCAAGCTTAGGAAGGATTTCACTGTTCTTAGTAAGTTTTTACACAATAATTATATACTTGCAATAGAAAGTAAGCTTAAAAATGATTCAAAATCCTTTTGGACCTATATTAATCATAAGCGATGTTCAACTGGGCTACCTTTACAAATGTTTTATAAAGACTCGATATCCACAAGTACTTCGAATTCTGTTGAGCTATTTGCAAAATTTTTTGAGTCAGTTTTCTGCCCTTCAGTTACTCTTGTCAGCTTCAAACCTTGTTTCGTATCCAAAATAGGCGTTGGCCATTTAACTTTGGAGATTCATGATATGTTTTTTATAGTTTTGAAATTTTCTATGTGTCTTAAATCCTTAATTAACTGTTTTCTCCCGTAGTTGTTGAAGAATCTGGGTTCTTCAAGCATGCCTTGCGCCCGCCTTCTGGTGTTGATCCCATGTTGAATTGGTATGATAAACCGATTGTCATCGTAGTACTCCAGTATAAGGGTCATCTTAAAGATGTCTTCCACTCGAAGAATTTTAAATCGTTGTAGTTCCGGAAAATTACGCTGGTTATGTTATATTTTCTTCAAAACTGTGTTTTGAAGTTTCTGAAGTTTTCGGATGTGTGTTGCAGATACATTGCCCCAAGCAAGTATTCCATACCTTAATTTGGATTCTACTAAGGCGAAATAGACCTGCTTAAGTACGGACGTTATAGTGTGATATTGCAGATGGGTTAATGCGTATAAAGCTTTTCTTAGGTTCGAACGCAACCCATTGATTTGCACATCCCAAAGAAAATTGCAATCGATGGTGACCTCTAGATATTTGTAGGTCTCTACTATGTCGATAGGACAGCTAGTTAGTTACCACAAGATTCATTTTTAAAGTAGATTTTACCTTGTGTAGCCTTGCATTGAGGACTTCGTATGTGCATCATCTTAGACACCATTTTACAGCGTTGCTGAACTCTTCTTGCATAATTTCTGTTGCCGTATGCAAGGACCTATGGCGCACCACTATCGCCGTATCATATGCATATGCAAATGGTATTGCATTTTTAAAGACTCAGCTTTGATCCTTGAGGGACTCCATACTTAATGTTCTCCTTTCGACTATATATATTGTTGATTTTGACGCTAAAAAGTCTGTTTCTTAAATATTCTCTAAGCCAATCTGCCATTAGTCCTCTTATTCCAATATGTCCTAAAACATGGTGGCTTTTATTTAGGCTCTCATTGATACAATTAGCGAATTCCCCTAACAGCTTACCAGTACTTTTATTTTTCTGGAACCCGTACTGACTTGTGTTTATCAGAGAATTTTTGCTGATAAATCTTGTATCCTGTTTGTCATGACTTCTTCGAGGCACTTTTCTACTACAGGCAATACTGAAATTGGCCTGTAATTGTTGAGTTCCGTTTTGGTACCTCCTTTATAAATCGGCCTGACTACGGCAGTTTTCAAGGTTCCAGGGATCTTTGCTTGATTAATGCTCAGGTTCACGAATTTGCACAGAATTGGGACAAATATATTGGCGTGTCTTTTTATATCTCCGGCTCTTATACCGTCAAAACCTGGCGACTTGCTATCGCTTAGCGAATTTATTATTTTTCGTATTTCTGGGAAACTTGTTTCTCTTACGAACATTGATCTATCTAATGTTGAGCTTGTGTGTGTCAAAGTAACAGCGTCACATTGATGAATAATGTTTTTTATTTGAGTGCTAAAACTATTTGCAAATGTACTAGCTAGATTACTCAGACACATTTTTCCAGAGAAGTTCTTTGTGATAGTTTCATCAACTCCACGTTTTTTCCTTCCCAGTATCTCGTTTATTAAGCTCCAGGTTTTGAGGGGATCAGATCTGATTTGGTTGAACTTGGTTTTATAAAAAAAGGATTTTTTTGCCGTTATTTTCTGAATGTTTTATATTTCAGTTCACAGCTTTTACTCAGTCTGTTGTTCTTTAACCTTCTGTAAAGATCGTCCCTTTTTTATATTTGGCGATCAACTCAGGTGACATCCAAGGATTATGCTTTTTTTGTTTTTTAAATGCTTGATAGAAATCGCATTATCATAAATATAATTAATTTTCTCACTTAATTTTGAATAAAGTGAAACAGCATCACTTTCATTAATGATTTCATCCCAATTCGTTTCTGTTATCAATTCGTTAACCTTTACGTTAGATATATAGGACAAGCTGACTGTGTTTTCATTAATAGCAGATTTTTGCATTGGTGGGAAGTATTTGGTCGGTGATAGAATTTTCAATTACTGCAGAATTAATTTGGTTATGAATATCGTTAGTTAAGATGTGATCAATGGTTGATTTCGATCCTGTGTTCGGGTCTACCCTTGTAAACTTCGTGATCACATTTCTCAATCCTAATGACGCCAACATCTCAAGATATTCTTTTACACCATACAAATCCACATCATTCACATTGATGTTCATATCACCCATTATCACAATATCGTCCTTTTTTCCCAGTTGTCCAACGTTGTTTCCGAATTTTTCAATAAACGTTTTTCTGCTGTAACCTGGTGGTCTATATATCCCAATAATAAAAATATTCTTATTCTCTCCTTTAATTTTAATTTGGATGTTTTCATATGATGTTAAGCGTATTGCAGTTCATTACGTATTAACATCAGTATTCAGCCTCCTCTACGTTTATTTCGATTCATAAACTCCGCTTGGAAACCATCTATACTGTTGTGTCCTATTTTTTCTTCTTCAATATTAGTTTCAACCAATACTATTATATTAACCATATTGATGAAGTGACTAACGTTTAGGCAGAAATCATTTCAGTTCTTACGCAAGGATCTTATATTGAAACATAGATAGCAACATTTGTTTTCATTCAATTCATTTATGTTGATGTCACTAAAGCCATTCATTACCCTACAATTCAATTCGACAATTACATCATTTGTGTTATTCATTTTGGTGTTTTTTTTTGTATTTCGTTTTGTTTACACACAATACAGTTATTGAGTGCGATTGATTGTGCTAACATCGTCAGCGGTACTTATCAACATCGACTGCGTACCTTCATTCTGTCTAGCCAGTATTCTTCCCGCACTCTCCCACACAAATTCCCAGTTCTATTGTCTCGCTCTCTCCTTTGCCATCCACATCCACATCCACATCAAGTGCTGTAGCATCAGGCAAAGCTGCGCTGGCGCTTGCAGTGTTGTTGGTTTTTTGCAGTACTGCTTTTAGTTTGATCGAGCGAGTGGAGCGCGTTTGCTTCATGAACTGCATTTTTTTATGTTTGATGCAAATGTTGCCACTATTGTCAACCGTTCGAGGTTTTTTTGTTTTTGTTCTGTAAATGTCAGTGACATCAGTGTCGTTAATCTCTAGGTTTATTGTTTTTGCTATTCCCTTTACTACCTCAATTAGATTTTCTTGTGGTACTTCATTAAAACAGAAAATAAAAACGATTATTATTTAAGTGATGATTTAATAACTGATTGTAATAAGATTAGTAATTTCTTTATATGTAACGAGCTCCCATTCAAATCTAGTATTGTTAATGATGATTGTGAACTAACAACTTTTATGAACCGGAAAAGTAATAATTGTTACATAAAACAAATTTCAAATCATATCGAAGTATTTCATAGATTGGAAGAAAACGTTTATCTATTTCCTCTAAGTGAAGATACAAAATGTAAACGTAAATGTGGAAGTGCAGGAAAAGTTAATGAAGAAACTTTGTATAGCATAGGAATCATAAATCTGGAAAAAAATTGTACGTTCGAAACAATCGAAACAAAAATAATTACTAAGGAAACAGAAATAACTGTAAAAAACGAAGACGTGTATTTCTTTCCTATAGAAGATTGTTGCTCAAATATAAAACTCTACCATGTTAACTCAGAGGAGACAGTAACACCGAAAATTAAGCTAAAGGATTTGAAAGAACTCCAAGATCTCACAATCGAAATCAAAAATTACGAACATTCTATATCTCGAAAATGAAAGTCTATTCCACATCATGCCCAAGGCGCTTTGTTAGGAATAGGAGGAGTTTTTGTTCTTCTTGCATTAATTTATTCGATATTAAGACTTACTAAAGGAAAAGGTATTACAATCTTCCGAAATTGTTTTAATAAAAATAATAAACACCCGATAATCGAAAAGGAAAAAATAGTTCATTATTAAGATAACGATCGTACCAGATGTGTTCTGAAAGGACCAACTTGAAGAGTATTTGAGATAGATGATATTGAAATAGATAATAAAATAAATAAATAAATTATAAACAACAACTAACTAAATCACCCCGATCACGAAAGGCGTTTTACTAAAACGACAAAAGGCGCTTTAGGAGGCGAGTCATTTTTTAGGCGTTTTATTATCGGTATCACGAACCTTAATCGATTCGAGTTTATGTTCCACATTCATTCAACAACTGAGCTGACTGTCAATCTGAAGTTTCAAATTGTTAAATTATGTTGCTTTCACAAATTCAATCGAAATAAACATATTTGTATTGTCTTTATGTGTGATATTGATGTTTATTAATAAAATTACTCTGTGGAATCAAGGTTTTTAAATAAATATGGACAGCATTTGATTGTAGTAGTGACGATGACGTCAATGGTGAAAGTCCTGCATCACCAGAAAGGGAGGAGGTTTCCATTATATTTGAGGCACTTGCGCTTTTTGTTGATGTAATTAAAATTATAAAGTGCTTGTTTCGGAGTAATCTTTTTCGTTTCGTTTGAATACTATTGCAACCAACTAATCAATGTCGCTTAAAAATGTTTGTGTGAATGGTTCCCCTCCCGTAGCTTCGCAATCGTTCCTGTTCTGCACAAGTTTCTTGCTCACTTTAAACTTTAGATCACGGGAAATCTATCTTTTACAGATAGCTCTAAACTATTCTAAAGTCCTGGTACCTCCTTCCACCCAGTTTTGGTTGAAAATGTTTGAAGAACACTTCTTTTGAAATTTGTTGTTAAATTTGCATTTTCCTGCATTAGTTCAAACAGGTGTATTGTTTGTTTTGGACTAATATTTGAATCCTAATTAATGCAAAACACATTCTTACACCATTTCAATTAAAGAATTGAAAAAAATTTAGTTTTTACATGATTTTCCATACGAGGCGTTAAAAAATCCATATCGACTTCTTTTGTCGTTTTACTTGGCGTTTTAGTATACTAAAACGCCTATCAGAATACCAAATCACGACAACTGTCGCGCAAGAAATACGTTCTACATGAGGTTAAACGCCAAATGTCATTTTATGACGTAAACTACTTTCAGGACAATCGTGATACCGACATCAGAGAGTCGTTTTTTGACAAGGCGTTTAACGCCTTTCGTGATCGGGGTGAATAAATTTATTGTTTAGTTTTAAGGTGGGAGGTGTTATGCATATGCATAACATGAAACCACATGAAACATAATATGCAGCGCATGTATCCGGTCGGTTCCCTCCAGAAGCGGTTGAAATCTACGCCATCCAGGGGAAAGGACACCTCCAATCCGGCAAATCTCCGGTCTATAAGTCAACTTCCGAATATCAGCAAGGTATTCGAAAAAGTGATCAATAGAGCCTTGCTCAAGTGGGTTGAGAACAATCATATAGTGCCAGATAATCAGTTCGGTTTCAAGGCGGGACATGATACAATACATGCCGCGTCGAAACTGGTATCCGATATACAATGGAACAAAAACAAAAAACAATGCACGGGTGCTCTGCTGGTTGATTTGGAAAAAGCCTTCGACACCGTTTGGTTAGAATCACTTTTTTACAAGTTAAACAGATGGGGCATTAATAAACCACTCCTGTACATGTTGCTCAATATGCTCACCGGCAGAAAGTTCGTTGTCAAAAACGGCAACTTGACTTCTGCTGGCACTTTCATGATCAAAAACGGTCTGCAACAAGGTGCGGTCAATTCGCCAATACTATTCAATATTTACACGGCTGATCTAATAGGATCCTTTCGGCACGCGATAGCGTAAGCGGACGATTTGATCGCGTACAGATCAGGGCCCAAAATTGAAGAAATTGTTACATGCCTGCAGTGTGACTACGATGAGATCCAGCGTTTTTGCGATGACTGGAAGTTGAACATTAACTTAGATAAATCGGAAACAATTCTTTTCAGGACACCGTTGAGTAGCGCTTCAGCGGATACTAAAAAGAATTGGCGAAAGTTCTCTGTTGTTGGACAAAACGGACAGCCACTGGCGAATAGAAGTGTAGTCAGATACCTGGGGATTTGACTGGATCAGTATCTATATTTTAACAAACATGTAAATGCTGCTCTTGCCAGAGCTAGAGGTGCTTTTGCTCTTACAAAGAGACTGTTTCATAACAGCCAACTCGATGTGAGGGTGAAGGTTATCTGCTACATGGCCCTTATCCGGCCAATGCTTGCCTATGGGTGCCCCGTGTGGTTCAACGTGGGAGCAAGCTTTATGGAAAAGATGAGGGTGTTTGAGATTGCTTGTCTTAGGACTTCCCTTCGCCTCTATCGAACGCCACAGTCCCAGTACAAAAAATTCTACTTAAATGCGGTCCTATACAATAGGGCCAACATGATAAGAGTGGACAATTTTCTGATTAAAATAATCCGTAGGCACATTGCAAGAGCAATGACTTCGACGAATAACCTGATCTTCGGGGCTTACTACCCCAATTATAGATACCACGAGATGGTTCGTGGTACTAAACGGCTTCGTCCCCCCAGAGTCATTCCAACATCTCGATCAGGCAGGTCTGATTCAGGATAGATCAGCAGTACCGTTAATCTTCCACGTAGCCCGTACATCTGTGGATAGGCGACTTAGCTACGACCGAGACGTCGCACAGAGCACTGAGGAGCTTCTCAGGTTCAGTAGGTCGGTATCTACCCGAGATATTAAAGATGTAGGCCAGCAGCGCACCAAATTTTGGTGGCAGAAAGAGCTCCCTCCTCGATCCCTTATAACCCGGGGTAACACCAATTGGTTCCAGAGTCGGCCAATACACTTATCGCCATGGCCGGCGTACACAGTTAAATCTGTGTCCTAATTATAAGTTCGCCCTAAGTCAAAAAAAAAAATTTAAAACGAACTATATATTTTTTATATAATTTACGTTTTAAATGTAAATAGTTGTATGTATACATGTACGTACGAGTTGTACTTATATACTCGTATATGATGTATATCTATATATAGACATTAAGTTTTGGGTGTATGTATGCATACAGTAGAGGATAGGCTAAGATAGGTTAAGATAGTATGTAAATTATTTACAATAGTATGTAAGGTAGCATGTAAGACAAAAAAAACCAAAGACTTAGGATTTAGATTTAATGTATTCTTAAGACACGAAAATTTCAAGGTAACTAAGTTCTTCTTTTCTTATTTTCTTAGTTGCAAGGAATGATTTTTTTTAGTAGAACTAAAATGTATGTATGTAAATTAAAACGTCGAAAGACATTAATAATTCATTTGGTGTAGCTTAGAGAGCCCGTATAGGGCCAATAAGTTAGAATAAGATTATGTTAGTTAAGATAGTTTTAAGCGTTTTTTGTCTAGCATATAAGACTACTGAAGTCAATAATAAAAAAAATGCACAAAAAAAATGTATCCGGTCGACCGATGGACTACGACCCATGCATAAAATGTAAACGCAGTGAAATTCACCTCGCGCGTGTATTTATGCATGGGTTGCAAAATTCGACATTCGACGATCGGTGCAAGCGTTGCTTCAGAAAAGTTATGGAATCATTACGATACTAAGAGACACTAAATAAAATTCGTTTGAATGATAAAAAGTGTTTTTATTCTGCTACTTCGCGCATAACAGTGCTTCAACTTCCGCGGAAAATGTTTCTGACTGAACCAATTTGATGAGTCAATATCTCGATGCAATTAATTCCTCTGCTGTTAGTGGATGAGTTTTTAATGACAGCTTCTTTTCCGGTTGAAGGTTGTTAAAATATCTTCGCCATATCGCTACAGTACGGATGAGACGTTTTAAGCTGGAACATTTTTCGATGACTGCGCAGTGAAAGACAACGTGTACAAAGTTTGTGAGTATGTTTGTTAATCTATTATATAAAAATAAGTCGGAATTTCCTTCCTGACGCTATAACTCCAGAACGCACGAACCGATTGCCACGGTTTTGCATTCGTTGGAAAGGTCTCGGGCTCCGTTAGGTTTATAGCAAACAAAATTCAGGAAAAATTTCAACAGAAAAGCAGGAAAACAGGGAAATACATTTTTCACATACAGCGCCATCTCTGATACATAGCATGTACTACAAACCAATATGGTTTTGCATGGTGGTGGAGGAGATAGCGCCAGTACGTGGTGTGTGAGTATCCCTCACGAAAATAAGTACGTTTCATTTTAAGTAAATGGCGCCGGTGCGTGATACATTGTTTGACAGCTACTCATTGTATTCTGCTCAGTTAATTTCATGTGACATTTATTATGCGCACGTTCTTTCAAACGCTAACTTAAAACCGGTATTGTGTTCACTGTGAAATTGTGAAATTGAGGTTAAAGTTATTAGTTTCCTAAGAGTTCAATTGGAAACCATCAAATCAATCACGCGTATTGTGCAAATTTTTATTCAATTTCAACAGCAGGCATTTGTCCTTAAGGTGGTAAGTTGAACTGTGAAAATAATGTGGATCGTGCATTTGAGGTTAAATTCACCAGTCTGTCCATAGTCCAAAATGCCTAGAGGACGACGTGTGAACATCGGCCGCCGCACAAGACATGCAAGCCAGCAACAAGTGTATACACAGAACTTAAGCGAAGAAAGACAAAATATAATAAGAAAAAATTCCCGATTGAGACAACGCGTGAGCACACGAAGATCATTGGCATCATACAATCGCTTGGCATTCCAATATGATCCCACTGCGAACTACAGTGATGATGACAATTTAGATATTGGACCAATGACGACTGTTAAAGTTCAAAAGAGAAACGGCTGGATTGTGCTGCGCAAGTGGAAAAGTCAAACTGGATCCATTACTTACACCACCACAGCCACTGAAACCATTGTTCGATGGAAGTGATCCCGGTTCCAACCATTTTCTTCAAAGCATCCTTGAATACAATAACTGCTTTCGCATGACTTCCTTTGGAGCTAATATAATTCGAGAAGGCGGCTTCATGCCGACTTGCAAGGTAAAAGATACAACACACACAACCAATCACTTACACCAATCAATCACACCAACACAATCAATTGCAACACATAACAACTACACATGCACCACACACTACTCCATCACACGATCAGAAGTCACACCGTATTCTTCAACAAATGATTGTTTGCAATTACAGATACAAGGACAAATATATCATTTGCATCGTTCAATGGTGCCAACACCAGATGAACCGCATCAATTTCTGCAAATATATTTCATTTCGTCGATGGTGGATCAGCTGAATGAGCGGTGCAATATATAGGGAACACAACAGTTAAAGAGACGAATTATTGAACAGTTGTAAGCATTTTTTCAGGCTAATAACGCTGTGGTTAATATGTTCAAAACAACATTGGAACGAATGCCATCGGATACGCACAAATTTGTCATAAGAGCGGATCGTACCCCAACAGGTGAACATGTGCGAAGATTCAATGCACCCACCGTTGATGATGTTGCTGCAATTATTGTTGGCGATCCAACTAAATCACGAGACATTGTCGTTCAGCGAAGATGCAATATCATGCATCGTGTAAACGAGACACATCGATTGTACGATGCGTTACAATATCCAATCATACGGATACGACATCACGTTGAAGATGGTCGATCCAATTACAGGTACAATATTCACACACTAATTATTGCTATTATTGGTTTCCATTAACAATCCATTTAATTTTGCATTTTCAGGCGTATCAACGAACAAAAATCTAAGCGCAATGAATTACAATGCGTATCGTATGATGATTCATACACATGAGGAGAATGTCATTCTGAAGTGCCGTCGGCTATTCCAGCAATTCGCTGTCGACATGTATGTCAAAGTCAAAGACCGAACGTTTAGCGTTCATCCGATTCAATCAGGCAAAGCTACGATCTGAGGACTATATACACTTGCATGATGCTATTCATTCAGATGGTAATGTTTAGAATATTGGACGCCTGACGATTCTCACATCATCTTATATCGGAAACCCACGCCACATGCACGAATACGCTCAACGGTATGACGTACGTGCGGAATTATGGAACTCCGGATTTATTTATTACGTTCACATGCAATCCGAAGTGGACGGAAATTGAACGTGAGTTGGACCCGGGCCAAAAACCGCTAGATCGCCATGACATAATCACCAGAGTATTTCAGCAAAAACTCAAGGTTATGATGGATGTGCTTACTAAGTATAGAGTTTTTGGTGACACACGTTATTATATGTACTCGGTGGAATGGCAGAAGCGTGGACTACCGCATGCTCATATCCTAATTTGGTTGCTGAACAAATTACATTCAAATGAAATGGATGACATCATATCAGCTGAAATTCCTGATCCAGTTACTGATCCCCATCTACACGACATTGTGACGACACAGATGGTGCATGGACCGTGCGTTGCATTAAATCCATTATCGCCTTGCATGGCTGATGGAAAGTGCACAAAACGATATCCGCGACCGTTAGTTGCTGAAACAGTCACAGGGAACGATGTATATCCAGTTTATCGTCGGCGTTCAAAAGAAGATAATGGTCGAACTATCAAAGTTAAAGTTCAAAATCAAGAGATTGCGATCGGAATTGAATTCATTGTACCATATTGCCCGCTGCTATCACGAATTTTCGAAACACATGCGGACGTTGAGAGTTGTCATTCAGCCAAATCAGTCAAATATTTGTGCAAGTACGTCACAAAACGCAGCGACATGGCTGTGTTTGGTATTGCGTCGGAAAATGCGAATGTCGAAATCAGCAACTTCCAAATGGGCAGATACATCAGTACTAATGAAGCACAGTGGCGATTATTGTCATTTCAAATTCATGAAAGATATCCACAGTTGTACATTTAGCAGTGCATTTGGAAAATGGACAAAGAGTTTACTTCACTGAGGCTAATCCGGTACAACGAGCTGAGAGACCACCATCGACAACATTGACTAGCTTCTTTGCAATGTGTGAAGCAGATCCATTCGCAGCGACGCTGATGTACGTTGAAATGCCCAAGTATTACACTTGGAATCAATCAACAAAGAAATTACAACATCGCAAACAAGGAACCCCAGTTCCAGATTGGCCACAGGTGTTTTCCACTGATGCGCTAGGTCGCATGTATACTGTTCATCCTAAAAATGACGAATGTTTTTATTTGCGACTGCGGTTGGTAAATGTACGTGGACCAAAATCATTTGCGTATTTGAAAACTGTGAATGGCCACCAATGCCAAACATATCGAGAAGCATGTCAACTATTGGGTTTGCTGGAGAACGATTCTCATTGGGATTTAACACTTGCGGATTCAGTTGTTTCATCAAATGCGTACCAAATACGAACGCTGTTCTCAATTATCATCACCACATGTTTCCCTTCACAACCAATTCAGTTATGGAACAAATACAAAGACGACATATGTGAAGATATCTTGCATCGCTTGCGCATTCGAACGAATAATCCCGACATGCAAATAACCGGTGAAATCTACAATGAAAGATTGATTCTGATTGAGGATCCATGCTTGACCTTTGCAAACAAGCTACTGATTGAAGTAGGAATGATTGCACCAAATCGATCGATTCACGATGCATTCAACCAAGAATTAAATCGAGAGCTGCAATACAATGTTGATACATTGCAGGAATTCGTTCGAAATAATGTGCCGTTGCTGAATGAACAGCAAAAACAAGTATACGAAATTGCACTAATGCAAGCGGTGGACAATAATACTGGTGGTCTATTCTTCCTGGACGCACCTGGAAGAACAGGGAAAACATTTGTCATTTCATTGATTTTGGCCACTATTCGATCAAAATGTGACATAGCTTTGGCGTTAGCATCATCTGGAATTGCGGCGACTCTTCTAGATGGCGGTCGGACTGCACATTCTGCGCTTAAGTTGCCACTCAATTTAAACACAATTGATATTCCAACATGCAATATTTCCAATATTTGCAATATAAAGCCCGCACCACCACAAGTTGGTCTTTTCTAGTTCCTCTGGTGAGAGGCCACGTGATGCGATGTCTGCTGGATTCTCCTTACTTCGTACGTGTCGCCAGATGTCTGATCCAGTTAGATTTTGTATGTCCGTCACTCGATTAGTAACGAACGTTTTGCTTGTTGAAGGATTTCCACGAATCCAAGCCAAACAAATTGTCGAGTCTGACTATGCGTATGCTTCTACGTTGGTGAATTGCATGGACTTCAATATCCGCTGTAGAAGTTTTGCCAGTAGATGTGCTGCACAAAGTTCCAGACGTGGAAGGCAAATTGGCTTCACCGATTCTACCCTTGTCTTCGAGGCAAGAATATTTATCTCCTCTCGCCCATTTTTGATTATCCAGGCGTATATGACGGCAGCATAAGCCTTCTCTGAGGCATCGCTGAAGCCATGTAGTTGGACCAAAGCTGACTCCTCGAACCCGATCTAGCTAGGAATCTCGATGTGCTGGAGGCAATCTAGCCCCTTGCGGAGATTGATCCATTCCTCTGTCACTTGCGAGCGGTGAGTCCCACGATGATTCGTTGCGCCACAATTGTGAGCCACACAGTGCTCGGAGAGTGTGCTCAATTCCATAGATGCTCATTACCTTAACTAAAGCTGTTACAAGAAGAACCTTCGTGTTGAGCTGGTTGACATGTGCATTGAACGTCACGTTTGATGTTGATGGCCCAGGGTTGTGTGCTGTTGCAATTGGTGGCATGGTGGTCGTAACCTAAACAGTTGGAACAAATTTAATTCTTCTTCACTGTTTCGGTTCGAGTTTTGGCGTCCATGCTTAAGTCGACAAAGTGTCAGTCAAACCGTGATTGAACACACATTGGGTCAGTTTTAAACCCAAGGTTAACGATCGCTTCGGGACAACACACCCCGAAACATTGGCCAAACGTGACGTTCAATGCATTTTTTATGTTGACTGTTGACGTCACCCTTTTGTTGCTGGGCACACAGATATGTAATTTCACAAGAAATAAAAGCTCTTGATCTGTTTAACGCTATAAATGACCTTTTATTTGGTCTGTTATTTTGATATTAATTATGGTACCTCGGTTACCATCGCTTGTCACGTCAGCCGTTAAGCTTTTGTTATAGACATATGTACATCATTACATCATTTGGGAGAGATCTTTGACCTAATTTACTTTAACTCTTCCCAAAGAGATGGGCTGAAGACCCCAATGCAACAATCTATGTGCTTTATATTTATGTTTATAAACATTTTGATATGCTCTGCCTCGTAAACTAGGTTTTCTTTTCTTTTCGTAATATAGAATGTTACATGTATTAGAAAGAGACAGAGCATACGATTATTTCGCGCACTTCGCACACTTGACAGTTCTCAAAGTTGTTTATATCATCTCCTATCTCAGTGTGTGAAGTTCGGGTTTATTTGAAATTTATAATTTCATTAAAATAATATTCATTAATTAATAATTCATTCAATTCAATTCATTGAACTTTTTTCACTGATTATTTGTGTTGCCGTATTTTAATATAATATATAATACTGTCCAAGCAAAACACACAATGCTCCATGTTCAACAGACACTTTTATTGTAATTCAAAATAATAATTCCATCAGCTTGTCACTTCGGTTTTGACAGCTTCATATTGTTGGTTTTTGCATAAACTTACAGACAACTGGATGGCTGCGTTCAGACTCAAAATTCAATTTATATAATTCAACTACCTCAACACGTGGAAACTGATCTGCATCTTTATGCCATCCATTTCCACGGCTGCCTCGAAACTGCCCATTGTTACTACTCGGTTTTGTCCGAAACCTACCAGGCTTTGCTTTGTCGCCTTTAGCTTCACGTTGTCCATCATCAGCAAATAGTCGTACCTCAACAGGCATAGATCACTGCCAGTGTCTAATAGCGCTTCAAGCCTATAGCCCTTTACACATAAGCTCTTAAAGATTTGGTTGGTTCCGATTGCTAGAGCAACTCGAGTCTCTGTTACAAGGCTATCCGCTGTATTTCTGTGGACCGATCCTTCTCGTTGCAACTGATCTTAGGCTCGAGTTCTGCATTCGAACGACCTTTGTCCCTCTTGCCCACAACTGAAACATTTCCAACTCCTCTTGATTGGACAATCTTTCATCTTTCCTTTCTCTCAGGTTTTACTTGCTGCGAGCTGAACGTTGACTAACCCCCGATTAAATAACAAATGTTCTACATTATACGGGTAGTTGTTGGCTGCTGAACAATAAAAATGACCCTACACTCCAGCGTTCTACTGTCGACTGAATTACTTAACTACTCAGAAGCGAAACTTCCTAATCTGCTCTTTGTACTTGTGTCGTCGTCCTCGTTTGTGTTTGTGTGTTCGTCCGTTTTTTACATTATACAAATGCGTGGCATTATAGTGTGTTTGTATAGTCCGCCGTTGAGTGGCCTGACCGTAACGGTTGTCTGTGGTGTCGCGTGATCTGTATGTACTGTTCGCATAGTTCGTAGAGTAAATGATGTTCTGTTTCGCATCTCATCCTACATGTATGTATATGCCAAAGGAATTGGAGAGGAGTAGTAGATTTACACGCCTTTACAAGCTTTATCGGCGCCGTCATATAACGCCACGTGAAATAACTTTAGCAAAGTGTAATAATACTGAACATGGAAATTCTGTGTTATTTTGCTTTCATAAATTGAAGTATCACCGAATTTTAAAATTTTGCGTTATTTCGCTTTCATAAGGTAAACATTGCTTGTGAAATAAAGCCGAATTATCGTAATCAATGCTTGTTGGTTGTAATATGTACATATACACACATAAAAAGTGAACGTGCCCCCCATGCCTACTTAACTTTTAATGTGTGCATATGTACATATTGCAACATATTGCAACATATTTCACTTTATAATAATAATTATAATAATAATAATGGCGGCGCTACAGTCCGAGGTGGATCTGGTTCTAGCTTCTCAGCAACCACTCGTGTTGTGCGTGCTGTTGTTCTCTCACGAGTGGAGGGGACCTACAGTTTAATGCCGACTCCGAACGGCGAGATTAAGAAGCTTTTTTCTAGACAGTTATACTTTTTGAGCGTTGTCAGTGACTCGAAAGAGGTGGAGCCGTGAAAAAATGTTTGATGTTTTAATCGAAATTCGAACTGACGACCTCGACCGTAGGAGTCGACGCACCTACCCACTACGCCACGGCGCCCACATATTTCACTTTAGCAAAGTGGAAATTCGGCGTTATTTTACAGCATCACTTTATCAACGGTCGTGTACAAATAAAAATAAATGGTGAAACACTTCTTACTGGTAAGCGGTGCACTAATTCCCGATTATACAAGCTTTCAATGAGCATTATTCAACCAGATTAAAGTAACTCATTAGTTACCGAGAACATTGAAAAATCGCATAAGCGACTTGGGCATCTTAGTGTAGACTTAATCGAAATATCTGATTTATATAGAAAACTCGAAATTAAAGCCAGTGGACAATTTGTCTGCAAGGGATGCGCTTTAGGAAAGTCCCATCGACCGAGTTTCGAAACAACCGAAAAGTCAAAAAGCAACAGGTGAGCCTTATCTATAGGAGGTTCAAAGTACTTTTTTACTTATTAAAGACGAATTTTGAAGGGTGCCGTGGCATAGTGGATCGGTGCGTCGACTCCTACGCTCGATGTTGTCGGTTCGATTCCCGAAAAAAAAACATCAAACATTTTCTAACGGCTTCACCTCTTTCGAGTCACTGACAATGCTCAAAGAGTATAACTGTCTAGAAAAAAGCTTCTCAATCTTGCCGTTCGGAATCGGCATTAAACTGTAGGTCGCCTCCACTCGTGAGAGAACAATAGCACACACAACACGAGTGAGTGTGAAAAGCTAGGCCCAGATCCACCTCGGACTGTAGCGACCATTATTATTATTATAAAGATGACTTTTCGACTTCGGTTTATTTTTTGAAAGAAAAATCTGAAACTGCATAAAAATTTAATGATTTTAACGATACATTTTTGGTTGTAGTGTGCCAAAAGCGCATCAGGGACTAGATGACAAGAACAAACGCGCTGGATTCTCTAGAAATCGTTGTCAGACAATATGTTTGACATGTGTGTTTTAGCTACAGCTGTAGAAAATCCAAATTATGATGAATCCATATCAGGTGCAGAAAAATATCATTGGATCAGGGCTATGAAAGAAGAACTAGAATCTCTGCAAGAATCCAATATATACGAGGTGAGTACACGTGATAATTTAATGAAGCCAATACAATTCAAATGGATTTTGAAGCAAAAAATTGATGGTGATGGATTATTAAAGCCCGCTTAGTTGTAAAGGCTTACTCATACCAACCTGTAATAGATTTCAAAAAAACATATTCACAAAATTTGATTCCTTGCGAGTATTGTTATCAATAAGTGCTAGCAAAAATTTACATATGCGATAATTTGACATCCGAACTGGTTTCTTATTTAGTGAATTAATTGACGAAATTTATTTGGAGCCAACATCCGGAATTGAACTTGACAACGAAAATATTTGGAAACTGAAAAAGATTC
Source organism: Myathropa florea (assembly GCA_930367185.1). Lineage (NCBI taxonomy): Eukaryota > Metazoa > Arthropoda > Insecta > Diptera > Syrphidae > Myathropa > Myathropa florea. The sequence goes on from OV884003.1 coordinate 63,045,449, forward strand.
TACATGATTTGAAGCAATCACCGCATGTATGGAATCAAAAATTTACTAAAACACTGCAGAAATTTAATTGCAAACAGTGTCAAACTGAGCCATGCGTTTATCTCAGGAGTGGTACAGACATTCTCATTCTTGCTGTCTACGTTGATGACGAAATAGTTTTTTCATCCAACAAAGATCTTCTAAATGAATTCATTCAGCATCTGGAAAAATAAAACCAGGTTAAGGATAGTGAAGCATCTTATTTTGTTGGTATTCATACCTTATCTACTGATTTGAAGAAAACAATCCATCAGCAACAATATTGCAATCGAGTCTTGAAAAGGTTTAATATGGACACTGCATCTCCTATAATAACAAATGGTGATAAGAATGTGAAACTAGAATCTGCAATTGAAAAGGAGAATATAAACTTTCCATTTAAAGAAGCAATAGGATCTTATACGTACATCGCTGTTGCCACTCGGCCAGATATTGCTTATGCGGTAAATATACTCAGCCAATACTTAGATAACCCATCTAGTGCTCACATTACAGTTGTAAAACTAGTCTTTAAGTAAGCTGATATTTTGATAATGATGTGCCCGCAATGAAGGGAGGTGTTGAACAATATTAAAACATTTTAGACGCATTAAATTAACAAAATAATCAAACCTAACGTTTTGATGATCATAGAATCGGTTATTAACCAAAATGTCAAATAACGTCAGTTTGGATTTTTCTTGTAAAACGTATTTCTGAGTCCCTAAATTTCGTTCTTTCCTTTTTTGCATATTTTCTTAAATAAATATTGTACATACTCAGGAGTATATTTTTGTTTTAACTAAACAATGTGCCTGCCGTTCAGGCAGTCGTAATACCTCGCCTTAATTTAAAGGGAAACACGTTTTTGCAGTAGAACACATGAAAGTTGCATTTGTGCCATTCTGGTACGAAAGCCTAGAAGGTAATTTAATATGAACGAAACAGATATTTATGTTGGAGAAGATAAGAAAAATGCTGTTTAACGTAAAAAGATTACTGTATGTAAATTTATATTTTGCCAAAATTAATTATAAAAAATTGTAAACTACAGTGAGCGCCAAAAGATTGTAAAAGACTAAAAAGATTGGTTCCAGAATTCCGATTTTGACAATTTTTGAAAACTTTCTTTTATTTTCTAATAACAAAACAAAACGGATTGATAAAAAAAACAAGAAAATTTCAATAAAAAAATAACAAGAAAAACATACTTTTTTCGCGTTAAAGAAAGTGTAAACTAAACAAACATGCAAACTATATAACACAAAATTAGTACTTAGTCTGTTTGCCTTTCGACTTCAAACAGCTTCTAGTCGTCTTGACATTGACTCAGGCTGAGTTTGTAAATGTCAACAAAACGCGCATCACGTAAGCATCACTGCCTATGTGATGCGACGCAACAATTTTTTGATGTTGCTATGCATCACGATGCTTTACTTTTGTTGGCGTTTCGGAGCGGTTTATTATTTTGCGTTTCAATTGTTTCTTTCTTTTGTAAAAATGTCAAAGAAATTGGGGACAATTTTTTTAAATAATTTGGTTAAAAATGTTGGCAATTATAATGCCAGCATACGTCAATATATTTTAGAGAAGAAAAAGAGACAATTGAGTTGAAAAACAAGAAAATCCATCGCAACACAATATTCTATGATGTGCTGGTTGCTTTTGTTTACGCATCGTTGCTTTGTTGTTGCATTTTAGAAGTGATACATTGCCAAATGCTTGCAATTAAGAACGCTTAACGTTGCAGTACTGCGCTCATGTTGCGATTACGAACTCACGTTCAAATAACTTTTTAGTCCAATCGACAAGAACATTTGACATTCTTCCTTTAAAATTGATTTCGACGACTCGTTTTTGGAATTTTCTGTTTTCAGATCTGTGTATCCAAATAAACCCAAAAATGCTCGATCGGGTTAAGATCTGGAGATGGCCTGTTTCCCCTTTTTTTTCTTCGTTATTTCGTTATTGTTAAATTGAAATAACGATCTAATAGCGAAAGAATTTTTAAATAAGAGTTGAACTTCACCTCATTTGTTTGAATGTGAAGGGCTATCAGCTGTTCGAAAGAGTACCCATGTATTCACAATTGTGCAAAAACAAGCTGTCAAAAAAATGTCAGGGATCAAGTCTAATATCTCTATTAGTTGAATTCTGTCTTTCAAACTCCTTTCAAACATATTCAAAGAAATGAGGTGACCCTTATTTGAAAAATCGGTCGTTATTTGAAATCTATATTTTCAATATTAACAATATTCATTCTTTTTAGAAGTTATAAACCACAAATTAGTACGGCAGATACACCTCTTTTTAATTTTTAATTTAAAAGGAAACATGTTTTTGCAAAAGTAAAACCATGAAAGTTACGTTCGTACCAATTTTGTATGGAAACCTAAAAAGCTATTTAATACATAAATTTTAATTAAAGAACATTATCCAATGTTGTAAACGTAAAAAGATTGTCTTGCCTGCCTAAGTTTATATTTAGTCAGTTTTAATTATAAAATATTTTAAACCATATTAAATTGCTCACAATTTTTTTTCTAGACTTACGATAGTTTTGCACAAAAAAAACAAGGGTTAGTCTGATTTTCTTTTAATATGTAGCCAACTTTTAAACGAATATTTCGATAATCTTTTAATTTCTGTTTTATTTTGAATTAAGATAAAAAAGTAGTGTATTAATTTCCATAATAATTAAATTATAAATAAATTACTTGTATATAGATAACTCTTCGATATTATCAAACGAAAATATCATAACAAGAGTACCATTCGGACGACGCACAGTGGGGCAAAACGGCCTCAAAACTGGAAACAATTAAAAAAATTAAATAAGAAAGTTGATAATCTTTAGCTTGTTTCCCGTTAAATAACATATCAGTGCATCGAATGATCACTCATTTAAGTCATTTGCCTGCTCTCCCACTCTTTGGTAAGCATTTGAAGTCACAGTTTTATTACGTTTGCGAAAGTGATGTGCAAAAGTGAAAAAAAGTGTTGGTTTCAAAATACTGTAGTTTTGTTAAAAATTAAAAATTAAAAATAAAAGCTCCAGGTGTGTAGTTTAATATTCTAATCAGCCGTAAGCCATGTATGTGCCTGTTTTTAGTTGTTTTAATTAAAAATGAAAGTGTTTTCCAGAAACTAAAATTTTGTATGTCCTTTCTAAAACCTTAAGCATAAAGTAGGTTTCCACATCGTTCCACATCGAGATATTTGCATTTGTACATAGTTGAACTTGTTGGCTAATAGCTTCAAAAGAAATCGGCTTTTTTTAAATTAATTTTTAAAAATGTTGATCAACCAAACCAGAGTTTGGCAACACTGCTCGGAGATTTTTTAACAATACAAATCTCGTCTCCGAAATTTTGGGTGTTGATATAGTATTAATTGAAGAATTTCAAACAATTTTAGTGGCAATTTCAAGCGGATATAAAATAACAAAATCATGCACAAAATCTCAATCTATGGATTAGATGTAATATCCACCGCTCTTCTTCTTATGAAGCAGTTATCTAAAGAAGCTCAGGAGGCGAGAAATAAAGATCTTAAAAAATATCGCGAAAGCTACTGCAGAAAATGTTCCCGGGAGAGGACTAATCAAAATGTTTTTAATTTGATGTTGATTACATCTGATCCACTAATTAAAAGTCTGAAAAAAACTAAAAAAGAAAAGTGAAACTATTTCCCAAAGATGTTTTTAATTTGTATATTTGTTCAGGTAAAGGTGATGCATCTGATGGCAAATTTGAGAGCGACGATGATTTTTCATTCGATGAATAAATCTTTTAACTTCGCTGTAAAAACATTGAAACCAATTGACAAACAATATTATGCACTATACATATATATTCTTTATTACGTCTTTATATATGTATGTAAGTTTGTAAATAAAATTGTTCGATTTATGTGTGTTGCGGCAAGCTGCATATGCAGCAGTTTATCTGTAAGAAAAAAAGAAATATATTAGTTGAAATACGCAGATATATATGTAACTCTCCTTGTAAAGATGTACACTTCCCACGTCCCACGAAAATGTCCCGTCCAACCCCAGTTGCATGTGAAATAAAGATTCCTCCATTAGAAATGTTTTACGCATAAAAATATAGTTTAGTTATTTTATACTTACCCCGAAATTAAAGTAATTAATAATTTATTGTGCTATCAAATCAAAACACACTTGTTTTGATTTGAAGCTTTTGACATTTGCCATTTGTCAATTTGACATTTACGAACTGCACACATGCGTAAATGAGACGAGACTCGATATAAAAGTTCCAGTCGGGGAGTTCAGGCAAGCAAAATACAGGAGGATGGCGAAAATTAACGAAAGTTTAGACAAAGAAATTTAGTGGTCAAGTGACTTGGAAGGAAGGCACTTTTCCAATTTGGAAATTTTCGCAAAAGAAGGAATGAAAAAGAGATTCTTGGGAAAAGCGCGATCGCAATCGGCAGTGTTTTTTTTTTGTGGTGAAATTAAAATTAATTAATAATATTTACTAATTGAACGATCAATATTAAAAAATTATAAAAAAAAAAAAAAAAAAAAAAAAAACGATCTCTGTGCTACATGAGAAAAGAGAGAAAACATTAAAGTTAAGCCAGATCAGGCTATATAAAACAAAGAACTGTGCATAAGTGCATACATAAATATACGTATACAATCTATAAGAGTTCATATACTCTATAACAAAAAAAAAAAAAAATAATTATATAGTTATAAAACAAACATGTGAACATCCGCAAGAAAATTAGACATAGATATGTACACGTAACAAATAAACATACAAACACAAGACAAAAGTGTATTTCACCAAGTGCCGAATAAAAAAAAAAACACATTTATGCATACTCGGACATATACGTGCCGATTAGACTTTACACGAAACTTAAACGCTACAAAGACATAGCCATCCGAGGAAGCTGAGGAGGAAGTGCGTGCCAAATTTTGTACCGAACTCGAAGCGCCGGGTGAAACAGGAGTGTGCAGAAAGAGCCAGAGTGCTGTGCTGGAGTTGAAGCTGTTTTTTTGTTTTGTTATTTTGAATTTTTCTTTTGAATTTAATGAATTTCCTTTTATGATTTATAAGATTTGTTTTGTTTTAAGTTTAAATTGTGTTAGATCTAGCTTCTAGTTTTTTTTTCTTAAATATAAATAATAATTCCCAAAATAGTTCTGGCTTTAGTGCTAGTGATTGTGAGTGTCCGCGGAAAAGAGGGATTTTTCCCCACAATTTCGTTTTATTCCACAGGTACCATCCTTCCTCGTGCTGCGCGCAGGACGTCGGGGGATCGAACAGAACCGTGAGTAGCAGGTTTCACAAATTGGAAACCTCTTTCTGTGGTGTGCCGTCCGTAGCCTTTAGCCAGGGTTAGAACCCTTTTGGTTTAGCATTTTATTTTATTTTTCTTTTGTTTAACTTGAATTTTCTTTTGCTTTTTTTTTAATTTTAATTATCTTATTATTTCATAGAGGTTAAGTTTTTTAGATTATTTAATAAAAATGAGTTGTATAGATTTTAAATGAAAAGTATTATGTTTTATTTAATGGAATAATTTGCTTTTTTGCCGAATATGTGTGTGTAGGGTGAGGGAAGGCCGTCCTTCTTCGGGGTAGTCTACAGTGGAACGTTAGGCTGTGGCTAACGTCTCCGCTAAGGGGCTATCTCCCACAAACTTCGCCAAGGGAGATAGCGAAGGTCATGTCGATTGACATGATGGGGTGGGCAGGCGGACTAGTGCCAACAACAACAGGCACACTCGGGTTCTTGACGAACCTGCATCGCCAAACGACACTGGAAGGGTGTTGTTTCGTGTTAGGGCTAAGCTAGGTAGTTTTAAGGTAGGTTAGGTTTAGTTTAGGTATAGTTTTAAGTTAGGTAGGTCAGATTACGATTAGTTTAGGTTAGTTAGCTTAGCTCCGCGATCTCCCTTCCGGTCTCTTTTGGTGGTAAAGGCATAGACCTTGAACACCTTTCATTTCCTCTTTCCTGTCTCTTCTCTCTCTTCACTTTCCTATCTTTAGTTGTCCGTCCGTGGTCTGTTAGGGTATTAGGCTTTCATCTCTTCCTATCTCTTCTCCTCTTTCTATCTTCTATTAGCTAGCTACAGGCACGATATTTTTTTTTTTGCAACTGGTGGTGTACGAGTGGGAGGACAAGAACCGCCCCGTCCGACGAGCTAAGCCGTGCAACCGCAAGCGTGTCGCCGTCCTACTCACCGTCACCGTGGCCCAGCCAACCTAGCTTGCAACAAATGGCGCCCAACGTATTGGGAAATAAAGCCTAGCTTTTAAAAATGGCGCCCAACGTCTCAGGAACGAATGTGGCTGCTGTAATGGCAACCACACTAAGTTACCGGGACACACCGGCTAGAGGCACTATCGCGACTTCAAGGGGATGATTTTCACTCTCTCTTTCCGAAGGTCATCACCTTGGACTCTCGATAGCCTCATATCTATCCAATTAGTTTATTTCATTCTTTTAATTTTACTTTTCTATCTATCTATGTGTTCAAAGTCGTTAAAGTGTCTTTGTTTAGTCATGAGCTGAAGACGGCTGTCCAATCCTCAGGCTTAGGCTAGAGGATCTCGTGAGGTAGTCGGAGGCTCATGAAGAGGCAAAGAACGGAGCGGGTGAAAAGACTTAAGTGTTGACTGCTGCCCGAGAATACTGGGTTTCAAAACTCGATTCTTTGTGAGGTGTGGACACTGAGTCTGGAAGCTTAGCTCGTGTTTGGGAGATCATCATCTGATATCCCAGCCAGCCTTTCAAACAGTTTCGACTGTTGAAAGTTGTAGTTGGGGTAGAATAGTTGATCACCGGCACTCGTCAAGTATCCGAGGAATTAGTCACAGCCGAGTGTGACGTTCCAGAAATCTGTCGGTTTTAACTACTCGGAGAATGGTTTCCGGAAAACCGACTCTTTACTTTACACACACAAAAGGCAATCATATATATATATAAGAAAAAAAAACCATAAATAGAACATAAAACATTAAATACCCATTCATACATACAATTCACACATAAATACATTCATTTAATATACATTCAAGCACACAAATACATACATCAATTTCGTTTAACATACATTTAAACATATTAATACATATAATTCACAAACAATAAGGCTCAATACATAAACACATTCAAAACATTCATTTAACATACATTTAAACACATTAATACAGATAATCTAATTACTTTAATTAATTTTCACAATAATTATCCACACTTAAACAAATTTTTCTACATTTTTGAATTATAATAAACTTAAAAGAAAACTTAGGGTAAATAAAACAAAGCACAAAATGTCAGATACAGAAACTTATGCCAAACAAGAACACGGCACAAAGCACGAAAGCACTGGCACAATTCCGAAAGGCACCTCGGAGATGGCGACGACGCGACGAATTACGCGACAGGCGGTTAAGGCCGGACGGTACCAACTGACGGACCTGTTCGAAGAGCCACCTGTGGATTATAAACCGGACGCATACCTGAGAGATGACCTTTATCCTCCCACCGACCAGGGCCAACGACTACAACAGAAGGTAACCCAGCCCATCTACTCTGATGAAGAAGATGAGGAAATGGAGGGAGCAGCCCTTCCAAGACGTCAACCGGACGTAAAACTCCAGAGGACGGAAGGACAAACACGTACGGACGAACGGTGGACAAAGGAAAATCTGGACAGTATAAGGCGAGTTGACGAGACAGGTGGTCTTCAGAACGCAGACGAGAAGAGGACCGACATCGCTAATCTTAGCGATAAGATTAGAGACGACGACGAGGCCATTAACCGCCACTTTGAAAAGATGGTCGCTACAGCGGTGGAGAAAAGTCTTTCTGGCTTTCGTGGTGTCGGCTTTCGCTGGAAGTATGGCCCAGCTGATGGAGACTTTCCAGGACAACGTGAAGATCCTGCAGAACAAAATTCAGGATCTAGAAAGCTCCACCCACCGCCGTAGAGAACCTCCAAGACCAGCGCTAGGTGGACGCGACGATTACATGACTGAAACAGGACAACGGACGCCGACAAGACCAACAGGGCGGCGCGAGGAAAGACGCGGCACTTGGCAACACGAGCTGACTCCCCAAGCATCTTGGACAAAAGTAGATGTGCACAAGTGGGGAGTCAAATTTGACGGCACTAACAAGACAATGTCGGTGGACAGCTTCATCTTTAGAATAGAGATGTTGCAACAGAAGAACGGGCTGTCCACCGAACAGCTATTCAATAATTTTCATCACCTAGTGACGGGCCCTGCGGAACAATGGTACTGGCAGTACATGGAAGAGTCCGAGGGCGACGCATATTTAAATTACCATGACCTGAAATCGGAACTCATCAGACAGTTCAAGGACGAAAAGAAGGACCACGAGATACTTCGGGACATTATGGAACGACGACAACGGCCCCAAGAGACCTTCGATGACTTCTATGCTGATATTAGAAGCATGGTACTGCGGATGAGGAACAGACCTCGAGAAGAAGACCTAGTCTCAATCCTCCGACAAAACATAAAGGATAGAATATCGACGCTGATCTTCGGATGCAAGATTCATAGCATCCGAGATCTAAGAGATGAGTGTAGGCGCGCCGAAAAACATTTAACAGCAAGAGAGAGTAGGTTTAGACGTGGCGTTAGTGAGTTAGGTGTCGAAGATGAAGAGGAAGTTCCAGGTAGCTGCACTTCAGCCTAGACGACCGACTAGACAAACAAACCACACAGACACGAACAAGTCGACTAGGACGCAATACAATAACGAACGGACGCGACACGACGACAACGCGCAGAGCGAGAGTGTAGCTACCGCTCCAAATATATGTCCGTCCGCTTTTCATACCCTGACCTGTTTCTCATGCGGTCAGGGTAACTTGTCCTTTAACTGTGCAGCCTGTCAGGGAAACAGGAGGGTTGGCGGAATGACCGGGACGAATCCGTCAACGAAGATGGAAGTCCCGGAAACGAAGCACCTCCTGGACAGATAAGAATCCTGACACGACCTGACGACGATGAGACTCCAGAGGTAAAGGTTATACCTGAACGAAAGAGTCTTCATCTGAGGCTGCAGGAATACCAAGAAACTAGGCGTAGAATTTTCGGTGAGGAAATGACGACTGTGCTAAAAAAGCACAGGAAGTTTAGAAAGATTTCTAGGCTTAGGGAAAAATGTGCAATAGCTAGACGATGTAAGAGGAAAGTAGCAGAATCTGTAATAACAATAACTGACGCTAATAGGCCCTATGCAAAAGTAAAGATAGCAAGTGAAGAGATGCTGGGCCTATTAGATAGTGGAGCATCAGTTAGTTGCCTAGGCAAAGGAGCTAGGGACTTCCTAGATAGACGCGGAATTCAGCTCAAAGCACTTAACCTTGGAGTGAAGACAGCAGACGGCAGCCACCAAAGGATCGAAGGACGATTCCGGATACAGGTCTCTTGGGGTGGCAAAAACATGGACATGGAAATCTACGTCGTGCCGACTCTCCAACAGGAACTTTACCTTGGAGTTGACTTCTGGAGCGCTTTTAAGGTCGCTCCGAACTTAGTCGCAGAGCTGGACATTCCGTCGCCGGCGACTGTAAGTGACCCACAACAGGTGCTCTTACCAGCGCAAGCCAAGCCACTAGAGGAAATCAAGCAACTGTTTCCCTCCTTCGCGGTGATGGGTTTGGGTAAAACATGCCTCGAAGAGCATATAATCGAGGTGGAAGACGACAAAATTCCCATCAAGCAGAGGCATTACCCAGTCTCACCCGCGATACAAAAACTCCTATACGAAGAGCTTGATCGCATGCTCTCGTTGGGAGTGATTGAGGAGAGTAACAGTGCTTGGAGTTCTCCAGTGGTGCTGGTAAGAAAACCTGGTAAAAACAGATTGTGCCTGGATTCACGTAAAGTGAATTCAGTCACAAAGAAAGACGCTTACCCTCTTCCTCATATTGAGGGCCTTCTCAGCAGGCTACAGGAGACTCGCTACATCTCCGGGATAGACCTGAAAGATGCATTTTGGCAAATTCCTCTGGAGCACAAGTCAAGAAAGAAGACGGCTTTCACAGTCCCTGGTCGGCCATTATATCAGTTCACGGTGATGCCGTTCGGACTGTGTAACGCCGCTCAGAGAATGTGTAGGCTGATGGACAAATCCATACCCTCTCGGTTAAAAGAGAATGTCTTTGTCTATCTCGATGACCTCTTGGTTTGTTCTCCAGACTTTGAGTCGCATGCCAGTCTACTCGAAGAGGTAGCAGGATGCCTACGGAATGCTGGATTGACCATCAATGTGGAGAAGAGTAAGTTCTGTTTCAAGGAGATTAAATACTTGGGTTATATCGTCGGTGATGGATGTCTGCGTACTGATCCAGACAAGGTGTCGGCGGTCGAGAACTTTCCAGTTCCGAAGACCCCCAAACAGCTCCGTCGGTTTCTAGGGATGACGGGCTGGTATAGGCGCTTTATTTCAAATTTTGCGTCTATAACAGCTCCCATGACCGACTGCCTGAAGAAAGGCAAGACTTTTAATATGTCAGACGATGCGCTTAACGCGTTTGAAATGCTTAAAAAGACTTTGGTGTCCGCACCAATCCTCACAAACCCAGACTTTAAGAAACGCTTCTACATACAGTGCGACGCATCAACGACTGGCGTAGGAAGTGTGCTGTTTCAGGTGGATGCGGAGAATAACGAGCGACCGATAGCATTCATGTCTCAGAAGCTTAATCCCGCTCAACGGAATTATAGCGTGACGGAACTTGAATGCTATGCGGCCGTCTTGTCGGTGAAGAAGTTCAGGGCTTATGTGGAAGGCCTACCCTTTACTATCATTACTGATCACGAAAGTCTCAAGTGGTTAATGACGCAGAAGGACCTGTCTGGTCGACTGGCCAGATGGAGTCTAAAACTTCAAGCGTTTGACTTCGTGATCGAACATAGGAAGGGTGTCCAAAACGTAGTCCCTGATACTCTCTCACGCATCCACATGGAGGAGCTCACTTCCGTATCAGCCAAGGAAGTTGACTTTAACTCTCCATACTTCTCAACAAAGGAGTATGAAGAGTTAAAGCAGACAATAACTGACAACACTGACCGACTTCCTGACTTGTGCGTTTCTGATGGGTTTGTGTACAGACGAACCTACTTACGAACCGGTGACATTATACATGACGACATGGCGTGGAAGCTCTGGATACCGACGGAGTTGCGTGGGGATCTGTTAGAAACTGCCCACAATGCACCATCTGAGGGACATGGAGGCGTGCATAAGACCTTGGCCAAATTAAGGTCAAAATATTATTGGCCAGGGATGGTCACTGACGTGCAGGATTGGGTTCGATCCTGCGAGATATGTAAAATAAATAAAGCCTCCAACCAGATTTCTCGACCGCCGATGGGCAAACAGACAGTCACGGAGCGACCTTTTCAGCGTCTCTACATCGACTTTCTAGGACCATACCCACGGACGAAGACTGGCAATACCCATATATTCATGGTTCTAGACCATTTTAGTAAATTCATATTTGTTAAACCCTTGAGGAAGGCAACGGCAGCTGAGGTAGTTAGGTATCTTGAAGAAAATGTGTTTCATATCTTCGGTGTACCCGAGTACATTCATTCGGACAATGGTAAGCAATTCGTTTCCGAATTGTTTGCCAGCTTATTAAAGAAGTACGGTATCAAACATGTTCGTACCGCGGTCTACTCTCCACAAGCAAATGCGTCGGAACGTGTGAACCGCTCGATTTTGGCCAAACTAAGGTCATATATCGGCGGTGACCAACGAAATTGGGATCTGCATCTCAGTGACGCGGCATTTTCCTTGAGGAGTGTAGCCCACGATGCGACCACTTTTGAACCGTACCATGTTGTATTTGGTACACCGATGATACAGCACGGAGATACGTATGAAGTGCTCCGACGGCTGGGTATGACTAAAGATACCGATTTAGCAAACGTGACTAGGGCGGACAAAATGGACCTAGTTAGGAGAAAAGTTTATGACAACCTTAGGCTGGCTCACCAGAAAGCGACGAAAATTTACAACACTAGGAGTAGAGACGTGACGTATAGAGTAGGGCAAATAGTTTACAGACGCAACTTTAAACAGAGCAACGTTACTGACAATTATAACGCTAAATTGGGTCCCAAATTCCTCAAAGGAGTAATCCTTAAAAGGAAAGGCAATTGCCTCTACGAGGTCGGCAATTTGCAAGGGGAAAAGGTAGGGACATACCACGCCAAGGACCTTCATGCGTAGGAGAGAGATAAGACTGAAAAATGACGCACTCTAGCATGCCGTTGCTGGATTGTGCTAGGTTAAGTATAGATTATTTTATTTACATATATTTATTTATTTATTTATTTATATACTTATTTATTTATTTATTATCAGAGCTATTTTTTTTATTTATATACACATATTTATCTTATTTATTTTATTTTATCTGTGATATTTTTCTTAGGTTTAAGTTTATGTTTATAAGTAAAAGTGCCCGGCTAACTCAGTCGGTAGAACATGAGACTATTTATCTCAGGTAGTGGGCCCTTGCCACACGTAGACACCGGCATAGCATAAGATAAACTGTTGCACTTGCAGCCTTCCTTTTTTTTACGAGGCCGGTTTACTCACGACCATTCGAAAACCGTCGTCGAGCCTGTTGCGGCAAGCTGCATATGCAGCAGTTTATCTGTAAGAAAAAAAGAAATATATTAGTTGAAATACGCATATATATATGTAACTCTCCTTGTAAAGATGTACACTTCCCACGTCCCACGAAAATGTCCCGTCCAACCCCCAGTTGCATGTGAAATAAAGATTCCCCCATTAGAAATGTTTTACGCATAAAAATATAGTATAGTTATTTTATACTTACCCCGAAATTAAAGTAATTAATAATTTATTGTGCTATCAAATCAAAACACACTTGTTTTTTTTTTTTTTTGACATTTGCCATTTGTCAATTTGACATTTACGAACTGCACACATGCGTAAATGAGACGAGACTCGATATAAAAGTTCCAGTCGGGGAGTTCAGGCAAGCAAAATACAGGAGGATGGCGAAAATTAACGAAAGTTTAGACAAAGAAATTTAGTGGTCAAGTGACTTGGAAGGAAGGCACTTTTCCAATTTGGAAATTTTCGCAAAAGAAGGAATGAAAAAGAGATTCTTGGGAAAAGCGCGATCGCAATCGGCAGTGTTTTTTTTTTGTGGTGAAATTAAAATTAATTAATAATATTTACTAATTGAACGATCAATATTAAAAAATTATAAAAAAAAAAAAAAAAAAAAAACGATCTCTGTGCTACATGAGAAAAGAGAGAAAACATTAAAGTTAAGCCAGATCAGGCTATATAAAACAAAGAACTGTGCATAAGTGCATACATAAATATACGTATACAATCTATAAGAGTTCATATACTCTATAACAAAAAAAAAAAAAATAATTATATAGTTATAAAACAAACATGTGAACATCCGCAAGAAAATTAGACATAGATATGTACACGTAACAAATAAACATACAAACACAAGACAAAAGTGTATTTCACCAAGTGCCGAATAAAAAAAAAAACACATTTATGCATACTCGGACATATACGTGCCGATTAGACTTTACACGAAACTTAAACGCTACAAAGACATAGCCATCCGAGGAAGCTGAGGAGGAAGTGCGTGCCAAATTTTGTACCGAACTCGAAGCGCCGGGTGAAACAGGAGTGTGCAGAAAGAGCCAGAGTGCTGTGCTGGAGTTGAAGCTGTTTTTTTGTTTTGTTATTTTGAATTTTTCTTTTGAATTTAATGAATTTCCTTTTATGATTTATAAGATTTGTTTTGTTTTAAGTTTAAATTGTGTTAGATCTAGCTTCTAGTTTTTTTTTCTTAAATATAAATAATAATTCCCAAAATAGTTCTGGCTTTAGTGCTAGTGATTGTGAGTGTCCGCGGAAAAGAGGGATTTTTCCCCACAATTTCGTTTTATTCCACAGGTACCATCCTTCCTCGTGCTGCGCGCAGGACGTCGGGGGATCGAACAGAACCGTGAGTAGCAGGTTTCACAAATTGGAAACCTCTTTCTGTGGTGTGCCGTCCGTAGCCTTTAGCCAGGGTTAGAACCCTTTTGGTTTAGCATTTTATTTTATTTTTCTTTTGTTTAACTTGAATTTTCTTTTGCTTTTTTTTTAATTTTAATTATCTTATTATTTCATAGAGGTTAAGTTTTTTAGATTATTTAATAAAAATGAGTTGTATAGATTTTAAATGAAAAGTATTATGTTTTATTTAATGGAATAATTTGCTTTTTTGCCGAATATGTGTGTGTAGGGTGAGGGAAGGCCGTCCTTCTTCGGGGTAGTCTACAGTGGAACGTTAGGCTGTGGCTAACGTCTCCGCTAAGGGGCTATCTCCCACAAACTTCGCCAAGGGAGATAGCGAAGGTCATGTCGATTGACATGATGGGGTGGGCAGGCGGACTAGTGCCAACAACAACAGGCACACTCGGGTTCTTGACGAAACTGCATCGCCAAACGACACTGGAAGGGTGTTGTTTCGTGTTAGGGCTAAGCTAGGTAGTTTTAAGGTAGGTTAGGTTTAGTTTAGGTATAGTTTTAAGTTAGGTAGGTCAGATTACGATTAGTTTAGGTTAGTTAGCTTAGCTCCGCGATCTCCCTTCCGGTCTCTTTTGGTGGTAAAGGCATAGACCTTGAACACCTTTCATTTCCTCTTTCCTGTCTCTTCTCTCTCTTCACTTTCCTATCTTTAGTTGTCCGTCCGTGGTCTGTTAGGGTATTAGGCTTTCATCTCTTCCTATCTCTTCTCCTCTTTCTATCTTCTATTAGCTAGCTACAGGCACGATATTTTTTTTTTGCAACTGGTGGTGTACGAGTGGGAGGACAAGAACCGCCCCGTCCGACGAGCTAAGCCCTGCAACCGCAAGCGTGCCGCCGTCCTACTCACCGTCACCGTGGCTCAGCCAACCTAGCTTGCAACATGTGTTCTTAAATAAATAATTTAATTCTTAATTAAAACGTAAAAAATAAAAAATTGTAAAGTGGAAATGAGTTTAATTGCCACTAATATATGAAATCTAACGATTTCAAAAAGTTTCACTTGTTTCCAGTTTTGAAGCCGTTTTGCCCCACTGTGCGATGTGTTCTATTCTACAATTATATTTGTTTTGATTTTAAATTGCTTTATTTGACGATAAATAAATAAATAAATTGTCAATTATTTGATAAAATTTGAAATCTAAAGGCATAAAACATTTACTAAAACGTAAAAATAATTGTTATTCAGAGAAGAAATAATGTTTGAACTACGTTTATAAAATATAAATGATGATACATACAAATCAACCTTAGTTACTAAAGCCTTTGAACAGAGTCCTTAAAATATTTCCGGATAGCCGTTAAATTCACGAATTAGTGACGTAACTGAGGACAATTCATGAATTTGTGACGTTACCATGGGCAACCACTCATGAATGTGCCGCCATTTTCGTGGGGTAAGGATAAATCCAAATTAGTGCGAGTGAAAATGAAATATTTGAGCATTCATCATTAACTGTCAAATTTATTATAAGATTCGTGAATAACTGTCAAATTTATTGGAAGAATCGTGAATAACTGTCAAATTTTTAAAGGCGCTAACTGTCCAATTTCTTGAAAGATTCGTGAATAACTGTCAAATTTTTAAAGGGGGCTAGGGATTTTCCTGCTTGAAGTTACGGATCTATATAAGACTGATTTGTGTTATTAACCAGAAATCAACTAATAGAGATATTCAACTTATACCCTCTTTGCTCCTGAAATGTTTTTGACAGCTGGTTGTTTTTGTACCATCTGTGAATACATGGGTGCTCTTTCGCTGATAGCCACACACATTCAAACATATAAGGTGAAGTACAATTCTTATTTAAAAAATCCTTCATTATTTGAACGTAACATTTGTTATTGCGTTATTTGAATACTTGAAAATTATAAAATAGATGTATGGAAAGGGATTAATTTTGTATGCTTACACTCAATTGAATTAGTAATAATAAAATAACGAGAAAGAGAAAAGGAAACAGAAAATTTGTTGTTTTAGCATTTTATTCGTTGTGAATAATTAGTTATTAATTTTAAAGAAATTACCGAAAGTAAAGTAAAGTTTTATTTGCTTTCATTAGAAATAAAGGCAATAAAGGTTTTTATGTGGGCGCCGTGATGTAGTGGGTAGGTGCGTCGACTCCTACGCTCGAGGTCGTCAGTTCGAATCTCGATTAAAATATCAAACATTTTTTCACGGCTCCACCTCTTTCGAGTCACTGACAATGCTCAAAGAGTATTACTGTCTAGAAAAAACTTCTCAATCTCGCCGTTCGGAGTCGGCATTAAACTGTAGGTCCCCTCCACTCGTGAGAGAACAATAGCACGAGTGGTTGCTGAGAAGCTAGGCCCATTTATTATTTTATTATTATTATTATTATTATTATTATTGTTATTATTATTAAAGGTTTTTATGGACAAAAACACCGAATTGAATGTAATCTGACTGAAGTCGAAAAATCAACAATCGGATATGAATTATCCGTTCCGATAATTGGCGTAATTATGCTAAATACCTACAACATAAGCCCTTGCAATATAACTCTCTTGTATTATACTTTAGATTGCGTTATTTTACAAGCACAATATTTCTTAGCAACATTTACAATTTTCTTGCGTTTTGTATTGACGTATATTCGCATTTCAAACACTTTTGCATTATTTTGGACGTAATTTATTCAAAAATAAGAAAGAAATTTTTTGTTTCCTTTATTTATAAAACTGTAAGTGTTATTAATGATTAAAGTAAGTTGTCACATTTTACGAACACAGCTCATGACATACTTCCAGATCATTCCAGATCGTGGGCAAACTAACGAACAGCTGACGAAAGACACCACTTGAGAGAGTATGCGTGAAATATATTTGACGAATATAGAAGTATGCGAGTTTCGCTATGGGCGAGGGTATTTTCTGTTAAACTTTTAAGTTTTATTAAATAAAAAATACAAAAACACAAAGTGAAATAATGAAGGAATACAAAGAAAAACTGGTATGATGAATTCAATAGATTTCAAAAAAACATATTCACAAAATTTGATTCCTTGCGAGTTTTGTTATCAATAAGTGCTAGCAAAAATTTACATATGCTATAATTTGACATCCGAACTGGTTTCTTATTTAGTGAATTAATTGACGAAATTTATTCGGAGCCAACATCCGGAATTGAACTTGGCAACGAAAATATTTGGAAACTGAAAAAGATTCTACATGATTTAAAGCAATCAGCGCATGTATTTAATCAAAAATTTACTAAAACACTGCAGAAATTTAATTGCAAACAGTGTCAAACTGAGCCATGCGTTTATCTCAGGAGTGGTACAGACATTCTCATTCTTGCTGTCTACGTTGATGACGAAATAGTTTTTTCATCCAACAAAGATCTTCTAAATGAATTCATTCAGCATCTGGAAAAATAAAACCAGGTTAAGGATAGTGAAGCATCTTATTTTGTTGGTATTCATACCTTATCTACTGATTTGAAGAAAACAATCCATCAGCAACAATATTGCAATCGAGTCTTGAAAAGGTTTAATATGGACACTGCATCTCCTATAATAACAAATGGTGATAAGAATGTGAAACTAGAATCTGCAATTGAAAAGGAGAATATAAACTTTCCATTTAAAGAAGCAATAGGATCTTATACGTACATCGCTGTTGCCACTCGGCCAGATATTGCTTATGCGGTAAATATACTCAGCCAATACTTAGATAACCCATCTAGTGCTCACATTACAGTTGTAAAACTAGTCTTTAAGTATTTGCAATGAACATCTAAATATAGAATTGAATATCTGAAATTGACTGGAACTAAAGATAGGAGTGAATACTGCGACGCTGATTATGCCGCCGATGCAGACACTCGTCAGTCTCGAAACAAAAGGACAAATCTCATTTCTATCAAACACCACTAGATACGAAAACATTAGAATAATAAAAGCATCGATATGAAACATATTTCCACAAAACAACAGAAAGCTGATATTTTGATAATGATGTGTCCGCAATGAAGGGAGGTGTTGAACAATATTAAAACATTTTAGACACATTAAATTAACAGTAAGAAAGCCCGTTAGCTTTCTTATGCTCTCCTTATCTAAGCTAAGAATTTCCTTGTAGGAATAGGATCTGATTAATCTTTTGGATTGCCTGAGACCTGACCCATTGGTCCAATGATCTAGGCGAAGTTTGTTTTCCCATTCATTAATCAGCGCTGCAGCCGTCGCCCAATTGACACTGCAGTATGGTTCAGGGCCTACGAACGCAGTACTTGAACCCGCTCTAGCGAGTTCATCTGCTGATTCGTTACCTGCAATCCCTTTGTGTCCAGGGACCCAGCCAAGTTTCACTTTGTTGTGTTTGGCCAGAATCCATTTTCGATCCATCTGTGTACCAAACTAGACTTCTGGGGTCTAGTGTTGGGACACCATTGGACTAGTCTACCCGCTCCAATATTTCAACTTCAAATAACCTGCCGAAACAGTTCTGCCTGACCAAAGTGTCCGGCATTGTACAAAACATGTCTCTATTAGGGATTGAGTTGAGTATCCTAAGGTGACCCACTAGGTCACCTGGTTTGAATTGATATTCTAGCTGCAGTTTAATGGCATAAGTGGCAGCTATCTTCCTAACGAAGATGGGTACAGGTGTCAGCCCGATAATAGCTTCGAGAGCTGTTGTGGGGCAGGTGCGCATGGCACCTGTTATGCCAAGACAGGCAACCCTTTGCAGTTTTTGCAGTTTGTTTGCCGATGACTGTTGAAGGGTTTTTGGCCACCATACGATGGCCGCATATGTGATAATGGGTCTCGCCATCATTGTGTACAACCAATGAATAATTTTGGGAGAGAGACCCCAAGTCCTACCGTAAAGACGTCTACTGGCCCACAGTGCTCTGGTAGCTCGCTCTATGGCGGACTTAATATGTGAATTCCAGTTAAGTCGTCTGTCCAGGATTACTCCAAGATATTTTACCTCGCTGGAATAAACTAGTGTGGTGTTGCCGATTATTATGGGTTCAAGGTTGACACGAGTCCTCCTTGAGAAGGGCACTAGAACGGTCTTGCAGGGATTGATCGATAAACCCGTTGCACCATTCCACGACTTGTAGTAGCGCATCATATTGCAAATAGTCCTGTCGTGCTTACCCCTTATAACAATCGCCAGGTCATCAGCATAACCAATTGTGGTGTAGCCTGATCCTTGAAGATCTACTAAAAGTTTGTCGATAACTAGTGATCATAATAAGGGGGAAAGAACCCCCCCCTTGTGGGCAACCTTTTGCCGCGGTTACAGAAACCGACACTCCTCCGGAAGAAGATGTAATCGAACGACTTTCCAACATGGCTCTGATCCATTTGTTAGTCGATTCTTCGATACCTCTGCTAGTGATCGCTCTTGCGATCGAGTCGTAGCCAGTGTTATCGAAAGCGCCCTCGATGTCGAGGAATGCACATAGGGCTATTTCTTTGGAAACAAGTCCGCCTTCTATCTTTTTAACGAGATAATGAAGGGCACCTATAGTGGATTTACCTTTCCTATATGCATATTGGTTCGAGTTTAGAGGGTTAGACAACTCTAATCGTTCTCTAATGTAAACATCAATTAGTCTCTCCATCGTTTTGAGTACAAATGATGTTAGACTTATAGGTCTGTATGATTTAGGCAGCTCACTAGGTCTATTACCCGGTTTGGGAATGAATATTACGTTGACCTTTCTCCAGGAGATTGGTATGTAACCCCAGTTGTAGCTGGCTCTAAATAAAGCTGTCAGTTCCGGTAGGATGAGGTCTATTGATCTTTGCAATAGTGCAGGGAATATACCGTCACCACCGGGAGCTTTGAAGGGATCGAAAGTGCCAACAGCCCATTCAACCTTATCTGTACTGAACATTTTTCCAGATAAACTTTTAACTCTTCTATTAACAAAGACCCTATAGTCTGTTGCGTTAGAGTGCACTTGAGAGGTGCTATAAGACGAGCCTGGGAAGTGCACCTGAAGCAACGTTTTAAGTAAACCCTACACAGTTTGCCTGATCTTTTGCGAGCGATTTGTGGATGCGTGCTGCTACTGGCATGTTCGCAATGTTTTCACAGCATTTCCTCCAAGTGGCCCGCTTGGATCGTCTAAGTTCAGAATTGTATTCTGTGAGAACGGACCTATATTCGTTCCACCTCTTTGTTTTCTTGGCAGAATTGAAGAGTTTTCTGACTTTACTCCTAAGTTTCGTCAGATGATCATTCCACCAAGGCACTTTAAGATTATTTGAAGTGGTCTTGGGGACACAACTGTCGTGATAGGAATTGATCATTACATTGTTTAATTGGAAGGCTGCTTCATCCAGGTCCCCTATGGACTCAATAGACGTAAGAAGCATCCCTTTTTGTGAGAGAACTAGTTCTCGATAGCGACCCCAGTCGGTGCGTTTGGGATCATATCTGTTAGAGACATATGAGAGTTGACCAGGGATGTCAAACCTGATATGTTGGTGGTCTGACAAAGATGGTTCATCTGACACATGCCAATTTTCAATAAAATTCGAAATAAATGGACTTGCAAGTGTGAGATCAAGTACCTCTTCGCGAATCGCATTTATGAAGGTAGGCTTTGAGCCTCTATTTAGTATATCTATTTCACTACTAATAAGATATTCTAAAAGACACTCACCTCTTCTGTTGGTGTCACTACTACCCCAGATCTCATGATGCGCGTTAGCATCGCAACCGATAATGTAGTGCAGGTTGCCTGATTTGCAGTAACTGATGAGGTCCTGGACGTCCTTAGGTGGTATGACGCTATTGTCATCCGGGAAATACGCCGAGGAGCACACGATGTTATGTGTTCCCCTCTCCGTCGGAACTTCCAGTAGTAGGGCCACCAGGTCTCTGTTAATGAAATTAGGAATAGGAAGAAAGTTAATATCATTGCTGATGAGACAGGCCGCTCTTGGCGCAGGGTCTCCACACTTAGAGATTAACTTACTATTGCCATTCCGGAGACCTTTAACATGTCCGCTACTAACCCAAGGTTCCTGGATAAGTCCAAGGGTTATATTTTCTTCGGCGAACCGCTTGCTAAGGGTAGCGGACGCGCCCTTCGCGTGATGCAGGTTCGCCTGTAGCACCTTGATGGAGCTCATCGATCCTCCATCGAGGATCTGGCCTGCCGCATCAGGCCTTTTTAGGGCCTTTCTTCTTGCGACAAGCAGCCGTTGAGGGATGACCTTTTTTCGAATTCCCCCCCGACTCTTCCTTCCGAGTAACGTGCCCTGCGGCGCCGGTTGTTTTCCTCGGAACTCCGGGCTTTATGCCGGTATTACGGTTTTTCGGTTCAATAACACGAGTCACCGTCTTTCCTGCTGCACCAAGGCCGCTGGTGCTAGCAATTGGCTCGCTGTCAACGGCCTTGGTTGCTGAGGCAGTACTGACCTCTCTTGCATGCCCGACAGCGCTGCAAGAGGGGACTGCAGATGACGTTGTTGTTGAACCGGTTTTTTGTTTGTTTTGTGCAACAACACGGGTCACGCTGTCAGCGGTCCTAGTTGCTGAGGCAGTACTGACCCCACTTACATGCCCTGCAGCGCTGCAAGTGGGAACTGCAGATGAGGTTGTTGTTGCAGAAGCAGATGGAGAATCATCTGCGTTGACCTTCTTGTGGGAGACGATCAACTTGACCTGACCAAATCTATAGCAAACCTTGTTGTTTAGTTTGCTCAGGGTCTTCATGGACGCATCGTCAATGGCAAAGACGAGATGAAGGAGCGAACCTTCTTTCATCCTTTGCATTGCCTTCCATGAAGAAGCTTGAAGGCCCTCATTTTGTGCCTCAAGCGTCGCTAAGACTTTGGTCGTTGGCAATTCGGTGCTCTGTGGAAAGTAACCACGGACTATGTGAGATTTGGAAAAAGATCCCTCCTCCAGAAGTACAATATCAAGACCACTTTTGGCCTTGATAGCATCGAAATTGCTTTTCATCCACTCAGCAGTAGCACTGTCAGAGCAGATGAAAATTAGCCATCCCGACTTGTGTTGAGAGCCTGAGAAATGTGGCCACACGCCCCTGTTTCTCAGTTCAATCGACACGTCGATGACTGCCTCCTGAATTAGAGCCATTTGCTCTGTTGACAGAGGCTGTTTATCAATGTCAGCTGGGACGCTTCCTAGTCTGACAGTACTAGCAACCTGACTGAAGGTGGGCGCGTCAGGCGCATGTCTTGCTTTTGCCTTTTTGGCTGCCGGTTCAGAGGGGGTGCGATCCTTTGATCTCACCCTTTTAAACTCATTTCCAAGAGGAGATTTCGCATATACTAGGGCATTTTCCCTAGTTTCGCCCTTGCGAATAGCTTGGTTATATCTCCTCTTTTCAGCTGAGTTCAGTTTGACGAATCCACCTGGTCCTAGACGCAGCTTGTCAAGTTTCCTCCCAATGGAAGAACATCCGGATTTCTCCGTGACTACACTGCAAGTGTCTATGACCGTGGATGTGTCAGACTCCTCTGAACTGACACTAGTGCTGGTAGCTGTCAAGGATTGTGCCCATTTGGCTCCGATCCCCTTGTCAGCTGAGACTGTAGCTGGCTCGCTTTCGAGCTGGTTGACTATGGACGAAGGTGGAGTGGCCATTGGAGGCTCAGTAGCGTCCCGAAAATTGCCGTCTGCATGCTCCACAGCATGAACAGACGCAGGTGAATTTAGTGTTTCACCATACTCATCTTTTTTTAAATTTAATTCGGAAATAATGATCCCACGAGTATTAGGGAAATATACGTCACCCTAGGTAGCGCCCGATATGCCTAGGGAAGGCTAGATTAAAACCGAAGGTCGCCAGGTATTCGGAGTTCGCATACTAGAGACTAAGCACTCTCTTAGCCACGCATCCCTCGGCGTATGCTGTTCCACCATTGGATTAGAGATTATTTTAGGAGGTTTACTCCTCCCGTCGCATACTTTGGCCGGATGTATACAGTTGAGAAATTAAGGTCGTGCATCGCAGGTTGGCGCCAAGAACCATTTGTTCATTGTGCGAGCCTGAGATACCAGACCTATAGTCTCGCTGCAGCATTCGTTGCCCGGTGGCCGCCCCGTGGAGGCAGTATGTCTTCTTGAAACGGTTTCTCAATACATACTCAGGAGTATATAGGAGTATATTTTTGTTTTAACTAAACAATGTGCCTGCCGTTCAGGCAGTCGTAATACCTCACCTTAATGTAAAGGGAAACAAGTTTTTGCAGAAAAACACATGAAAGTTGCATTTGTGCCATTCTGGTGGTACGGAAGCCTAGAAGGTAATTTAATATGAACGAAACAGATATTTATGTTGGAGAAGATAATAAAAATGTTGTTTAACGCAAAAAGGTTGCCTTTTATGTAAATTTATATTTTGCCACAATTAATTATAAAAAATTTTAAGCTACAGTGAGCGCCAAAAGATTGTAAAAGACTAAAAAGATTGGTTCCAGAACTCCGATTTTGACAATTTTTGAAAACTTTCTTTTATTTTCTAATAACAAAACAAAACGGATTGATAAAAAAAACAAGAAAATTTCAATAAAGAAATAACAAGAAAGGAAGTGTAAACTAAAAAAACAAACTAAACAAAATTAGTACTTAGTCTGTTTGCCTTTCGACTTCAAACAGCTTCTAGTCGTCTTGACATTGACTCAGGCTGAGTTTGTAAATGTCAACAAAACGCGCATCACGTAAGCATCACTGCCTATGTGATGCGACGCAACAATTTTTTGATGTTGCTATGCATCACGACGCTTTACTTTTGTTGGCGTTTCGGAGCGGTTTATTATTTTGCGTTTCAATTGTTTCTTTCTTTTGTAAAAATGTCAAAGAAATTGGGGACAATTTTTTTAAATAATTTGGTTAAAAATGTTGGCAATTACAATGCCAGCATACGTCAATATATTTTAGAGAATAAAAAGAGACTATTGAGTTGAAAAACAAGAAAATCCATCGCATCACAATAATCTATGATGTGCTGGTTGCTTTTGTTTACGCATCGTTGCTTTGTTGTTGCATTTTAGAAGTGATACAAAGCATCATTGCCAAATGTTTGCAATTAAGAACGCTTAACGTTGCAGTACTGCGCTAATGTTGCGATTACGAACTCACGTTCAAATAACTTTTTAGTCCAATCGACAAGAACATTTGACATTCTTCCTTTAAAATTGATTTCGACGACTCGTTTTTGGTATTTTCTGTTTTCAGATCTGTGTATCCAAATAAACCCACAAATGCTCAATCGGGTTAAGATCTGGAGATGGCCTGTTTCCCTTTTTCTTCCTCGTTGTTTCGTTATTGTTAATTCAAATCGCTTTCGATATATCTATTTTATAATTTTTCGACGTTCAAATATTCGAGTAATAACATAATAATAAATGTTATTCCATTAGTCCTTCATGTTGTGTGAATACACAAACTGACCATGAAACGTTTTTGTTAAGCTCTGCCTAATTTTCATGTTGAACATATAGATTTGAAATAACGATATAATAGCGAAAGAATTTTTGAATAAGAGTTGAACTTCACCTCATTTGTTTGAATGTGAAGGGCTATCAGTTGTTCGAAAGAGTACCCATGTATTCACAGATTGTGCAAAAACAAGCTGTCAAAAAAATGTCAGGGACAAAGTCTAATTTTTCTATTAGTTAATTTCTGTCTTTCAAACTTCTGTTAGATATACACATTCAAAGAAATGAAGTGACTCTTATTTGAAAAATCGGTCTTTATTTGAAATCTATATTTTCAATATTAACAATATTCATTCTTTTTAGAAGTTATAAACTACAAATTAGTCACATAGAGATATCCAACTTCTACTTCTCTTGCCCCTTAATTTCATCTGACAGCGTTTTTTATAATATTTTCACCGACGCAATTCACCGAGAATACGTGTGAGCTATGCCGAACAGCTGATAGACTTCCCTTCCAAGCTGATGTAGTGAAATGGGCATGGACAGTGTTTACAACAGAAGAAAGCAGGAGTATCGAAAAAAAGTGTTTGATTTTCCACAAGTTTTCGGTGTAGCCGTTCGATTTGTATCCCATAGTCTCATTTTCGACGTATTTTCCTTAGAAAAAATTTCACGCATACGCGATATTCCCAGAGTCATGGCTGTACGGCAGATACACCTCTTTTTAATTTTTAATTTAAAAGAAAACATGTTTTTGCAAAAGTAAAACCATGAAAGTTACGTTTGTACCAATTTGGTATGGAATTTTAAATTTAGTCAGTTTTAATTATAAAATATTTTAAACCATATTAAATTGCTCACAATTTTTTTTCTAAACTTACGATAGTTTTGCACAAAAAAAACAAGGGTCAATCTCATTTTCTTTTAATATGTAGCCAACTTTTAAACGAATATTTCGATAATCTTTTAATTTCTGTTTTATTTTGAATTAAGATAAAAAAATAGTGTATTCATTTCCATAATAATTTAATAACTCTTCGATATTATCAAACGAAAGTATCATAACAAGAGTACCATTCGGACGACGCACAGTGGGGCAAAACGGCCTCAAAACTGGAAACAATTCAAAAAATGAAATAAGAAAGATGATAATCTTTAGCTTGTTTCCCGTTAAATAACATATCAGTGCATCGAATGATCACTCATTTAAGTCATTTGCCTGCTCTCCCACTCTTTGGTAAGCATTTGAAGTCAGTTTTATTACGTTTGCGAAAGTGATGTGCAAAAGTGAAAAAAAGTGTTGGTTTCAAAATACTGTAGTTTTGTTAAAAATTAAAAATTAAAAATAATAGCTTCAGGTGTGTAGTTTAATATTCTAATCAGCCGTAAACCATGTGCCTGTTTTTAGTTGTTTTAATTAAAAATGAAAGTGTTTTCCAGAAACTAAAATTTTGTATGTCCTTTCTAAAACCTTAAGCATAAAGTAGGTTTCCACATCGTTCCACATCGAGATATTTGTATTTGTACATAGTTGAACTTGTTGGCTAATAGCTTCAAAAGAAATCGGCTTTTTTTAAATTAATTTTTAAAAATGTTGATCAACCAAACCAGAGTTTGGCAACACTGCTCGGAGATTTTTTAACAATACAAATCTCGTCTCCGAAATTTTGGGTGTTGATATAGTATTAATTGAAGAATTTCAAACAATTTTAGTGGCAATTTCAAGCGGATATAACATAACAAAATCATGCACAAAATCTCAATCTATGGATTAGATGTAATATCCACCGCTCTTCTTCTTATGAATCAGTTATCTAAAGAAGCTCAGGAGGCGAGAAATAAAGATCTTAAAAAATATCGCGAAAGCTACTTCAGAAAATGTTCCCGGGAGAGGACTAATCAAAATGTTTTTAATTTGATGTTGATTACATCTGATCCACTAATTAAAAGTCTGAAAAAAACTAAAAAAGAAAAGTGAAACTATTTCCCAAAGATGTTTTTAATTTGTATATTTGTTCAGGTAAAGGTGATGCATCTGATGGCAAATTTGAGAGCGACGATGATTTTTCATTCGATGAATAAATCTTTTAACTTCGCTGTAAAAACATTGAAACCAATTGACAAACAATATTATGCACTATACATATATATTCTTTATTACGTCTTTATATATGTATGTAAGTTTGTAAATAAAATTGTTCGATTTATGTGTTCTTAAATAAATAATTTAATTCTTAATTAAAACGTAAAAAATAAAAAATTGTAAAGTGGAAATG
Source organism: Myathropa florea (assembly GCA_930367185.1). NCBI lineage: Eukaryota > Metazoa > Arthropoda > Insecta > Diptera > Syrphidae > Myathropa > Myathropa florea. The sequence continues at coordinate 63,072,260 of OV884003.1, forward strand.
AGTTTATTTGCCACTAATATATGATATCTAACGATTTCAAAAAGTTTCACTTGTTTCCAGTTTTGAGGCCGTTTTGCCCCACTGTGCGATGTGTTCTATTCTACAATTATATTTGTTTTGATTTAAAATTGCTTTATTTGACAATAAATTAATAAATAAATTGTCAATTATTTGATAAAATTTGAAATCTAAAGGCATAAAACATTTACTAAAACGTAAAAATAATTGTTATTCAGAGAAGAAATAATGTTTGAACTACGTTTATAAAATATAAATGATGATACATACAAATAAACCTTAGTTACTAAAGCCTGTGAACAGAGTCCTTAAAATATTTCCGGATAGCCGTCAAATTCACGAATTAGTGACGTAACTGAGGACAATTCATGAATTTGTGACGTTACCATGGGCAACCACTCATGAATGTGCCGCCATTTTCGTGGGGTAAGGATGAATCCAAATTAGTGCGAGTGAAAATGAAATATTTGAGCATTCATCATTAACTGTCCAATTTCTTGAAAGATTCGTGAATAACTGTCAAATTTATTGGAAGAATCGTGAATATCTGCCAAATTTTTAAAGGGGGCTAGGGATTTTCCTGCTTGAAGTTACGGATCTATATAAGACTGATTTGTGTTATTAACCAGAAATCAACTAATAGAGATATTCAACTTATACCCTCTTTGCTCCTGAAATGTTTTTGACAGCTGGTTGTTTTTGTACCATCTGTGAATACATGGGTGCTCTTTCGCTGATAGCCACACACATTCAAACATATAAGGTGAAGTACAATTCTTATTTAAAAAATCCTTCATTATTTGAACGTAACATTTGTTATTGCGTTATTTGAATACTTGAAAATTATAAAATAGATGTATGGAAAGGGATTAATTTTGTATGCTTACACTCAATTGAATTAGTAATAATAAAATAACGAGAAAGAGAAAAGGAAACAGAAAATTTGTTGTTTTAGCATTTTATTCGTTGTGAATAATTAGTTATTAATTTTAAAGAAATTACCGAAAGTAAAGTAAAGTTTTATTTGCTTTCATTAGAAATAAAGGCAATAAAGGTTTTTATGTGGGCGCCGTGATGTAGTGGGTAGGTGCGTCGACTCCTACGCTCGAGGTCGTCAGTTCGAATCTCGATTAAAATATCAAACATTTTTTCACGGCTCCACCTCTTTCGAGTCACTGACAATGCTCAAAGAGTATTACTGTCTAGAAAAAACTTCTCAATCTCGCCGTTCGGAGTCGGCATTAAACTGTAGGTCCCCTCCACTCGTGAGAGAACAATAGCACGAGTGGTTGCTGAGAAGCTAGGCCCATTTATTATTTTATTATTATTATTATTATTATTATTATTGTTATTATTATTAAAGGTTTTTATGGACAAAAACACCGAATTGAATGTAATCTGACTGAAGTCGAAAAATCAACAATCGGATATGAATTATCCGTTCCGATAATTGGCGTAATTATGCGAAATACCTACAACATAAGCCCTTGCAATATAACTCTCTTGTATTATACTTTAGATTGCGTTATTTTACAAGCACAATATTTCTTAGCAACATTTACAATTTTCTTGCGTTTTGTATTGACGTATATTCGCATTTCAAACACTTTTGCATTATTTTGGACGTAATTTATTCAAAAATAAGAAAGAAATTTTTTGTTTCCTTTATTTATAAAACTGTAAGTGTTATTAATGATTAAAGTAAGTTGTCACATTTTACGAACACAGCTCATGACATACTTCCAGATCATTCCAGATCGTGGGCAAACTAACGAACAGCTGACGAAAGACACCACTTGAGAGAGTATGCGTGAAATATATTTGACGAATATAGAAGTATGCGAGTTTCGCTATGGGCGAGGGTATTTTCTGTTAAACTTTTAAGTTTTATTAAATAAAAAATACAAAAACACAAAGTGAAATAATGAAGGAATACAAAGAAAAACTGGTATGATGAATTCAATAGATTTCAAAAAAACATATTCACAAAATTTGATTCCTTGCGAGTTTTGTTATCAATAAGTGCTAGCAAAAATTTACATATGCGATAATTTGACATCCGAACTGGTTTCTTATTTAGTGAATTAATTGACGAAATTTATTCGGAGCCAACATCCGGAATTGAACTTGACAACGAAAATATTTGGAAACTGAAAAAGATTCTACATGATTTAAAGCAATCAGCGCATGTATGGAATCAAAAATTTACTAAAACACTGCAGAAATTTAATTGCAAACAGTGTCAAACTGAGCCATGCGTTTATCTCAGGAGTGGTACAGACATTCTCATTCTTGCTGTCTACGTTGATGACGAAATAGTTTTTTCATCCAACAAAGATCTTCTAAATGAATTCATTCAGCATCTGGAAAAATAACACCAGGTTAAGGATAGTGAAGCATCTTATTTTGTTGGTATTCATACCTTATCTACTGATTTGAAGAAAACAATCCATCAGCAACAATATTGCAATCGAGTCTTGAAAAGTTTTAATATGGACACTGCATCTCCTATAATAACAAATGGTGATAAGAATGTGAAACTAGAATCTGCAATTGAAAAGGAGAATATAAACTTTCCATTTAAAGAAGCAATAGGATCTTATACGTACATCGCTGTTGCCACTCGGCCAGATATTGCTTATGCGGTAAATATACTCTGCCAATACTTAGATAACCCATCTAGTGCTCACATTACAGTTGTAAAACTAGTCTTTAAGTATTTGCAATGAACATCTAAATATAGAATTGAATATCTGAAATTGACTGGAACTAAAAATATGAGTGAATACTGCGACGCTGATTATGCCGCCGATGCAGACACTCGTCAGTCTCGAAACAAAAGGACAAATCTCATTTCTATCAAACACCACTAGATACGAAAACATTAGAATAATAAAAGCATCGATATGAAACATATTTCCACAAAACAACAGAAAGCTGATATTTTGATAATGATATTATTATAAATATTAAAACATTTTAGACACATTAAATTAACAAAATAATCAAACCTAACGTTTTGATGATCATAGAATCGGTTATTAACCAAAATGTCAAATAACGTTAGTTTGGATTTTTCTCGTAAAACGTATTTCTGAGTCCCTAAATTTCGTTCTTTCCTTTTTTGCATATTTTCTTAAATAAATATTGTACATACTCAGGAGTATATTTTTGTTTTAACTAAACAATGTGCCTGCCGTTCAGGCAGTCGTAATACCTCACCTTAATTTAAAGGGAAACAAGTTTTTGCAGAAAAACACATGAAAGTTGCATTTGTGCCATTCTGGTGGTACGGAAGCCTAGAAGATAATTTAATATGAACGAAACAGATATTTATGTTGGAGAAGGTAATAGAAATATTGTTTAACGTAAAAAGTTTGCCTTGTATGTAAATTTATATTTTGATAAAATTAATTATAAAAAATGTTAAACTACAGTGAGCACCAAAAGATTGTAAAAGACTAAAAAGATTGGTTCCAGAACTCCGATTTTGACAATTTTTGAAAAATTTCTTTTATTTTCTAATAATAAAACAAAACGGATTGATAAAAAAAACAAGAAAATTTCAATAAAAAAATAACAAGAAAAACATACTTTTTTCGCGTTAAAGAAAGTGTAAACTAAACAAACATGCCGACTATATAACACAAAATTAGTACTTAGTCTGTTTGCCTTTCGACTTCAAACAGCTTCTAGTCGTCTTGACATTGACTCTGGCTGAGTTCGTAAATGTCAACAAAACGCGCATCACATAAGCATCACTGCCTATGTGATGCGACGCAACGATTTTTTGATGTTGCTATGCATCACGACGCTTTACTTTTGTTGGCGTTTCGGAACGGTTTATTATTTTGCGTTTCAATTGTTTCTTTCTTTTGGAAAAATGTCAAAGAAATTGGGGACAATTTTTTTAAATAATTTGGTTAAAAATGTTGGCAATTACAATGCCAGCATACGTCAATATATTTTAGACAAGAAAAAGAGACAATTGAGTTGAAAAACAAGAAAATCCATCGCATCACAATAATCTATGATGTGCTGGTTGCTTTTGTTTACGCATCGTTGCTTTGTTGTTGCATTTTAGAAGTGATACAAAGCATCATTGCCAAATGCTTGCAATTAAGAACGCTTAACGTTGCAGTACTGCGCTAATGTTGCGATTACGAACTCACGTTCAAATAACTTTTTAGTCCAATCGACAAGAACATTTGACATTCTTCCTTTAAAATTGATTTCGACGACTCGTTTTTGGTATTTTCTGTTTTCAGATCTGTGTATCCAAATAAACCCACAAATGCTCGATCGGGTTAAGATCTGGAGATTGCCTATTTCCCTTTTTCTTCCTCGTTATTTCGTTATTACTAATTCAAATCCCTTTCGATATATCTATTTTATAATTTTTCGGCGATCAAATATTCGAATAGTAACATAATAATAAATGTTATTCCATTAGTCCTTTATGTTGTGTGAATACACAAACTGACCATGAAACGTTTTTGTTAAGCTCTGCTTACTTTTCATGTTGAACATATAGATTTGAAATAACGATCTAATAGCGAAAGAATTTTTGAATAAGAGTTGAACTTCACCTCATTTGTTTGAATGTGAAGGGCTATCAGCTGTTCGAAAGAGTACCCATGTATTCACAGATTGTGCAAAAACAGGCTGTCAAAAAAATGTCAGGGACAAAGTCTAATATCTCTATTAGTTGATTTCCGTCTTTCAAACTCCTGTTAGATATACACATTCAAAGAAATGAGCTGACTCTTATTTGAAAAATCGGTCGTTATTTGAAATCTATATTTTCAATATTAACAATATTCATTCTTTTTAGAAGTTATAAACCACAAATTAGTCACATAGAGATATCCAACTTCTACTTCTCTTGCCCCTTAATTTCATCTGACAGCGTTTTTTATAATATTTTCATCGACGCAATTCACCGAGAATACGTGTGAGCTATGCCGAACAGCTGATAGACTTCCCTTCCAAGCTGATGTAGTGAAATGGGCATGGACAGTGTTTACATGAACGGAAGAAAGCAGGAGTATCTTTTGATTTTCAACAAGTTTTCGGTGTAGCCGTTCGATTTTTATCCCATAGTCTCAATTTCGACGTATTTTCCTTAAAAAAAATTTCACGCATACGCGATCCAGAGTCATGACTGTACGGTAGATACACCTCTTTTTAATTTTTAATTTAAAAGAAAACATGTTTTTGCAAAAGTAAAACCATGAAAGTTACGTTCGTACCAATTTGGTATGAAATCCTAAAAAGCTATTTAATACGAACGAAACATAAATTTCAATTGAAGAACATTATCATTCAACATATCAATCAACATTATCATTGAAGATTGCCTTAGTTAGTTTTAATTATAAAATATTTTAAACCATATTAAATTGCTCACAATTTTTTTTCTAGACTTACGACAGTTGAACTTTACGGTGAACCCTAACTTAACCGCAAAATATGAGTCTCTTAATTCTAGGTCAAGACCCAAGGAATCGATTCTAACGACAGGCGATACATGGGACAAGCTGAAAGACGACTCGTACGATGAAGAAAAATTCCTCTACTGGCGCCAAATTGTACATCATTCAGCAACAGTCAGCATATCTGTGACACTCATGTTGACGACCATCATAATTTGGAAGTGTGCGAAAGTGCTGAAAAGAAGAAAAAGAGAACCAACAATTAAAGCCAATTACCAGAGGGAGGAATTCATGTTGCAACCATTGGATAGTGAATTACTCTCAACACCTATTAATGAAGGTGGCGCCGCCAGAATGTCTACTGCATAGACATACAACACCATTTAATGAGGGCGCTTCTCGCCACTCAAGTTACTTTATGCAATTAATTATTTGAGGAGTGCGCGTCTCGCATCTCAAATTGCTTGTTTTTAAATAGGTGACAGCGACGATGAGTGTGCATCGGGCTGTTCACCTGTAATTGTATGAATGAAATTAAACTAAAATAAAGACACTTTCGATTTGAACAGAACGGTTGTTTTAATTCAGATCGAATCGGAGTCATTTCATGGTCCTTCGAGAAAAAATTGAACGGCGGAAAACTGTGGAGTACTGAAGTAAAAAAAAAAAAAAAACATGGAGATAAACTTGTGTAAACGTAACTGTGAACTGTGAACTACAATATAAACTGTGAACTGAGAACTACAAGATAAACTGTGAACTGTGAACTACAATACAAACTGGGTACTGTGAACTGTACACTGCGAACTGAAAAGTGGTAACTGTAAACTGTGAAATGTTAACTGTAAACTATAAACTGTGAAAAGCTTAACGTATCAAAAACTGTGAGTGTCACTACTACAAGAATGGCGGAACAACTACTAGCAGAACAAGTTGAATTGGGTAAGTCAATCCAAATTCAATATTCTAACTATAAGAAAGATGGTAGTGTGAGAAAGACTCTAAACTATCTCAAAACACGGAAGGAGGTACTAGAAGGAAACTGGAAAAACTTTTGTGAGAATGACGAAATTCTTCACAAAACGGAAGACATAAATACTTTGTTAATAACTTTAAACTCCAAGTGCAAGATGTCGTAGAAAAATGTTGAATGACATAGACGAGAGAATAAAAGCACTCAAAGAAGCAACAAAAAAGACTGTGGAACAGTCAGAATTTAAATTAAGACCAACAGAAATATACGAGGAACAAGAGCCGATGAGCAATGATGAGCAAGGCATACGAATTAAGAAGCAAATAATTCGAATGACTATACTAAAGAAAAACTTATTAAAGGAACAAGAAATTCAATCAGAACCCAAAAAGCCGCAAACATACTACAAATACAAACTAAACGAGACAGCGGAGATGTGGAAAACGATTACTCAGTTACATGAAGAAATACTCCTCCATGCAACGGAATGTGATTCAAATACCAAATACTTTAAAGAAACTAGATACGAATTACTGGAAGAAGAATGTAGAAATTATACAATTTGGATGCATGGTTTCATAGAAAAAGATAACATGAGTAATAACAATGAAGTACACGACGTGAAGTTACCGAGAATAAATATCCCTTCATTTGACGGGAACTACAAAAATGGGATTTCCTTCAAAGAAATATACGAAGAAATCGTGCATAATAACACGAGGTTAAAAAAGGTTGAAGAGATGTATTACTTAAAAGCAGCTGTGAAAGGAGATGCGCTAAAACTAATACAACATCTCATAAGTTCCGATGCAAATTACGATGCAGCATGGGACATAATGAATAGCCGTTTTAACAATAAACGAGTACTATTCTCAACTTATCTCGATACTCTTCTCAACCAATCGACCATTATCAACGAGTCGGCATCAATGATAAAAGAACTTCACGACACGACAAAAGAAAGTCTCCACGCAATAAAAAATTTAGAAATTGACGCCAAATCCTGGGGTCCGTTAATAGCTCATATTGTGATTAAAAAATTTGATAAAGAAACACACAAGTTGTATGAACAAGCGCTAAAAGAACCACGCGAAGTACCGGAACTAGAAGACGTATTAAACTTTCTAGAGAATAGATTTCAATCACTTGAAGCACTAGGAGATGGAAAGAAACGGGATCAATATAAGGTAGAGAAGAATCGACTCAACAGGCCTAATGAAACACGAATGTGGTCGATTAAAAATCGCCACACTACAGTAAATAAAACATGTAAATATTGCAAAGGACAGCATAGCATATATACTTGTGCTTCATTTCGAGGCAAGAACGTCCATGAAAGATTGGCATTTATAAAAGAGAATAAAATATGCCAAAACTGCCTCAACCATGAAACTAAGGAAAAATGTTATAGTAATTCCAAGTGCGTTATTTGCAAACGACAACATCATTCGCTTCTTCACTTACACAACACTCAAAACCAACAGAATCAGAACATCTCGACACACATGTCACGATCATCACAGACGAAAAAGGGAATGAGATTATAGATGAAATTGATATAAAAAGAAGGGAAGCATTACATTGTTTTCAACCGCGTTAGTTAGAGCAAAAACAGCACAAAACTCATACGAATTATTACGCGCCTTAGTGGATCCAGGATCACAAGCCACATTCATAACCGAGGATGCCGTGCAAAGACTGGGATGTACAAAAGACAAAACGAATGTGACTATTTCCGGAATGGCACAGTCCATGGCTGGAACATGTCGGAACAAAGTTCTTTTAGAAATAACACCGAGATATCCATCAACCTGTATACTTCACTGCGAAGCATTAGTACTTTCAAAATTAACACATGCGCAACCTGAAGATGTTATAGCAATAGAAAAAAATAAAGGGTTAGATAGTAATGTAATGTAGGCTGATCCAACGTATCACACACCCGGACCCATAGATTTACTTATTGGAGCAGACATATTTGCCGATATACTTTTAGAAGGGGTTAAAAAACTCAAGAGCGGAATACTAGCTCAAAATACACAAATTGGCTGGATTCTATCAGGAAGAACTGAAGCAACGGTTAGAAAAGACAAACTTTTAACGACAATGGTGGTAACACAAAACAACATTCATAAAGAACTGAAGCGATTCTGGGAAATAGAAGACGCACCAGAAGATACGGAACCAACGAATGAACATTTTAAATGTGAAAACCATTATGAGAAGACAACTAAACGAAACAAAGATGGAACTTATACAGTTAAAATACCTTTTAACGATATTGGACAAGGATTAGGTGATTCCAAACCAAGAGCAATGGCACGTTGGTACCAAATGGAGAAAAAATTCCTGAAGAACCGAAGTCTACAACAAGATTACAACAATTTCTTGAAAGGAATATCTTGACCTGGGTCATATGATCCAAATAACACCTAATGAAGTAAATGGTAAAAGCCCGAACGAAGTGTACTATATGCCGCACCAGGCTGTTATCAGAAAAGAGAGCACAACGACAAAACTACGGGTATTATTCGACGCATCAACGAGAACAAGTAATGGCGTGAGTCTAAATGAGCTCATGCTTAATGGACCAAAGTTATAACAAGACCTTCAATATATTTTACTGCGTTGGAGAATGCATCAATATGTATACACTGCCGATATAGAAAAAATGTATAGGCAGATAAAAATTGCTGAAGATCACCAAAATTTCCAAAGAATTTTATGGCGACGTTCTCAGAGCGAAGGTATACAGGAATTCAAACTTACAACGGTAACATATGGTACGAAATCCGCGCCATACCTAGCTATTAAGACACTACAGAAACTAGCGGATGACGAATCAAGTAAATACCCACACGTTACGAAGGTAATCAAAAGAGATGTCGACGATCTGATGTCGGGATCACATTCCCTAACAGAAGCTAAGAAGATCCAAAAACAACTGATAGAAGTATTACAGAAAGGTGGATTCAATTTGAGAAAGTGGGAAGCAAATCACAAGGGGCTATTAGAAAATCTTGATCACGAACTGAGACATCAAGAATCAGTGGAAATACAAAAGGAAGAAACAGTGAAGACACTGGGGGTACAATGGGCACCAATTGCGGACGAATTTCATTTCAAAGTAAAACTTAACGCAAGCCAAGATAAAACAACCAAACGCCTTATTCTTTCAGATATAGCAAAATTGTACGACCCACTAGGATGGTTGAGCCCAATAATTATAAGAGCAAAAATGTTACTCCCAGACCTTTGGATTGCACAGTATACATGGGACCAACCATTAGAAGAACAACTAGCAAAGAAATGGGAACAATTCCGAACAGCATTATCAGCAGTAGAAGAAATAAAAATTCCTCACTGGATGCATTATACATTTGAATGTAAATTAATAGAAATACACGGGTTTGGCATACGGTTCAGTGGTATACAGTAAAATAATTAGCTCCGATGGAAGCAATCATATCACACTGCTACTTTCAAAAACCAGAGTAGCGCCAATTAAGAACTTAAAAGACAAATCATTAACACTACCAAAACTCGAACTATGCGCTGCAGTTTTGCTTACAAAATTGTTAAAGCAGGTAAAATCATCTCTAGAATGGAAAGAAATAAGGGTTTATGCTTGGACAGACTCAACCATAACACTAGCTTAGATCAATGGAGCTGTTGATAAATGGAAATCTTTCGTTTCAAGCCGTGTCAAGCAAATACATGAAGTTACAAAACCTAATAACTGGCACCATGTTAGATCTGAAGACAATCCAGCAGATTTAGCATCAAGAGGCGTACAACCAAGGTCGCTAAGAGACAACACGCTATGGTGGAAAGGGCCATCGTGGCTCGAAACATCAACATATTCAGGTACTTCCGTCCAGGTTAAAACAGTGGAAGAATTAAAGGAAAATAAAGTTGATGTGATGTTGATAAAAACTAGTGAGAACAGATACGAGTTGTTGGATAAATATTCCTCTATGAAAAAATTGACGCGAGTAGTAGCATGCATCAAATTTGCAGCAAGGTGTAGAAGAATACAAGAAATTCGATCAATGGAACTAACGAAAGAAGATTTGGAACGATCACTAAATACAATAATACAGTTGGTTCAAGAACAACATTTTGTCACCGAATTATATTCGCTTAGACAAACTAAAAATGTGCTTAAGTCCAGAAAATTTAAATCACTGAATCCTTTCATAGATGAGAAGAACATTCTAAGAGTAGGAGGTCGACTTAAAAATTCGTCTGTTCCATATCAGCAAAAGCATAACATCATACTTCCCAATAATGATCACATAACGAAATTAATAATAAAGGAAGCTCACTTAATAACCCTGCATGGAGGAAACGAAGCAACACTAGCTTACACAAGACGAAGGTTTTGGATACTTAATGGAAAAAATCGGGCGAAGGAAATAGTTAGAAATTGTGTAATTTGTACCCGATTTAAAGCACGCACCATCACACAAATTATGGGGGACCTGCCCTCCGCTCGTGTACGACCTAGCAAACCCTTTACCCATACAGGAATAGACTACGCAGGCCCAATACAAATAAGAACCACAAGGGGTAGAGGTTTTAAATCATACAAAGGATATATTGCAATATTTGTTTGTTTCAGTACAAGGGCAATACATATTGAAGTAGTGTCTGATCTGACGAAGGAAGCATTTGTAGCAGCTTTTAGAAGATTCTCATCAAGAAGAAGTCTCCCGTCCGATATATACAGTGATAATGGAACAACGTTTGTCGGTGCAAAGAGAATATTGGACAACGAGTTTCAAGAAGCGGTGAATGAAATCACCAGTGTGGTTCAATCTTATCTAGAAGGAGTTCAATGGCATTTTATTCCCGCGGCAGCTCCTCACTTTGGAGGATTATGGGAAGCTGGAGTAAAATCGGTAAAACATCATCTAAAACGAATAATAGGGGATTCAACACTCACTTTTGAAGAAATAACTACTGTATTAGCACAAATTGAGGCGTGCTTGAATTCGCGACCCCTATATCCCATTACTAGCGATCCGGACATAGAAGTACTAACACCAGCACACTTTCTAATAGGACAAGCGTTAGTTACACCAGTGGAGTCAAGTAAATTACAATCTGAGCCGCATAACTTAACACGATGGAAATTAATTCAAAAAATGACGCAACATTTCTGGAAAAAATGGCAAACGGAATATTTGTCAAGACTCCAGCAACGAGTGAAATGGCAAACAGGCAATCACATCTTTAAGGAAGGAGACATTGTTTTAATTAAGGATGAGAACAGCCCACCGACTAGATGGCCACTAGCTAAGGTAATACGAATTCATCCAGGAGAGGACGGCATTGTTCGTGTTGTTAGCCTTCAATCGAAAGGAAACACGATAACTAAGAGACCTGTAGTTAAAATTTGCCCACTCCCGATTAAAGAGGAGCAAGCACCGGACGAAACACTGGGTCAGAAAACAATAACCTCCAACTTAGCTCTCGCTACGGATGTAGAAACTTCATCTCTTGCAGCTAAACAACCAAAAGTTAAACGACAAACAATTACCAAATTTCCCTCAATTGTGATGTATCTAATAATTGCATTAAGTTACTTATCTGGAACCTGGGCACAATATATGATAAAACGTCCACAGGCGGGACTTTACGTTGAACAAGCAGGACACGTTAAAATAAACCGGGGTACACTCAAGGTTGAAGTCATTTCAAGGTTCAATATTTCAGATGAGTACAAGAAAACTGAAGACATTTTAAAAACAATGGAGTAAAGTATCAGCAACATATCGGGGAGAGACACATTGCAACGTCTTGCTAGATCACCTCAAGACCAAAGAAATGGCAATCAAACGTGAATTAAACGTATTGAGCACGTCATATGGACAAGGAATGAATAGTCGCCCGAAGAGGGGTCTATTCGGCAAATTGTTGGAAATGGTATATTGCACCAAACTGTATAATCGTAAGAAAACCTTCAAACCGAGTACAGGTCCAACTGAATGGTACTCATGCAATTGTCAGTGGATATCTACACATAACGGAAATGGCTTCGTATGATCTTCTTAAAATTACGCCAATAATTCACCGAATCAGCAATGACACATATGTAATACCCGAAGTGTCATCTTTATTTGCTGCTATTGATTACAATAACCAACATTTCTTCGAACTTTCGGACATTGAATTAGAAAAATGTAGCGTACTGGAAAAATATTTGTACTTGTGTAATCAAGGTATAGTAAGCCAAATCAACACAAATGGCAATTGTGTAATAAACCAGTTATACCGTCACGTGCCAAAAAATAATTGCCCGTTGAAAAAGCTAACGCTACCTGATATTACATGGAAACACCTATACCTCCAGAACACATGGTTATTTGTAGCCAGCATACCAACTGAAGCTGCATTAATTTGTAATGGGCAAAGAGAAGACATACACATAGAAGGAATTGGTATCATCCAACTAAGCCAGTCCTGTATGATGCAAACGTCAGAAAACACCATTCTGTCAGAAAGAAATGCCAACATAGATATCCAGTATACATTTACTAGAGCTATGAACTTTACGGTGAACCCTAACTTAACCGCAAAATATGAGTCTCTTAATTCTAGGTCAAGACCCAAGGAATCGATTCTAACGACAGGCGATACATGGGACAAGCTGAAAGACGACTCGTACGATGAAGAAAAATTCCTCTACTGGCGCCAAATTGTACATCATTCAGCAACAGTCAGCATATCTGTGACACTCATGTTGACGACCATCATAATTTGGAAGTGTGCGAAAGTACTGAAAAGAAGAAAAAGAGAACCAGCAATTAAAGCCAATTACCAGAGGGAAGAATTCATGTTGCAACCATTGGATAGTGAATCACTCTCAACACCTATTAATTAAGGTGGCGCCGCCAGAATGTCTCACTCACTTGAGTGGCGAGAAGTGCCCTCATTAAATGGTGTTGTATGTCTATGCAGTAGACAATAGTTTTGCACAAAAAAAAACAAGGGTCAGTCTCATTTTCTTTTAATATGTAGCCAACTTTTAAACGAATATTTCGATAATCTTTTAATTTCTGTTTTATTTTGAATTAAGATAAAAAAATAGTGTATTCATTTCCATAATAATTTAATAATTCTTCGATATTATCAATCGAAAATATCATAACAAGAGTACCATTCGGACGACGCACAGTGGGGCAAAACGGCCTCAAAACTGGAAACAATTCAAAAAATTAAATAAGAAGGATGATAATCCTTAGCTTGTTTCCCGTTAAATAACATATCGGTGCATCGAATGATCACTCATTTAAGTCATTTGCCTGCTCTCCCACTCTTTGGTAAGCATTTGAAGTCACAGTTTTATTACGTTTGCGAAAGTGATGTGCAAAAGTGAAAAAAAGTGTTGGTTTCAAAATACTGTAGTTTTGTTAAAAATTAAAAATTAAAAATAATAGCTTCAGGTGTGTAGTTTAATATTCTAATCAGCCGTAAACCATGTGCCTGTTTTTAGTTGTTTTAATTAAAAATGGAAGTGTGTTCCAGAAACTAAAATTTTGTATGTCCTTTCTAAAACCTTAAGCATAAAGTAGGTTTCCACATCGGTCCACATCGAGATATTTGCATTTGTACATAGTTGAACTTGTTGGCTAATAGCTTCAAAAGAAATCGGCTTTTTTAAATTCATTTTTCAAAATGTTGATCAACCAAACCAGAGTTTGGCAACACTGCTCGGAGATTTTTTAACAATACAAATCTCGTCTCCGAAATTTTGGATGTTGATATAGTATTAATTGAAGAATTTCAAACAATTTTAGTGGCAATTTCAAGCGGATATAAAATAAACATTGAAAACTTCAAAAAATTCGCAATTTATACCGCCAAACACTTTGTAAGCATCTATCCGTGGTTTTTTCTGCTTCCGACTGTGCACAAAATCTCAATCCATGGATGTTGAAATAAAAGACCGATTTAATAAACAATTTAGGATTTTATTTAACACGCGTAACACAGGAGTTGTTGGCAATGTTGCCAGCATACATCAAATTTCCCCGCCTTGCAAGAAACCCGAACGTGTCCCAATTGACAATACCAAATATGTTCGAGAAGCTGGGGATTTTTTGAGAGGAAAATTAAAAAGACGGTATCTTCGTAACTTTGACCCACTTTTGAAAGAAGAACGAGAGAAGAAACTTAAGAAATTTTTAATTTTCTACAACTAACATTTTGTTTCACCAGTTTTTTAATAAATTGTTTTTTGAAAATTAAAATCTGCTTCTCTCAAGAAGTTATTTGCGTAATTGCCGCAACAAAGCGCTAGTTTTTATCCGCTGGAGGAAGTGGTTTGCGTTATTGTCGCAACATTTTTAAAAATTTCTTAATTAATACACTAAATCTCTCTCCCAAATCATAGCATTAATTATGGAGAATGCAGCACACAAGATTTCAGACTACAATTGCCAATTGTGTAGTGCTCCAGACGCAGCAGATAATATGGTGGCTTGTGATAACTGCGACTTATGGTTTCACTATAAATGCGCCGGAGTCGACAATTCCGTAAAATCCCAAGAATACGTCTGCGCAAAGTGTATAGACGCACATCCATCACCAGCCATACACCAACATCTGCAACTCATCTGGCTAGCGGTTTACGAGAAGCATTGCAGACGGAAGCCTTTCCATCACGCCAGCCACCAACTAATTCTACATTCGGAAGATAACATACCAACATAGTCTCCCGACGCCTAGAATGAGAGCTGCAACAGTTGGAGGAAGAAAAGGCACTGGATAGGGAATATATCATCCGGAAATACAAGCTTCTGAACGAAGCTTCCAATGTGGAAGAAGATGCGCCAACAAACGATGTTCGTAGTGTGCAGGAATGGTTGAATGACGATAATCAAACAGTTTCAGAGTTGTTAAACCCTAAAGGCCAAGCTAGATTGAATGCCATATGGTCGGGTGCAAGTGCTCAACAGCAACAGCAACAACACGAACTGCAAAAAGGACAAAGTATTCACAATCAGCCATTCTCAAATGTACAACGAGAGTTTGTAGCTTCATCGCTTCCTAACAGTGCAGATGTTCATAAAACTTCGACGCAGGATAAGCAGCAGTATGTTGGGAATTGCCAAGAAATCCAAACCGCATTCAAGCAGCCATTGGTAAAGAGAAATTCGTCATTTACGCAGTCGACTATCATCAGAAGTACAGAGTCTCCAGGAATGTATTTTCCACCAACAGCATCGTCAACTGAAGAAATAAATAACTTCCAGAAGGCCAAAATATTCATTCCACAACCCCAAAATGTAACTGCTCCAACTCAGCAACATCAAAAAAGCATAACTGCAAACCATCTGGCAGCAAGACAGTCGATCGTCAAAGACTTGCGTACCCAGAGGAATGGCCGCTTTTTATCTCGAGTTATGAGAGAACTACCAGACTCTGTGGTTTCACAGACGAGGAGAATTTGGAACGACTGCTAAAAGTACTAAAGGGTAAAGCACTACAAGCAGTGCAAAGCCTTCTATTTCATCCGAACTGTGTTCCTTGCATTATCAGCAGACTGCGAATGATGTTTGGCCGGTCAGAACTTATCGTCGACACTCTAATTCAAAAGGTTCACACTATGCCACCACCTGAGATAGACAGACTCGAGACAATAATCGACTTTGCTAACTCTGTAGAGAACTTATGTGCTACGTTGGAGGCGTTTGACCTTACGTCACATTTTAATAATCCAATGTTGCTGCACCAGCTGGTTCGGAAACTACCATCTCCCATTAGGTTAAATTGGTCTATGTATGCACAAACTTTGGAACACTGAACCTTATCTGAATTCTGCAATTGGTTGAATCAAATTGCAGTGGCAGCCAGCCGTGTTAGCAACCCGGGACCATCACACAGAACGGTACAAAGCAAACCTACCAGACCAACCAAGAAGGAAGGAGGATTTCTCCATGCACACTCAGAGATGTCAGCAAATAATTCTGAGCCAGTACCGAAACGCCAATCTTTTATGTGCAAGTGCCTAGTATGCCATGGAAACTGTACTACAATAGACAACTGCAATAAATTTGTGACGTTAAGCCATTCCGCTAAATGGGACGTCGTACGTGAGTTTAAGCTTTGTCGGTGTTGCCTTAAATGTCACAGCGGTTTTCGGTGCAGAGCGGAATCTATCTGTGGAATAAATAACTGCACCTTTAAGTACCACAGATTGCTACACAACGACCAGAAGATTCCAATGACAAAATCTGTATCCAGTTTACCACCGACAGCCCAACCCAACAATGCACACATTCAGGGCAATCAACCAGTAGTGTACCGCATAGTTCCTGTCATCTTATATGGCAACAACATTCAGTTAAAAACATATGCGTTTTTAGATGATGGTTCATCGCTTAAACTAATGGATGAAGAAATAGCGGCTCAACTGAACATCAAGGGTAAACCGGAGCCTCTATGCATAAAGTGGACGGCCAATACTTACAGGTACGAGAACGATTCGGAAAACATGAGCCTTTACATATCCGGATCCAACGACAAAGCCAAACGCTACCCTCTGTCAAACGTGCACACGGTAAAAGGTCTTCAACTTCCGCTTCAGTCACTGGATACTAACCAGTTGCAGAAGCGGCATGGGTATCTAAGAGGCTTGCCAATCAGTCTTATTCTAATGCAGTCCCGCGTTTGCTCATTGGCCTTAACAATTGGAAACTTGGCCTACCAATTAAGTGCAAAGAGGGTCATATAAATGAATTGGCTGCAGCCAAAACTCGCCTGGGTTGGACAGTACACGGATGTGGTCCTCACACAGCACTGTCACACAATTCAAAGGAGGATATATCGTACACTAATGTCCACTTATGTGAATGCAATCATACAGATGATACAAAGATAAATCGGTTTATGGACGAGTTCCTGAATAACGAAAACTTTGGAGCATCAAATACCACCAAAATCTTACAATCAGCTGATGACCAACGCGCCGTTGAACTGTTGCATAAACATACTCAACGAAAGGATGGACGTTTCCAAGTAGGATTGCTCTGGAAATATGAAAATATTCAGCTTCCAGATAGTTTTGCAATGGCAAAAAGACGTCTACAGTGCCTTGGAAAGAAAATGCAACGAGATCCAGAGCTTGCCGAAGTGCTACATCAGATGATTGATAAGTACGTCTCCAAAGGATACGCTAGAAAACTCTCATCAGACGAGATTGCCGAAGGACGTTCAGCCTCCTGGTACTTGCCCATATTTCCGGTAAGGAATCCCAACAAACCAGGCAAGTTGAGGTTAGTATGGGACGCAGCGGCAGTAGTTGGAGGCGTATCTCTCAATTCAGTGCTGCTAAAGGGACCTGATCTCTTAGTACCCTTAATATCAGTCCTGTTCAAATTTCGTGAGAGGCGTATCGCATTTTGTGCTGACATCGAGGAAATGTTCCACCACATCAAGATCCGAGAAGAAGATCAGAATTTCCAGAGGTTTTTGTGGTTTAGTCGAGATGGCAAAATTGAGCAATACGTCATGATGTGTGAATAATAATGTGAAAAATAAAAACGCAAGGGACTTTGAAACTGATTACCCCCAAGCTGTAAGGTCTATTTGTGAGAACCACTATGTTGACGACCTGATGGAAAGTGTAGACTCCGAAGTGGAAGCGGTAAGACTTGCCAAAGAAATAATTTATATTCATCAACAGGGTGGATTTAGAATTAGAAATTGGATTTCAAACTCCAAGCCCAAAGAGGAAGTCAACATAAATACACACTCCGAGCTGCCCACCGAAAAGGTACTCGGTATGTGGTGGTGCACATCTGCAGATTGCTTCACCTTTAAGTTTGCGCCCAATTTCAAGAACTTGCAAATACTTACCGGCGAAAAGGTCCCAACCAAACGCGAAGTGCTACGTACACTTATGAGGATTTTCGATCCCTTAGGACTCTTGAGCAATTTTCTTATGTACGTGAAGGTGCTTATGCAGGAAATCTGGCGAACTGGAATCGGATGTTACGAGCAAATATTGGAAGAGCAACACAAAAAATGGCTTTATTGGACCTCGTTCCTGCCACAGCTGGAAGAAGTCCACGATGCTACATCGAAAATCATGGCAGCGATCTAGAAATGCAACTGCATGTCTTTGCGGATGCCAACGAGGATGGATTCGCAGCCGTAGCATACATCAGGTGCAACTGGAATGAGAGTATCAACTGTTCATTCATCGCCGCCAAAACCAAGGTCGCTCCGCTCAAACATCATTCAATTCCACGCTTAGAACTGCAGGCTGCTCTCCTAGGATCTCGCCTAGCTAAGGTCATCGTAGAATTGATGAATGGAACTGGATTTCCACTAAAAACAACGTGGCTGACGAAGGAACAAAATGGCAAAAAATACCCAATTTCAACGCGACGAGTGCATGGTTTAGTGGACCGGCGTTTCTTAAATCTCATCAGGATACCTGGCTACAAGAAAAAACACCAAAAGGAACAACGACCGAGGAATTGAAAACTCAGTATGTTGGAGTTCATCAATTACTTAAAACGGGAGTGTTTCAACCGAAGCGGTTTTCCGACTGGTCGCGTCTGCTGCGATGTGCCGCATTAGTCCTGCGGTACATAAACAATCTGCGATCAACGCTGAAGAAGAAACAAAGGAACATCGGTCCACTGATCCAGGCCGAACTCCAGCAGGCTGAATTGTGTATTCTAAGACAAACACAATGGGACTGTTTTCCAGAGGAGATTGCCGATCTATATTCGAATCGACTTGTAAATAAATCAAGCCCTCTAATTTCTCTTTGTCCACATACTGACCAGCATGGCTTTATGCGCGTGACCACCCGGATCGAGATATATCGCCACAAATTTGGAGAACTGCGACGCCCTGTCATTCTACCGAAGGAACATGCAACAACATCACTTATAGTACGGCACTACCATAATATATACCATCACAGCAACCATGAGACAGTAATAAATGAACTGCGCCAGAAATATTATATAACGCGAATGAGAGCTGTTCTTCTAAAAGTACGCAAGGAATGCCAAAAATGTAAAAACGCGGTCGCAAAACCACACCCTCCAATGATGGCACAACTTTCGGGCCGACGCTTTTAGTGAATGCAAGAAGAACAGAGAAACGTATGGAGTTATAATAACATGTCTCACAACAAGAGCGATTCATATAGAGATCGCTCATTCATTAACTACGGGCTCGTGTATTATTGCACTCCGAAATTTCATTGTACGTAGAGGAACACCACTTGAAATATTCAGTGATAACGGCACGAATTTTAAAGGCGCCGACCGGGAACTAAAGGAAGCATGCAAGAATATAGATTCCTGCAAACTCGTGAGAGCATTCACCACCGTTAACACCAAATGGACATTCATTCCGCCGGGATCCCCTCACATGGGTGGTAGCTGGGAGAGGTTGGTGCGTTCAGTCAAAACGGTATTGAGGCAAATAACACCAGATCGACATCCTTCAGATGAGTTGCTGAGAAGTATGCTGCTTGAAATAGAAAACATCATTAACTCGCGACCGCTTACATACATACCTATCGACCATGAGAATGAGGAAGCATTAACACCGAATTACTTCCTCTTGGGTCCAAGCCTTGGAGTGCATTAGGTGAAGACAAACATGTTCTCAGAAGAAATTGGCTGTTGTCACAAAGATACGCACAACGTTTCTGGCGTCGCTGGGTAAGCGACCTTCCGACTATTACGCGGCGAACCAAGTGGTTTCAACCGGTGGAACCAATAAAAAAGGATGACATCGTCTTGATTGCAGATCCAGATAGTCCTCGAAATTGCTGGCCAAAAGGACGTGTTTTGGCAGTAAAGTTGGCAAAAGACGGGCAAGTGAGATGCGTAACAGTTCAAACAAAATCTGGGATTTTTGACAGACAGGCTGTCAAATTAGCTGTCTGTGATGTCAAAGTAAACTTACCACGACAGTGAGATTACCAGGGGGAGTGTTGGCAATGCTGCCAGCATACATCAAATTTCCCAGCCTTGCAAGAAACCCGAACGTGTCCCAATTGACACTACCAAATATGTTCGAGAAGCTGGGGATTTTTTGAGAGGGAAATTAAAAAGACGGTATCTTCGTAACCACTTTTGAAAGAAGAACGAGAGAAGAAACTTAAGAAATTTTTAATTTTCTTCAACTAACATTTTGTTTTGCCAGTTTTTTAATAAATTGTATTTTGAAAATTAAAGATAGTTTATCTGCTTCTTTCAAGAAGTTTTTATCCGCTAAAGGAAGTGGTTTGCGTTATTGTCGCAACAAGAGTATTGAAAGAGTTTTTGAAAGTTTGGTGCGGAATTCCTACATCCCCGCTCAACTTCATAATCGTCAAGCAAAATAACTTACTTATGAAATATTATGTTACAAGTTTCTTTACAAAATTCAAAAACCAAATTATTAATTCATAAAAAACAAGCTGAAGTCAACAATTCAAAGGACTTTCAATAACAATTACAAAGTTTAAAGATAATGTTAAATGAAAGAAAAAGATAATAATAAAAAGGAAATTCAAGAAATTTAAAGTTTATGTTACAACAAAAATAAAGTTTAAAGTATTAAACCCATATCTGCGAAATGTTTGTAATGCGTTTGTTTCGGCAATGCTTTCGTCAGGGCGTCTGCTACCATGTCTACGGATCTGAGAAAACTGATGGTGATGATGTTGTCAGCAATTGCCTCTTTTACGAAGTGGTATCGGACATCTATCTATCTGTTCGCCTGGTCATGAGCGATATGTTTGGCGCTTTGATTATCGCAGTAAATGGTGAGAGATCCATCGTGTAGGTTGAGTTCAACCATACTGTTTCGGAGGTATGCTGCTTCTTTTGCCACGGAAGATAGAGTAATGTACTCGGCTTCTGTGCTGGAGGTAGCAACGATTCGTTGCTTTTTGGAGCCCCAATGTACTGCTGCCCCGGCATAAATAAAGACGAAGCCGGATTGAGACTTCCTGTCATCAACATTTCCAGCCCAGCTGGAGTCGGAATACGCCTCGAGCTGACTGTCTGTTCCTCTGTAAATGATTTTAGAGGATTTAGAGGACTTTATAACATCAATTCCTGCGGTCCAGTGCTGGCGTCTTGGGTCCTCGACATATTGCGACAGAGCGTTGACAATGAACGAAATATCCGGTCGGCTGAAGGTTGCTATATATAATAATCGTCCGATTAATTGTCTATAGGAAGTATTATCGACGCTTTCACTTTCGCCCTTTATTTTTGGGTTTCTTTCCAACTGCATTTTTACTGGTGCCGGGAGACGTGATTTTTTCGCTTCTTCTAGCTGGTATAGCCTTTGGAGGTTATTGATGTAACCTATTTGGTTGATGCCAATTTCTCCGTCGTCATTTTGTGAGATTTCCAATCCAACGCAAAACGTCGGTTCTCCCAGGTCATGAATGTCGAAATCCTTCGATAATCTTTGGCACACGTCAGAATGTTCTTGATGGGGTCGTTGGGTCGTTGGAAGCCAGGAGAAGATCGTCGACGTAGACGGTCACTATCGCTATATGTTCTGCCTTGACTTTATAATATATACATCTATCATATAGTCATCATATATTGCAAGAAGTTAAGATTCTTCAATGTTCCATCCAGTTTTGAATTTCACTGTCGGCCTGACTGTTTCAGTCCATATATGGCTTTCTTCAAGGCGCATACTTTATTCACATTGTCTTTCTGGAAACCTTCCGGCTGTTCCATGAATATTAGTGTATCAAGATCTCCGTTGAGATACGCCGAAGAGACATCCAAGTGGTGTAATGTAAGGCTGTGTTCTGCTGCAATTGCTAGAGTTAGTCGAATCGAATGGATCCTTGCCACAGGGGCGTAAGTATTCGTGTAGTCAAGTCCAGGAATTTGTTCGTACCCTTTAGCTACTAACCTCGCTTTGCGACGCTCTACTGAACCGTCTGGTTTATATTTTGTCTTGAAGACCCACTTGCATTTAATGATTTGCCAATATAAAAACATTTTAGACACATTAAATTAACAAAATAATCAAACCTAACGTTTTGATGATCACAGAATCGGTTATTAACCAAAATGTCAAATAACGTCAGTTTGGATTTTTCTCGTAAAACGTATTTCTGAGTCCCTAAATTTCGTTCTTTCCTTTTTTGCATATTTTCTTAAATAAATATTGTACATACTCAGGAGTATATTTTTGTTTTAACTAAACAATGTGCCTGCCGTTCAGGCAGTCGTAATACCTCGCCTTAATTTAAAGGGAAACACGTTTTTGCAGAAGAACACATGAAAGTTGCATTTGTGCCATGGTACGGAAGCCTAGAAGGTAATTTAATATGAACGAAACAGATATTTATGTTGGAGAAGGTAATAGAAATATTGTTTAACGTAAAAAGTTTGCCTTGTATGTAAATTTATATTTTGATAAAATTAATTATAAAAAATGTTAAACTACAGTGAGCACCAAAAGATTGTAAAAGACTAAAAAGATTGGTTCCAGAACTCCGATTTTGACAATTTTTGAAAAATTTCTTTTATTTTCTAATAACAAAACAAAACGGATTGATAAAAAAACAAGAAAATTTCGATAAAAAAATAACAAGAAAAACATACTTTTTTCGCGTTAAAGAAAGTGTAAACTAAACAAACATGCAAACTAAACAACACAAAATTAGTACTTAGTCTGTTTGCCTTTCGACTTCAAACAGCTTCTAGTCGTCTTGACATTGACTCAGGCTGAGTTTGTAAATGTCAACAAAACGCGCATCACGTAAGCATCACTGCCTATGTGATGCGACGCAACGATTTTTTGATGTTGCTATGCATTACGACGCTTTACTTTTGTTGGCGTTTCGGAACGGTTTATTATTTTGCTTTTCAATTGTTTCTTTCTTTTGTAAAAATGTCAAAGAAATTGGGGACAATTTTCAAAATAATTTGGTTAAAAATGTTGGCAATTACAATGCCAGCATACGTCAATATATTTTAGAGAAGAAAAAGAGACAATTGAGTTGAAAAACAAGAAAATCCATCGCATCACAATAATCTATGATGTGCTGGTTGCTTTTGTTTACGCATCGTTGCTTTGTTGTTGCATTTTAGAAGTGATACAAAGCATCATTGCCAAATGTTTGCAATTAAGAACGCTTGACGTGGCAGTACTGCGCTAATGTTGCGATTACGAACTCACGTTCAAATAACTTTTTAGTCCAATCGACAAGAACATTTGACATTCTTCCTTTAAAATTGATTTCGACGACTCGTTTTTGGTATTTTCTGTTTTCAGATCTGTGTATCCAAATAAACCCACAAATGCTCGATCGGGTTAAGATCTGGAGATTGCCTATTTCCCTTTTTCTTCCTCGTTATTTCGTTATTACTAATTCAAATCCCTTTCGATATATCTATTTTATAATTTTTCGGCGATCAAATATTCGAATAATAACATAATAATAAATGTTATTCCATAAGTCATTTAGGTTGTGTGAATACACCAACTGACCATGAAACGTTTTTGTTAAGCTCTGCTTACTTTTCATGTTGAAAATATAGATTTGAAATAACGATATAATAGCGAAAGAATATTTGAATAAGAGTTGAACTTCACCTCATTTGTTTGAATGTGAAGGGCTATCAGTTGTTCGAAAGAGTACCCATGTATTCACAGATTGTGCAAAAACAGGCTGTCAAAATAATGTCAGGGACAAAGTCTAATATCTCTATTAGTTGATTTCCGTCTTTCAAACTCCTGTTAGATATACACATTCAAAGAAATGAGCTGACTCTTATTTGAAAAATCGGTCGTTATTTGAAATCTATATTTTCAATATTAACAATATTCATTCTTTTTAGAAGTTATAAACCACAAATTAGTCACATAGAGATATCCAACTTCTACTTCTCTTGCCCCTTAATTTCATCTGACAGCGTTTTTTATAATATTTTCATCGACGCAATTCACCGAGAATACGTGTGAGCTATGCCGAACAGCTGATAGACTTCCCTTCCAAGCTGATGTAGTGAAATGGGCATGGACAGTGTTTACAACAGAAGAAAGCAGGAGTATCGAAAAAAAGTGTTTGATTTTCCACAAGTTTTCGGTGTAGCCGTTCGATTTTTATCCCATAGTCTCATTTTCGACGTATTTTCCTTAGAAAAAATTTCACGCATACGCGATATTCCCAGACTCTGGAATATCTGCTGTACGGCAGATACACCTCTTTTTAATTTCTAATTTAAAAGAAAACATGTTTTTGCAAAAGTAAAACCATGAAAATTACGTTCGTACCAATTTGGTATGGAATCCTAAAAAGCTATTTTACACGAACGAAACATAAATTTTAATTGAAGAACATTATCCAATGTTGTAAACGTAAAAAGATTGCTCTGCCTGCCTAAGTTTATAATTAGTCAGTTTTAATTATAAAATATTTTAAGCCATATTAAATTGCTCACAATTTTTTTTCTAGACTTACGAATTTTTTTGTTTTGTACAAAAAAAACAAGGGTCAGTCTGATTTTCTTTTAATATGTAGCCAACTTTTAAACGAATATTTCGATAATCTTTTAATTTCTGTTTTATTTTGAATTAAGACAAAAAAATAGTGTATTCATTTCCATAATAATTTAATAACTCTTCGATATTATCAATCGAAAATATCATAACAAGAGTACCATTCGGACGTTTGCACAGTGGGGCAAAACGGCATCAAAACTGGAAACAATTAAAAAAATGAAATAAGAAAGATGATAATCTTTAGCTTGTTTCCCTATAAATAACATATCAGTGCATCGAATGATCACTCATTTAAGTCATTTGCCTGCTCTCCCACTCTTTGGTAAGCATTTGAAGTCACAGTTTTATTACGTTTGCGAAAGTGATGTGCAAAAGTGAAAAAAAGTGTTGGTTTCAAAATACTGTAGTTTTGTTAAAAATTAAAATAAAAGCTTCAGGTGTGTAGTTTAATATTCTAATCAGCAGTAAACCATGGGCCTGTTTTTAGCTGTTTTAATTAAAAATGGAAGTGTTTTCCAGAAACTAACATTTTTTATGTCTTTTCTAAAACCTTAAGCATAAAGTAGGTTTCCACATCGTTCCACATCGAGATATTTGCATTTGTACATAGTTGAACTTGTTGGCTAATAGCTTCAAAAGAGATCGGCTTTTTTTAAATTAATTTTTAAAAATGTTGATCAACCAAACCAGAGTTTGGCAACACTGCTCGGAGATTTTTTAACAATACAAATCTCGTCTCCGAAATTTTGGGTGTTGATATAGTATTAATTGAAGAGTTTCAAACAATTTTAGTGGCAATTTCAAGCGGATATAAAATAAACATTGAAAACTTCAAAAAATTCGCAATTTATACCGCCAAACACTTTGTAAGCATCTATCCGTGGTTTTTTCTGCTTCCGACTGTGCACAAAATCTCAATCCATGGATGTTGAAATAAAAGACCGATTTAATAAACAATTTATGATTTTATTTAACACGCGTAACACAAGAGTATTGAAAGAGGAAGAGCGATCGCAGAAGTAAATGACGATTTTGATAGTTGTCAGGAAGTGAATGCACGAACTGTGTTGCCATGTGACAGTTTGGTGCGGAATTCCAACATCCCCGCCCAACTTCATAATCGTCAAGCAAAATAACTTACTTATGAAAGATTATGTTACAAGTTTCTTTACAAAATTCAAAAACCAAATTATTAATTCATAAAAAACAAGCTGAAGTCAACAATTCAAAGGACTTTCAATAACAATTACAAAGTTTAAAGATAAAGTTAAATGAAAGAAAAAGATAATAATAAAAGGGAAATTCAAGAAATTCAAAGTTTATGTTATAACAAAAATAAAGTTTAAAGTATTAAACCCATATCTGCGAAATGTTTGTAATGCGTTTGTTTCGGCAATGCTTTCGTCAGGGCGTCTGCTACCATGTCTTCGGATCTGAGAAAACTGATGGTGATGATGTTGTCAGCAATTGCTTCTTTTACGAAGTGGTATCGGATATCTATCTATCTATTCGCCTGGTCATGAGCGATATGTTTGGCGCTTTGATTATCGCAGTAAATGGTGAGAGATCCATCGTGTAGGTTGAGTTCAACCATAATGTTTCGGAAGTATGCTGCTTCTTTTGCCAAGGAAGATAGAGTAATGTACTCGGCTTCTGTGCTGGAGGTAGCAACGATTCGTTGCTTTTTGGAGCCCCAATGTACTGCTGCCCCGGCATAAATAAAGATGAAGCCGGATTGAGACTTCCTGTCATCAACATTTCCAGCCCAGCTGGAGTCGGAATACGCCTCGAGCTGACTGTCTGTTCCTCTGTAAATGATTTTAGAGGATTTAGAGGACTTTATAACATCAATTCCTGCGGTCCAGTGCTGGCGTCTTGGGTCCTCGACATATTGCGACAGAGGGTTGACAATGAACGAAATATCCGGTCGGCTGAAGGTTGCTATATATAATAATCGTCCGATTAATTGTCTATAGGAAGTATCATCGACGCTTTGGGTTTCTTTCCAACTGCATTTTTACTGGTGCCGGGAGACGTGATGGTTTCGCTTCTTCTAGCTGGTACAGCCTTTGGAGGTTATTGATGTAACCTATTTGGTTGATGCCAATTTCTCCGTTGTCGTTTTGTGAGATTTCCAATCCAACGCAAAACGTCGGTTCTCCCAGGTCATGAATGTCGAAATCCTTCGATAATCTTTGGCACACGTCAGAATGTTCTTGATGGGGTCGGTGGGTCGTTGGAAGCCAGGAGAAGATCGTCGACGTAGACGGTCACTATCGTGATATGTTCTTCCTTGACTGTATAATATACATTGTATTTCTGGAAACCTTCCGGCTGTTCCATGAATATTAGTGTATCAAGCTCTCCGTTGAGATACGCCGAAGAGACATCCAAGTGGTGTAATGTAAGGCTGTGTTCTGCTGCAATTGCTAGAGTTAGTCGAATCGAATGGATCCTTGCCACAGGGGCGTAAGTATTCGTGTAGTCAAGTCCAGGAATTTGTTCGTACCCTTTAGCTACTAACCTCGCTTTGCGACGCTCTACTGAACCGTCTGGTTTATATTTTGTCTTGAAGACCCACTTACATTTAATGACTTGCCAATATTAAAACATTTTAGACACATTAAATTAACAAAATAATCAAACCTAACGTTTTGATGATCACAGAATCGGTTATTAACCAAAATGTCAAATAACGTCAGTTTGGATTTTTCTCCTAAAACGTATTTCTGAGTCCCTAAATTTCGTTCTTTCCTTTTTTGCATATTTTCTTAAATAAATATTGTACATACTCAGGAATATATTTTTGTTTTAACTAAACAATGTGCCTAATTTAAAGGGAAACAAGTTTTTGCAGAAGAACACATGAAAGTTGCATTTGTGCCATTCTGGTACGGAAGCCTAGAAGGTAATTTAATATGAACGAAACAGATATTTATGTTGGAGAAGGTAATAGAAATATTGTTTAACGTAAAAAGTTTGCCTTGTATGTAAATTTATATTTTGATAAAATTAATTATAAAAAATGTTAAACTACAGTGAGCGCCAAAAAATTGTAAAAGACTAAAAAGATTTTATTTACCTTTTTTTATTTATTTATTTAATTATGATATAGATTGTTTCCAGAACTCCGATTTTGACAATTTTTGAAAACTTTCTTTTATTGATTGATTGATAAAAAAACAAGAAAATTTCAATAAAAAAATAACAAGAAAAACATACTTTTTTCGCGTTAAAGAAAGTGTAAACTAAACAAACATGCAAACTAAACAACACAAAATTAGTACTTAGTCTGTTTGCCTTTCGACTTCAAACAGCTTCTAGTCGTCTTGACATTGACTCAGGCTAAGATCGTAAATGTCAACAAAACGCGCATCACATAAGCATCACTGCCTATGTGATGCGACGCAACGATTTTTTGATGTTGCTATGCATCACGACGCTTTACTTTTGTTGGCGTTTCGGAACGGTTTATGATTTTGCTTTTCAATTGTTTCTTTCTTTTGTAAAAATGTCAAAGAAATTGGGGACAATTTTCAAAATAATTTGGTTAAAAATGTTGGCAATTACAATGCCAGCATACGTCAATATATTTTAGACAAGAAAAAGAGACAATTGAGTTGAAAAACAAGAAAATCCATCGCATCACAATAATCTATGATGTGCTGGTTGCTTTTGTTTACGCATCGTTGCTTTGTTGTTGCATTTTAGAAGTGATACAAAGCATCATTGCCAAATGTTTGCAATTAAGAACGCTTGACGTGGCAGTACTGCGCTAATGTTGCGATTACGAACTCACGTTCAAATAACTTTTTAGTCCAATCGACAAGAACATTTGACATTCTTCCTTTAAAATTGATTTCGACGACTCGTTTTTGGTATTTTCTGTTTTCAGATCTGTGTATCCAAATAAACCCACAAATGCTCGATCGGGTTAAGATCTGGAGATTGCCTATTTCCCTTTTTCTTCCTCGTTATTTCGTTATTACTAATTCAAATCCCTTTCGATATATCTATTTTATAATTTTTCGGCGATCAAATATTCGAATAATAACATAATAATAAATGTTATTCCATTAGTTCCATTAGTGGGCGCCGTGGCGTAGTGGGTAGGTGCGTCGACTCCTACGCTCGAGGTCGTCAGTTCGAATCTCGAAAAAAACATCAAACATTTTTTCACGGCTCCACCTCTTTCGAGTCACTGACAATGCTCAAAGAGTATAACTGTCTAGGAAAGATTCTCAATCTCGCCGTTCGGAGTCGGCATTAAACTGTAGGTCCCCTCCACTCGTGAGAGAACAATAGCACGCACAACACGAGTGGTTGCTGGGAAGTTAGGCCCAGGTCCACCCCGGACTGTAGCGCCGCCATTATTATTATTATTATTATTCCATTAGTCATTCATGTTGTGTGAATACACAAACTGACCATGAAACGTTTTTGTTAAGCTCTGCCTAATTTTCATGTTGAACATATAGATTTGAAATAACGATCTAACAGCGAAAGAATTTTTGAATAAGAGTTGAACTTCACCTCATTTGTTTGAATGTGAAGGGCTATCAGCTGTTCGAAAGAGTACCCATGTATTCACAGATTGTCCAAATTGTCGTTATTTGAAATCTATATTTTCAATATTAACAATATTCATTCTTTTTAGAAGTTATAAACCACAAATTAGTCACATAGAGATATCCAACTTCTACTTCTCTTGCCCCTTAATTTCATCTGACAGCGTTTTTTATAATATTTTCATCGACGCAATTCACCGAGAATACGTGTGAGCTATGCCGAACAGCTGATAGACTTCCCTTCCAAGATGATGTAGTGAAATGGGCATGGACAGTGTTTACAACAGAAGAAAGCAGGAGTATCGAAAAAAAAGTGTTTGATTTTCCACAAGTTTTCGGTGTAGCCGTTCGATTTTTATCCCATAGTCTCATTTTCGACGTATTTTCCTTAGAAAAAATTTCACGCATACGCGATATTCCCAGAGTCATGGCTGTACGGCAGATACACCTCTATTTAATTTTTAATTTAAAAGAAAACATGTTTTTGCAAAAGTAAAAATGAAAGTTACGTTTGTACCAATTTGATATGGAATTTTATATTTAGTCAGTTTTAATTATAAAATATTTTAAACCATATTAAATTGCTCACAATTTTTTTCTAGACTTACGATAGTTTTGCACGAAAAATATGTAGCCAACTTTTAAACGAATATTTCGATAATCTTTTAATTTCTGTTTTATTTTGAATTAAGATAAAAAAATAGTGTATTCATTTCCATAATAATTTAATAACTCTTCGATATTATCAAACGAAAGTATCATAACAAGAGTACCATTCGGACGACGCACAGTGGGGCAAAACGGCCTCAAAACTGGAAACAATTCAAAAAATGAAATAAGAAAGGTGATAATCTTTAGCTTGTTTCCCGTTAAATAACATAACGGTGCATCGAATGATCACTCATTTAAGTCATTTGCCTGCTCTCCCACTCTTTGGTAAGCATTTTAAGTCACAGTTTTACTACGTTTGCGAAAGTGATGTGCAAAAGTGAAAAAAAGTGTTGGTTTCAAAATACTGTAGTTTTGTTAAAAATTAAAATAAAAGCTTCAGGTGTGTAGTTTAATATTCTAGTCAGCCGTAAACCATGTGCCTGTTTTTAATAATAATAATAATAATAATGGTGGCGCTACAGTCCGAGGTGGACCTGGGCCTAGCTTCTCAGCAACCACTCGTGTTGTGCGTGCTATTGTTCTGTCACGAGCGGAGGGGACCCACAGCTTAATGCCGACTCCGAACGGCGAGATTGAGAAGCTTTTCCTAGACAGTTATACTCTTTGAACATTGTCAGTGACTCGAAAGAGGTGGAGCCGTGAAAAAATGTTTGATGATTTTTTCGAGATTCGAACCGACGACCTGGAGCGTAGGAGTCGACGCACCTACCCACTACGCCACGGCGCACACTGTTTTGTGTTTCGTGCCTGTTTCTAGTTGTTTTAATTAAAAATGGAAGTGTGTTCCAGAAACTAAAATTTTGTATGTCTTTTCTAAAACCTTAAGCATAAAGTAGGTTTTCACATCGTTCCACATCGAGATATTTGCATTTGTACATAGTTGAACTTGTTGGCTAATAGCTTCAAAAGAGATCGGCTTTTTTAAATTCATTTTTCAAAATGTTGATCAACCAAAACCAGAGTTTGGCAACACTGCTCGGAGATTTTTTAACAATACAAATCTCGTCTTCGAAATTTTGGGTGTTGATATAGTATTAATTGAAGAATTTCAAACAATTTTAGTGGCAATTTCAAGCGGATATAAAATAAACATTGAAAACTTCAAAAAATTGGCAATTTATACCGCCAAACACTTTGTAAGCATCTATCCGTGTTTTTTTCTGCTTCCGACTGTGCACAAAATCTCAATCCATGGATGTTGAAATAAAAGACCGATTTAATAAACAATTTATGATTTTATTTAACACGCGTAACACAAGAGTATTGAAAGAGGAAGAGCGATCGCAGAAGTAAATGACGATTTTGATAGTTGTCAGGAAGTGAATGCACGAACTGTGTTGCCATGTGATAGTTTGGTGCGGAATTCCAACATCCCCGCCCAACTTCATAATCGTCAAGCAAAATAACTTACTTATGAAAGATTATGTTACAAGTTTCTTTACAAAATTCAAAAACCAAATTATTAATTCATAAAAAACAAGCTGAAGTCAACAATTCAAAGGACTTTCAATAACAATTACAAAGTTTAAAGATAAAGTTAAATGAAAGAAAAAGATAATAATAAAAGGGAAATTCAAGAAATTCAAAGTTTATGTTATAACAAAAATAAAGTTTAAAGTATTAAACCCATATCTGCGAAATGTTTGTAATGCGTTTGTTTCGGCAATGCTTTCGTCAGGGCGTCTGCTACCATGTCTTCGGATCTGAGAAAACTGATGGTGATGATGTTGTCAGCAATTGCTTCTTTTACGAAGTGGTATCGGATATCTATCTATCTATTCGCCTGGTCATGAGCGATATGTTTGGCGCTTTGATTATCGCAGTAAATGGTGAGAGATCCATCGTGCAGGTTGTGTTCAACGATATTGTTTCGGAGGTATGCTGCTTCTTTTGCCACGGAAGATAGAGTAATGTACTCGGCTTCTGTGCTGGAGATAGCAACGATTCGTTGCTTTTTGGAGCCCCAATGTACTGCTGCCCCGGCATAAATAAAGAAGAAGCCGTATTGAGACTTCCTGTCATCAACATTTCCAGCCCAGCTGGAGTCGGAATACGCCTCGAGCTGACTGTCTGTTCCTCTGTAAATGATTTTAGAGGATTTAGAGGACCTTATAACATCAATTCCTGCGGTCCAGTGCTGGCGTCTTGGGTCCTCGACATATTGCGACAGAGGGTTGACAATGAACGAAATATCCGGTCGGCTGAAGGTTGCTATATATAATAATCATCCGATTAATTGTCTATAGGAAGTATTATCGACGCTTTCACTTTCGCCCTTTATTTTTGGGTTTCTTTCCAACTGCATTTTTACTGGTGCCGGGAGACGTGATAGTTTCGCTTCTTCTAGCTGGTATAGCCTTTGGAGGTTATTGATGTAACCTATTTGGTTGATGCCAATTTCTCCGTCGTCGTTTTGTGAGATTTCCAATCCAACGCAAAACGTCGGTTCTCCCAAGTCATGAATGTCGAAATCCTTCGATAATCTTTGGCACACGTCAGAATGTTCTTGATGGGGTCGTTGGGTCGTTGGAAGCCAGGAGAAGATCGTCGACGTAGACGGTCACTATAGTGATATGTTCTTCCTTGACTTTATAATATATACATCTATCATATGATGACTGCAAGAAGTTAAGATTCTTCATTGTTCCATCCAGTTTTGAATTTCACTGTCGGCCTGACTGTCCATATATGGCTTTCTTCAAGGCGCATACTTTTTTCACATTGTCTTTCTGGAAACCTTCCGGCTGTTCCATGAATATTAGTGTATCAAGATCTCCGTTGAGATACGCCGAAGAGACATCCAAGTGGTGTAATGTAAGGCTGTGTTCTGCTGCAATTGCTAGAGTTAGTAGAATCGAATGGATCCTTGCCACAGGGGCGTAAGTATTCGTGTAGTCAAGTTTAGGAAATTGTTCGTACCCTTTAGCTACTAACCTCGCTTTGCGACGCTCTACTGAACCGTCTGGTTTATATTTTGTCTTGAAGACCCATTTACATTTAATGACTTGCCTGCAATTTGGTCTATCTACCAACTCCCAAGTATTGTTCCGCAAGAGCGTGTCGTATTCTTTCTGCATCGCATTGTGCCATTCTTCTCGATTTTCCATTTTCTCCAACTCCTTAAAATTTATGGGATCATTAGGTTTCATTAGGTGGAATTTCTTGTGCAGGTGAGTGTTGATCAAGTTCGTTTACTTTTTCTTCATTTCCGGGTTTTTCTTTACTTTCTAGGTGTTCGATTTCTTGTGGTTCTAAGTTGGAAGAGTACAAATTTGGCTGGAGATGATCAATTTCTTTTTTATTACTTGGCATGTCTTCCACAAACCTTACATCTCGACTCTTGATGACAAGCCTCGTTCCAGGTTTCCAAAGTCTGTAGGTACCATATTCGTTTTCGTATCCCACGATCTTATGTTCTGTGCTCCTCGGGTCAAATTTTCCAATGTTGCTTGCCTTATCCAAGACATAAGCTCTCGTTCCAATGCACTTGAACTTTGACACCTCCGGTTTTTTTTCGGTCCACAATTCTTCGTATAAAAGCAGCTGTGCAAATTAGCTCCGCCCATAACATATTCGGCAAATCCGCTTCAATTTTTAAGCACCTTGTCATATCTAATAATGTCCTGTTAGCTTTTTTGGCTATGCCGTTTTGCTGCGGGGTGTATGGCACAGAGAATTCGTGGACGATACCATTTTGCTCAAGGAACGTTTCAAAACTTCCGTTTGTGTACTCGGTTCCGTTGTCACTTCTC
This sequence comes from Myathropa florea, assembly GCA_930367185.1. Taxonomy (NCBI): domain Eukaryota; kingdom Metazoa; phylum Arthropoda; class Insecta; order Diptera; family Syrphidae; genus Myathropa; species Myathropa florea. Next base: position 63,106,188 of record OV884003.1, read on the forward strand.
AAGGACTGAATGGACTCACCCGTCTGTTTTTCTGCAAACGCTTCATAGGCCTTGAACTTCTATAGTGCTTCATTTTTCTTTCTCATAAAGTACACTGAGATGTGTCGAGTGTAGTCATCTATAAACGTTATGAAGTACACTGATTTACTTAGAGACTCCGTGCGCATTGGCCCACATACGTCCGAATGTACCAGTTGAAGTTTTTTAGAGCTTCGTTTAGCATGAAAAATATTAAACGGTTTGGTGGATTGTTTTGCACAGATACATGACTCACAAGGAACACTTTCTTTTTTCCAGCTTTCCGGTAATCCCTTCACTATTTTGTTCATTTGCATTTGCTTAAGTGATGTCTGGTTGAGATGTCCCATACTTTTGTGCCAAACTTCCAAGGAATTCGAATCGGGAGCCGTCATTAATGCTCGATGTCTCTCATTGATGAAAAATAATCCGTTCCTTTTTTCAGCTTTTATTAACAGCTTTCCAGTTTTGTCGTATAATTTGGCATGGCGACCCTCGATTTTAACTTTAACACCACGTTCAGTTGCCTTGCTCACGGAGATAAGATTTTCCTTCAAATCCGGAATGTAGAGTGTGTTAAAATGTTGCATGTTTTCTTCTACATTACTTAAGTTTGTTGTTATGACGGCTGTTCCGATCCCTGCAATACTTACTCGGTTACCATTGGCCAAAGTCACATGCGTTTAGGTATTGCATGCTTCCAAGGTGCTAAACATTGAACGGTTTGAGCACATGTGAGACGTAGCTCCCGAATCGATACACCAGATTGTCTCTTCACTTACAACATTAAAAATGGATTGCTCTTGCACCGTGAACCCGTACTTGTAACCATCTATGTCGTCTGATTGCACATTCTTTGCCTTTTCTCTATTACGGAAACAATCTTTCGCTTTATGGCCTTTCTTTCGGCATTTGCGACAATCGTATTGAAAGAAATTGTCTTTCTTGTTGCATTGAAAAAATTATTTTGGTTTAAACTTTCCTTTGGAGAAGAATGCCGTATTTGAAGTTGAAGCCGATTCTTTTTTTCGGTCGCTAACATCTAAGAGCCGCGTGCAAACAATGTCAATCTCCGTATAACTGCTCTGCGCATCAAATGCAGCCTGAACATCTTTGAACTCGTCTGAAAGTCCATCCAGAAGTATGACCACCAACAAATCCTTGTCGAATGTGGCTTCCAGCTCCTCTCTCGGATGAATTCGTTCATATTTTGGTTAGGTTCCATATTGGTGTTAATAAGGCGTCTAAATTCTTCGGCTTTTGAATTGGCCCCCTTCTGTCGAATGTTTCGCCTAAGAAAGTCCAAATTTCATGAGAAAATTTGTTATGTTTGAATTGTTGAGAATTGCCTCCATTTGCGGTTTCCACGACGCAAAATTTTCGCCATTGAATGGCTGAACACGATTTACGACATTCGAGTTAATTTTTTTTTGGTTGGGTCATTAAACAAAAATTTAAAATAAAGAAACGGATCGAAAGGAATACGTTAATCTTATATTATTTAAAAACTTTCCCGTACTTTAAACATACTGGGCCCATAACCTGTTGAAATAAAAGACCGATTTAATAAACAATTTAGGATTTTATTTAACACGCGTAACACAAGAGTATTGAAAGAGGAAGAGCGATCGCAGAAGTAAATGACGATTTTGATAGTTGTCAGGAAGTGAATGCACGAACTGTGGTGCCATGTGACAGTTTGGTGCGGAATTCCAACAATGGATTAGATGTAATATCCACCGCTCTTCTTCTTATGAAGCAGTTATCTAAAGAAGCTCAGGAGGCGTGAAATAAAGATCTTAAAAAATATCGCGAAAGCTACTTCAGAAAATGTTCCCGGGAGAGGACTAATCAAAATGTTTTTAATTTGATGTTGATTACATCTGATCCACTAATTAAAAGTCTGAAAAACTGAAAAAAAGAAAAGTGGAACCATTTCCCAAAGATGTTTTTAATTTGTATATTTGTTCAGGTAAAGGTGATGCATCTGATGGCAAATTTGAGAGCGACGATGATTTTTCATTCGATGAATAAATCTTTTAACTTCGCTGTAAAAACATTGAAACCAATTGAAAAAACAATATTATGCACTATACATATATATTCTTTATTACGTCTTTATATATGTATGTAAGTTTGTAAATAAAATTGTTCGATTTATGTATTCTTAAATAAATAATTTAATTCTTAATTAAAACGTAAAAAATAAAAAATTGTAAAGTGGAAATGAGTTTATTTGCCACTAATATATGATATCTTCTTCTTCTTCTTCTTCTTCTTCTTCTTCTTCTTCTTCTTCTTCTTCTTAGGGCGCTACAGTCCGAGGTGGACCTGGGCCTCACTTAACATGCCTCTCCAGCCAGCACGATCTTTCGCCAGCTGTCTCCAGTTTCGCACACCAAGCCGGCCGAGGTCCCCCTCGACTTGTGTGCGCCACCTTGTACGTGGACGCCCTCTGTTGCGTTGTCCCACAGGCTCAGAGTCGAAGACTCTTCGGGCTGGAGCTAAGTTGTCCATACGCTCTACATGGCCTAGCCATCTTAGGCGTTGAATCCGTAGACGCCTGGCTAGACTCATGTCGCTGTACAGCCCATACAGTTCGTGGTTGAACCTTCTCCTCCAAAAGCCATCAACGCAAACAGGACCAAAGATCGCACGTGTTACGTTAGTACACTCACCCCAAAATGCAAACTGTCGAAATAGTCAGCTTGATACGCTAATTGCCTTCGTTGCTGCATCAGCACAACGAAGTTCATAGCATTCTGGAAATTCGATCGTTGTTGTCCACAACGCTCATTCATAATTTCGCATTTCCGATTGCCAATTAACGCAGATTGCTGACTACGTAGATATGTGAGTAGTATTAAGTAGGTCATAAGAAATACTGTAGCATAGGTTAAGAATATTAATGAAAATAAAGTTTAGTCTTAAGACCACCTTCAAAGAACAAACGTGTTTCTTTTTAAGATACATAACTGGCGCAGTCGACGGAGCATAATTCCGAAGAATTATAGCGAACCTTTATTTTTAATTGCACTGTAAGAAGGGTATCGTGAGAGAAGAAAAAAAATATACAATCGAAGTGTCATTAGTTCTTTAAATAGAAGAAAAACTAACGATTTTGAATTTATGTGGTGATTTAGTGTTCATTGTGCTACAGTAAACATCCCAAATTGTGAATAAAAAAAAAAAAAAAAAAATGGCGACAGTTGAAGAACTTAAGCAAAAAATTGAAATGCTAAAATTGATCATTCAACGACAAGAACAACAAATTCAGCATCAAGAACAACAGCAACTCCAGCAGAGAAATCATCAACAGGCAGAACAATCGGAGCGACAACAGGAGAGAAACCATCAGCAGGAACAACAACCGGAGCGACAACAAATTGAACGGGAACAACATCATTCAATATTTTCCATGCCCTCCGATAAGGTTCTTGAACAATTCCGTTTGCTTAAACCTTTTGAAGGGAATGGAAACTATAATTTATCGTCGTTTATTCGTTCGGTGGAGTCAGCAAAAATGCTCTGTGGAGGAGATCAATATCTGTTTCAATACGCTCTAGGGATTGTGGTAAACGAAAAAATTCAAGGAGAAGCTGCGAAGTGTATAAGGCAACTGACTGGAGACAACATCAATTGGGAAGAAATAAAAGACAAGCTGAGACAACATTTTAAGCCTTCAAAAACTTACTCTGAGGTATATAACTATTGCAGAAATGTTAAAGTTAGTAATCTAAGAGAATTATTTTCAATTCTAAAAGAAGCTAGTTTCACTATCAGTGAAATCTTTGATTTTGATGTGGATAAACCAAATATGTATAAGCCAGACAGAGTAGATTCTGATTTAAGAGAACTACTCCTAGAAAAAACAGACTGTTATGTTAGGGTATACATTGATGTAAATAGTAGTTTAATAGACATATTAAACTACTTAAATCAGACAGAGTAGATTCTGATTTAAGAGAACTACTCCTAGAAAAAACAGACTGTTATGTTAGGGTATACATTGATGTAAATAGTAGTTTAATAGACATACAATTCCTTTAACTCCAATTCCTAATAAGTATTCAAAATTAAAATTATTGGATGATAATAGAACAATTCATATTCAACATAGAAAGAAATGGAACTTTAACTCCAATTCCTTGCCTAACTCACAAGATGGCACTTCTCAAAATAATCTAAACGAAAGATTTCAAAATTCAAACCAAAAACCGTTTAGCCAAAATCAGCAAAGCTTTAATAAAAAAACCTATAGTCATTCTAACACAAATAGACCAGGACCAAATTCAGGCCAAGTTAATAAAAATTTTCACAACCAGCCTCAACACAGAAATTACTGGTAGTTAATATAACAATAGACAACCAAACAATTAGATGTTTAATTGACACTGGGTCAACAACCAGCATAATAAAACTAAATATCCTTACCAATCAGAAAAAAATTCTTACCAAACCGGAATACTATTCGACATTAAGTGGTTCCAGTGTAATAAAAATGAAAATCATATCCCCTGCCCCCAGCGAATTTCAGTCAACAAAGGAAATAATATGGAATGTCTTTGACTTTGATAGTACGAATTATGACGCTATTATAGGGCTTAATATTCTAAGTTCTTTCAAAATTAACATTTACTTAAGTGAAGGTTATATTGAAGTTAACGAACAAAAGATAAAATTGAATAACAGTTGTCTGTTTGATCCATATACAATTTGCTCCTTAGAGCCTACTAGGATTCCGTTTCTTGATAATATCAACCTTAGTCACTTGAACGAGGAAGAAAGAACGTATATCACAGACATTATTAATAAATACAAGAATATATTTTACAAAGAAGGGGATACTCTAACATTCACCCATGAAATAATGCACGAAATTATTACTGATACCAACAAGCCAATTTTTTCAAAAATATATCGATACCCTAAGGTTCACGAGCAAGAAATCGAACGGCAAATACACGAAATGCTTGAACAGGGAATTGTAACCGAAAGCAATTCTCCATATAATAGTCCTCTTTGGGTCGTGCCAAAGAAGAGAGACAAGAATGATATTCAAAAATGGAGAATTGTTATAGACTACCGAAAACTAAATGAGGTCACTACTAGTGATAAATTTCCAATACCTAATATTGACACAATATTAGATAAATTGGGAAAGTCGCAGTATTTTACTACCTTGGATTTGGCAAAAGGTTTCCACCAAATCCTAGTTAAACCTGAGGATAGAAAAAAGACTGCGTTCTCAACACCTTTCGGTCACTTTGAATATGTCAGAATGCCATTTGGTTTAAAAAATGCGCTTCAACATTTCAAAGACTCATGAACACAATTCTTAAAAAGTATATTAACAAAGTTTGCGTCGTATATCTAGACGACATTTTAATTTTTAGCACTTCCCTTCAGGAACATGTAATAAATTTAAAATTAATCCTTCAAGCTCTGCAAGAGGCTGGGCTAAAAATTCAGATAGAAAAATGTAAATTTTTGTCCAAAGAAACTGAATATTTAGGACATGTCCTTAGTCCGGAAGGAGTCAAACCCAACCCAGATAAAATACGTACAATTCGTGACCTTAAGCTTCCTACCACCCAAAAACAACTAAAATCATTTCTAGGCTTAACCGGGTATTATAGAAAATTCATTAAAGATTATGCCAAGGTGGCTTACCCCATGGTAAGGTATTTGAAACAGGGAGCGAAGGTTAACCCTAATGATCCAAACTACATATCGGCTTTCGAAAAATTAAAAGAAATCGTTACTGATCACCCTATACTTAAATACCCCGATTTCAAAAGACGCTTCAAACTTGCCACAGATGCAAGTAATTTCGCATTGGGTGCAGCATTAATTCAGGATGGACATCCCATTTCGTTCGCTTCTCGTACACTTAACGATCATGAGAAACACTATTCCACGATCGAAAAGGAATTGCTCGCAATAGTTTGGGCAGTCAAGTACTTCCGACCATACCTTTTTGGAAGAGAGTTCGACTTATGCACAGATCACCAACCTATTAAGTGGCTACACACAAAGCATATAGGAAAAGATCTTAATCCGAGACTTCAACGGTGGATCATCCAATTAGGAGAGTATGATGCAAAAGTTGATTACATTAAAGGAAAAGAAAATAAATTAGCGGATTTCTTGAGCAGAATCAACACAATGACAAATGAAATTAACTTAATAGAGCCAACCAGTAACAATCAAATCCCTACATTGGAAACTGTTGTGAACCGATTCAAAACTCAGCTTATAATATGTGAAACTAAAAGTCAGGAAATTGAAAACTTATTTGGCAATAAACGAATTTTTATACAAAAAACAGAAATACCTGACAACGTTGCTGATATAGTCCGAAGACATATCAGTACAAGAAAAGTAGGAATATATTCAGAACTGAACGATTTTTTCTACCACCAGGTTCAACAAAAGTTGATCGACATATTTCCTATTAATTCTAATGTTAAATTCGTAAAATGCCGTTATTTCGCTAAAGATCTTACAAATGAAGAAGAAGCCATAAAGCAGATCTCCCTTTACCACAAATATGAAACTGGTCATTCTGGTATAACTGCCAACTATGAGGGGCTGAAACATAAAATTTTCTTCCCAAATCTTAGAAATCTTATTAATAAGGTTGTTAACAATTGCGATCTTTGCACCGGGGCAAAATACGATAGGAAGCCTATCAGAAAAAAGTTCCAATTTACTGAAACCCCAACCAATATAAATGATGTAGTTCATGTTGACACTTACGTCAATTCCAAACACTCATTTATTATTTTTATAGATACATTTTCAAAACATGCGGTAAGTCTTTATTTAGAAGATAGAAACAGTAGAACATTAATAGAAAAAATACGCATATATATCTCTATCAAAGGAAAAATGAAAAAAATTATATGCGACAACGAATTCAACAACGTAAATTTAAAAAAAATTTTCAGAGAAGAAATAGCCACACTGGTAATGCAGATGCGGAACGTTTAAACAATACACTTACAAAACGAATACGGGTTTTGAATCTGGAAAATAAAATACCAATTAAAGAGCAAATGGCAAAGGCAGTCGAATTGTATAATTCTTCCTTCCATTCATCTATTAAAGCCACACCACTCGAAGTAGAAAATAATATAGTTGATAAGGCCGTAGTAGTTGACAGGATAAATAAAAACAAAAGAAACGCGATAACAAAATGTAACAAAAACCGCGAAGAATACCTTGAAACTCGACAGCAAGGATTTATTAAAAATTATGCTAGCGTTAGGCATAAAGAACAGCCAAAGTTTAGGAAATACTCCTTAAGTAATGTACATGAATCTAATATTAAACGACCTTTAAAATTTGCAGGTGATGCTGTTATACCTTGTCCTGCTAGTACTAGTTCCAATGTCGTCCCAAATTCTGAGAATTGACGAAATCGATTCGAACCTCGGATACTCCGAAATCAATATAGGTAAAGTTGACATAGTTCATAAGTATGACATAGTCTTACATATAATAGACCCACAGGAAATTCTAAATATCCTTAATCAGTTCAGTACAATTGCTAATCATGTCAATGTTGAAAGTGAGCACAAAAGCCTCTTAAATAATGAAATAGTCCATATTCGAAATATGTTCCAAACCATGATACCCCACAGGTATAAAAGGGGCCTCGTCAATGTCATAGGTAAATCTTTCAAGTGGCTCTTTGGCACACTGGATGACGCAAAACATTCAAGAACATTTTTCAATTGTAGACAGCAATAACCATAAAGTAATAAAAACCGTGAACCAACAAATCAAGATAAACACTAATTATAACGAAAGCATAACACTACTAAAACGGGTTATCGAATCAGATCAAAAACGTGTCCTAGAGAAATTTAATCAAGTCGAAGGACTCGCTATGAAACTTCAGAGTGAAACATTTTTTATTGAACAAATGTTCAAGCTTAACTCCCTAAAGGAAAAAGTTGGGAATTTCAGCAGAATTTAGCATCGGCAAGGACAGGCATTTTGCAACCGAACTTGTTAACGACTGAGGAAATAATTGCCTACAACATTGACCTCAAAAAACTCTTAAGCATTCGTCTTGGTGTCGCTTCTTTTAACGAAGGCAAAATCGTTTTAGCCATTAAGCTACCTGCCGATATTTTAAACGTTAGCAAAAAACTGTTAATTCCAGTTCCAAATAAGGAACACTTTGAACTGGAATTCGATCCCGAATTTATAGTCGATATAAACAATATCTCTTACACATTTGAAGAAAACAAATGCTTTCAAGAGCTGAAAAGAAGTAAAAATGCAATCAAGAAAAATTGTTTTCAGAGGAAAAATCAATTTGAACATATATTTGAAGTTGATAGCTCACTAATGGTAATGAAAAATTTAAAAAATAAATTAATTAACAGTACTTGTGACGAAAGAACGTTCCTCGCAGATGGGCATTACCTGTTTTCATTTAACAACTGTACCATTTTTATAGATAATCTTCAATTTTCAAACAAACTTTTTGAATATAGGGACACTTTTATCATTCCTAAGATCAATGATACCTTTCAAACTCTTAATAATATCACATTTGAAGACATTGTATTCAAACAAGAATCTAATATCAAGGCTATTGATGAGTTAAGGTTCCATAAAACCGTTCATTATAGTATTCTAAGTACCAGTTTGTTATTTCTTTTAGTTGTAATTGCTGCATTGTTAATAATTACTTATAAACAAAAGAAATTTAAAATTAATGTCTTAAAGAATATAAATCTAACTGTCAATACAAATCAAAGTATTTGTGAACTTGTTAATATTGATGAGCTAAAAGAAAAGTATGGCTTGTAAAAATTTTAATAAATAAAGAAAACAACCAATAAATAATAATAAATTATGAATTCATAAATTTTATGTAATGAGATCCGGGAGTATCTCAAGCTAGCGGGGGAGGTGTTACGTTAGTACACTCACCCCAAAATGCAAACTGTCGAAATAGTCAGCTTGATACGCTAATTGCCTTCGTTGCTGCATCAGCACAACGAAGTTCATAGCATTCTGGAAATTCGATCGTTGTTGTCCACAACGCTCATTCATGATTTCGCATTTCCGATTGCCAATTAACGCAGATTGCTGACTACGTAGATATGTGAGTAGTATTAAGTAGGTCATAAGAAATACTGTAGCATAGGTTAAGAATATTAATGAAAATAAAGTTTAGTCTTAAGACCACCTTCAAAGAACAAACGTGTTTCTTTTTAAGATACATAACTCGCGCAGAACTTTTCTCTCGAAAAGACCAAGAGACTGTTCATCCGCTTGGGATATTGTCCATGCCTCTGCGCCGTAAAGCAGGACTGGGATGATCAAGGTCTTATATAAAGTCAGCTTGGTCTTCCGAGAGAGGGCTCTACTACTCAATTGCCTTTTGAGCCCATAAAAACAGCGGTTGGCAAGAGTTATTCTACGTTTGATCTCGGTACTGATGTTGTTTGTACTGTTTACCGCGGAGCCGAGGTAGACGAAGTCCTTCACTACCTCAAAGTTATAGCTGCCTATGGTAACGTTCTGGCCAAGTCGTCGATGTTGTGCGTCCTTTCTCGATGACAGCATATACTTTGTTTTGCCCTCGTTTACCGCCAGACCCATTTTAGCCGCTTCCGTTTCAATGCCAGCAAACGCATCATTGACGGCTCGCTGTGTTCGCCCAATCACGTCAATGTCATCCGCGTAGGCTAGCAGTTGAACGGACTTTTGGAAGATCGTGCCTCTTGTGTTGGCCAGTGAGTTTTGCACGATCTTCTCAAGAGCGATGTTGAAGAAATCACATGACAGCGCGTCGCCTTGTCTAAAACCTTTTTTGACATTAAAGGTCTCGGTGAGTCCGTTACCGACCTTGATGGAGCAGCGAGAGTTCTCCATCGTCATCCTGCTCAGTCTGACGAGTTTAGCAGGAATGTCAAAACTAGACATGGCGCTGTATAGCTCGTCTCTATACACGCTGTCATATGCGGCCTTGAAATCGACAAATAGATGGTGTGTGTCGATCTGCATTTCCTGGGTCTTCTCCAGGATCTGCCGCAGTGTGAAGATTTGATCGATGGTGGACTTCCCGGGCCTGAAACCACACTGATAAAGACCTATCAGTTTGTTCACGAATGGTTTCAGGCGTTCACACAAAACGGCAGAGAAGATTTTGTAGGCGATGTTAAGGAGACTTATCCCTCGATAGTTGGCGCAGTCAAAGGGGTCTCCTTTCTTGTGGATCGGGCAAACGATACTGAGATTCCACTCATCGGGCATGCTTTCCTCCGACCATATCTTACAGATGAGCTGGTGCATGCGCCCTACCAGATCATCTCCAGCTGCTTTAAACATTTCAGCGGGCAGACTATCTGCACCAGCAGCTTTATTAGATTTCAGTCTCGATATCGCTATCTTGACTTCGTCTAGGTCGGGGGGACGGTATTCTCTTCTATCATCGTCCGTTGTGTTTAGTGGAACATTCTGCCTGACAGCGGTATTTGTGTCCTCATCGCCGTTCAACAGTCTGCAGAAATTATTTTTCCAAATTCTCAGTATCGACTGCGAATCTACTATTAGTTGTCCATTTTCGTCCCGGCAAGTTTCTGTCCGACCTTTATACCCATTCGATAAAAGTTTTATCCTTTGGTAAAACTTTCGGACATCATTCCTGCCATAACACCTCTCCATCTCCTCGATCGCGCGCTTCTCGTGCTCTTTCTTTTTTTTTCTGAGAAGCCGGTTCTCTTCCCTTCGTTTCTGTACGTAGAGCTCACGAACAGCTCTCGTGGTTCGCTGCAGCGTTGCCCGGTAGGCTTCTTGTTTTGCTGCATGTGCCTGCCTGCACTCGTTGTCAAACCAGAGGTTTTTCCTAGGTGGTGTTTTGAAACCCAGCACATCAGTAGCGGCTTCTCTGATGGCTCTTTGACAACGTTTCCATTCTTCGTCTATTGTTAGTGCAGGCGACGTCGAACTTTCGGAGAGTTTCGGAGAGACTCGATCGGCAAAGTTCCTGGCAGTCTGTTGCGATTGTAGCTTTTCGACGTCAAACCGGGGTTGTCTTCCTCGACTCCGTTGTTCTGTCGATATCCGTGTCCTTACCTTGGCTACAACAAGGAAATGGTCCGAGTCGATATTGGCGCCTCGGAACGTTCGGACATCAAGAATACTGGAGGAGTGTCTGACGTCGATCGCAACGTAATCAATCTGGTTGACGGTTGAATGATCAGGGGACCGCCAGGTCCCTTTATGGATGTTGAGGTGTGGGAACCGCGTGCTAGCTACAGAGAGGTTTCGCCCCGTAACAAAGTCCACCAGCCTGAGTCCGTTTTCTGACGTGGTGTCGTGCAGGCTGTGTTTACCGATGACTCTAGCAAAGATGTCCTCTTTACCCAGCTTAGCGTTAAAATCTCCTAGAACGATCTTGGTGTCGTAGCTGGGGCATTGATCGTACGTTCTTTCTAGGAGATCATAGAAGTCATCTTTGCTATCGTCATCTTTGTCTTCTGTTGGGGCGTGGGCGCAGATTAGGCTGATGTTGCCGAATTTAGCCTTGAATGATAAAGCCTAAGACTTTTTGCCTAAGACTGCCTCGAACAACAAATCCACATCCAAATAATCGCTGCCTTCGCTCCCTCGCCTTCGATCGCCGTAGTAGATATCGCAGCTTTTCATCTTCTTTTTGCCCGGCCCATCCCATCGCACTTCCTGGATTGCGGTAACGTCTGCTTTATAGCAGTCTAGGGCCTCCGCGAGTTCATCGGCTGCACGTGGTCTGTTCAGGGACCTTACATTCCACGTGCAGAACCGAAAGTCATTGTCCTTATTCCGTTTGCTGGGGTCGTCAACAGTAAATCCGTCCATATCCGAGGCAGTTTGTGCTTTTTGAACTCAGAGTTTTTTTACGTGGTGAGGAAGTTAACCCCACGCACAACCTCCAACTGGGAGGACAGGTCCATTTGTTTAGCCCCCGGACAAAGGGGTCCGGAGGGATCCGGTATCGGTAGCCTCTTGCATGCTGTGAGCACCGCCGTTGGCCCTAAAAGAAGGGCTCATCCGCCGCCATCTCTATTCCAGGGTCCCGACCTTACCATGGAAACCAGGTAGCTCCTGCTGACTGGAGTTGTGGATGCCGCCGTTGGCCAATCAGTTGACCAGCTCCTCCGCCGCCATCCTAACAAGAGTGATGAGCCCTGGTAGACTCACACTCCCCCCTCTCTCGTTTGCAGCCGCCCAGACGTCCCACGAGGGTTGGTTACCCCATCTTCTGTCAAGGGTACTCGGCTCCCGGATTTCACCACGGGGAGGTGAGAGTAGGAGTTCGTTAATAGAGGCTAGGTGCAGACGCTTGTGCCTGCATGGTTCGCATATTAACGCTTCGAAATCCAATATATGATATCTACCGATTTCAAAAAGTTTCACTTGTTTCCAGTTTTGAAGCCGTTTTGCCCCACTGTGCGATGTGTTCTATTCTACAATTATATTTGTTTTGATTTTAAATTGCTTTATTTGACGATAAATAAATAAATAAATTGTCAATTATTTGATAAAATTTGAAATCTAAAGGCATAAAACATTTACTAAAACGTAAAAGTAATTGTTATTCAGAGAAGAAATAATGTTTAACTACGTTTATAAAATATAAATGATGATACATACAAATCAACCTTAGTTACTAAAGCCTGTGAACAGAGTCCTTAAAATATTTCCGGATAGCCGTCAAATTCACGAATTAGTGACGTAACTGGGGACAATTCATGAATTTGTGACGTTACCATGGGCAACCACTCATGAATGTGCCGCCATTTTCGTGGGGTAAGAGTGAATCCAAATTAGTGCGAGTGAAAATGAAATATTTGAGCATTCATCATTAACTGTCAAATTTATTGGAAGATTCGTGAATAACTGTCAAATTTATTGGAAGAATCGTGAATAACTGTCAAATTTTTAAAGGGGGCTAGGGATTTTCCTGCTTGAAGTTACGGATCTATATAAGACTGATTTGTGTTATTAACCAGAAATCAACTAATAGAGATACAAAAATTGTTCGTCTTCCCCTGATCCACAATCCCCATACAAGGTAAAGGGAAACCTCGACCACCTCGCCAACACCTACGTACCCCTGTTGTGAAGATCTGCCCGGGATCTTACGCTATGATAGGGTTCGCGGAAACACGGGTTTCTTATCTGGGAGTGACAAAGAAAAAAAAGCAAAGATATAAACCAAATAGCGAAGGCAACATTGAATTGCCAAACGGCCCAAGGCTCTTCAAAGTTCTCCGAGTCGCCGTCCAACGCCTAAGTGTAGACCACAAAAAAAAAATAAACTGGGCAAGAAGTAAGGTTCCGTCGCATAATATTGATGGATGATTTCTGAATATCAAACGACGTTTCAAAACTATTTCAGTTGAATTTTCTTCTAACTTCAACCTAAATCAACTATTCATTCATACATTTATACATCCGAACAAATATTTATCCATACATATACCTATACCTCTATCGAAGTTTATCCACCACAGAAAATCCCTTCCATCATACACATACCCAATCACTGCTCATGCCTGTGTGTGTTCATTTCTGTTGGCCATTCAGGGGTAAGTTCGAAAAGATAACGCTCATCAACGAATAGAGTGGCCGAACACAGCATGAAATTATGTGTGAAAATGAAAATCGTTCTCATTTTAAATCTTAGATATCTCAAAATTTAAACATAAGTCGATATTTTGAAATTTATCATTTCTTAATGCTTACATTGATGTCTTCAAAACTGCGTTTTCAGATCTTCAAAATTCGCATGTCGATGATTGACCGTTTTTGGCCAATATCTCGAAAACCATTAGGGCCAGGATGCTCGCAATGGTTTTAAATGAAAGTAGTAGTATGAAGCCAAGTTTTTGTGATTTTTTCAGATTTTTAAACACTTTGGTTTAGAAATGGCGGGGCGGGGGGTCATTTAAAAAAACTTTGGTGCTCCATATTTTCCAAACGGTATTTTGGATAAAATAGTGTTGAAAGAAATCTCCACCTCATTTCGAAAGATCTGTCGATTGATATATATTTCGATGGGGTGCGACAATTTTTCAAAATTAATGTCAACTTCACCTGTACTGGAGCCACCCCCAAATGGTCCCACTTTTTAAAATCGCTGCATAGGCAATGACATCTAGGTCTGAAGTACCTAATTCCAACATTTCATGCCGATATCTTTATAAACTTCGGAGATAAAAAAGTGTGACAGACACGACGGACGGACGGATGGACGGACGGATACACCGAAATTGTAAAGGTTCCGTTTTTGTAGACGGAAAAAGGGGAAAAGAAAAGAAACCGAAAACTAAGAATGCCACTAAACCACGGCAGAAAAAAAATAATACTTAATGGTTTTTCACAAAAATAACAAAACTATCTATAACTATAACAATTATAACAACTAACAATATCATAGACCCAATATAATAAACTGAACAAACCAAATAACATATATATACGTATACATAATACGGAAAAAGAAATCACCACCACCGCTCGAATGTATGAATGTGGATGGAGAGAGTGAGGCACCGAGGGAGGCTGCCAGTGCATAGGACGTGATTCCCTTTGCCTTGGTAGCCGATCAACGAGACAGCGGATCGACGGAACCGGCACACGCACCAGTGGACAAAAACCCACCCGCTCCATAATAGACTGGCCAGCGGGACGTGGCTCCGCGATTGAGGGGAGAAGGCAGCAGCAGGTAAATTCACCAGCGAGTATGCACCCACCCGTCCACGGATGACTGGCAAGCGGGAGGTGTTACCTCGATCGAGGGGATGCCGCTTGATGTGAATGTACGAATACCAGCAAACACGGAATGCGTGCCGATGCCGGGTCCGACGATCACATGGGAGAGAGTGGGACGCACGATCCAGTGGTGAGATCGAGGTGCGTCGGGTGTGTGTGTGAAATGTGTTGTGTGTGTAAGTAGACAAAGAAATGATGTCCGAAATATTTGTGGTATGCGTGGAATGTATGGAATGTGTGGAATGCATGGAATGTGCGTGAATGCGAAAGAGTGGTGGAAACCGGCATTCTTAGCTTGACCGAGTAAGGGACACCACGTCCCAGAGAGTTAGTCCTTGAGAGTGTCAAAACACGGAATGTAGGTTCTGTCTTGAAGAAGACGAAACATCCCAGCATATTTTATGTGAATGTCCGGCACTACACTGGTTAAGGAAACGTATTCTCCACAGGGAAATACTGACTTCAGTGGAATTGAAAAACTCCACTACAAAAGATATACTATCTTTCATAAGGAAATTGGTAAATCTTTTGGATTAACTCCAGCCCGTCGATACAATAGATCTTTTTTAGGTCGCAGTGTCGCTGCCTTTACGGCAGGGTTGTACAAGAGGAAAAAAAAAAGAAAAAAAGAAAAAAAATAGTCCGCGAGAAAAAAAAGGAAATTATAGAGAATATTGCTGCGGAGCAGATAGATTTGGAAGAAATAACATTGGGAAGAAATATACACAAAGAAGAGACGAGACAGCGGACCCCCGAAGAAGAAAAAAAAAGGAAGAGTACAAGGGACGAGGACGACGGAGAACGGGAAGACACCGAGGAAAACGGGAACAACAAATAAAACAGAAAAAAAACGGATAAGTACCCCGTTGTGGGATTTTTTTTGAATTTTTTTTTGGTCTTTGGGTAGTGCATCGTGCGGTGCAAATATATATATATATCGCGAGATATATATATGTATAGGCGCGTTGTGCAGTGCACCCCCGCAGTAGTTTGAAAAAAGTAAAGTGGTGATTGGGGAGACTCCGAGGGAGCCCCAAGTATATATATCGAAGTGGTAGTGCGTAGCGCCCAAAAGGGGGCAGGAAGAGTGTCGCGTAAGGTCCCGTTCGCCGAAAGGAGTTTTGAGTAGAGCTACCCATCGGTTCGCGACACAAAGGTCGCTTCGCGAGTTGGCCCGTTAGTTTTTCGGTACCAAGCCGGTACCGCGCGATTGTGTTGGCGGAGTACTCGGGGTCGCCCGGTACCCGTACCCTCTATGTGTTTGATTGTGTCGTCCGTCTGTGTGGGGACAGATGGCCACCGAACCCAAGCATTTTGCTGGGTGAAAGTCAGTCGCGAGGGGTTGACGTGAGGGCGGAGGTTCGTAAGAACCGACGCAGATATCGGTTTCCCCTGATACTTCAGGGAGAAGTATATATACTCGTATATACCGGGCGGGGTATATATATATATCGTTCCTGACGAAAGACGACGTGGCGCCCACTTCCTTCGGGAAGACAATTTGGAGATTTTCTTTGAAAGTTGATTGTGGCACCCACCCCAGCTGAGTCGGCCGGCAGGGAGGTTTACTGGGACCACCCATTGTAGCCAGGTACGCGACATTTTTGGCGCCCAACGTGGGGCCAGCTATGCGAGTCGTACGGCTAAGCTTCGGGTCAAGTTTGAACGGGACCTCGTTTTTTTATATTTTGTTTTCTATATTTTGTTTTTTTTATCTTTTTATATTTTTATTTTATATCTTTTTATCGTTTTATATCTTTTGATATTATTTAGTGGTGGGGGATATTAAATTTTTTTATATATATCTTTTATTTTTTTGGGGATCTTTTTGTTGTACTTTTTTTTGAATTTTATACCTTTTTCTTCTTTTGTAACTTGTATATTTTCTTTGAAATTTTGTATTTTTATTTTCTTTTATTTTATTTTTATTTGGTATATATTTTGAGATTTTGCTCAATTTTTGTTGGGTTTATATATATATTCTTTCTGGTTTTTTTAATTCTCTCTTAAAAGTTTTATATTGTTTTAAGTGGTGGGGATCAGCGAAGTTTCTTTTCGCTTGTTTTAGTAGTACGACATTTTGGGTTTTTTTTTGGTTGGATTCTTTCGCGAAGCATTTGGAGTTTTTTTTGAAGAAACAAATTTTTGGTTTTGGGTTTTGGATCTCGTTAGTTCCATTGTGATAATTGTTTTTTTTTTAATAAATAAACTTTTAGTCTGGCTGTTTTTCTTTGTTTACCTTCTCTCACGTTTTGCTTTGGTAGTCTTCGATCGAGATTGGAAGTCTTCGGGTCGTTTTCTTTGTTTCGGTTTCCGTTGAGCAATGGAGATTAATAGGCTCTCGCAGGAGGAGTTGGCCTATGAGGTCGTGTGCCGAGGGTTGAAGGCCGGCACGGTGGGGGCAATGCGGAAGTCGCTTAGGGCCGCAAGGCTAATGGAGCGACGGGGGTCACTCGAGGCGGTCGAGTACCCCTTCAAGTTTGTGCAGGATCGGAAAGCCGTACAGGGGAAGATTTGGGAAATCGAAGAATTGCTGGAGAATCCCGTAGTGCGGGGTTCTTCAGAATTCAAGAAGGCGCAGACGAAGATAGAGTGGGCTATGACCCGACTTGCTAGGTCGCAACTAGTGTCGGAAGAGGATGGCGAATCCAAGAAACAGCTGAAGACCGAGCTCTTGATCTTGTTGGCAACCCTGGAGGAAGACGAGGCTCTCGACGAAGAGGAGGAGAGAGAAGAAACGAAGAAGATGGATGGCGGTCAAGCCCCATCAACGGCGACAGCAGCCGCAACGGGGGAGAATCGTGTAGTCCAGGCAACCGCCGAAGGGGTGGGTCGTCCGTAAACTCCTTCCTAGAGCGGGTGGAAGAGTTACGTGAAGAAAGGGGAGTTAGCGAGGCTTCACTATTTAGGGCCGCAGTAGATCTCTTCAGTGGGAAGGCGCTTCTGTGGTTTAGGGCGATAAGGCGTACAGTAGGGTCGTGGTCAGAGTTGGTGAGAGAACTCAAGTTGGAGTTTCTCCCTCCCAACTATGACGATCTTTTACTCGAGGAAATTCGACGACGAACACAAGGGAAAGAAGATTCCATAGGGGTCTATGTGGCGATAATGAACAACATGTTCGGTCGCCTCACAGAACCCCTATCGGAACGCCGGAAATTGGGTATCGTCCAGAGAAACCTGGCTCCGTTTTATCAGACCCAACTGGGGTTGGCGGAGCCAGAAACGATAGCGGACCTCGTGGGATTGGGTAGGAAGTTAGAGATGGTACGAGCCAACGTGGAAACCGGACCTGGCCTACGTGACGGATGAGGAGCCGAGAATAGCAGTCGCGCGAATCGAATCACCACCAGTGCCGCGCAGAGACGTCACGCCGCCAACGCCGAAGAACACTACCATTTGAGCACAGGGACAAGCCACCACCGAGGGTGCAGAGTGAGGCACCACCACGTCAAGAGAGGGGAGAGCTCCCACCAGCGAGAGAGTGGAGAGAGACGAGAAGATGTTTCGGGTGCGGGCAGCCCGGGGTAATCATGCGCGATTGCCGAAGATGCTCGGAAAATGGGCAACGACCTCCTGCGTCAGCAGGGCGCAAGTGTCGCCGGAATTAGGGAGGCTGCCTGCTGGCCACCAGTCGGGGAGGAAGGTTCACTTAGGTTTCACTTTGGAAGTGCAGGATGACGATGTACGCCCGTATTTAGGGGTTAGAGTGTAGGGGGTTAGGTTGGTGGGACTTTTAGACCGGGTCGTCGCGTACTATCGTCGGTAGGGAAGGATGGAATATTTTAGGAAGGTTAGGACTTAGATTAGAGCAGGCAAAAACAAGTAGGGTCTTATTAGCAAACGGTGCAGGAGTATTAGTAGCAGGGACATTGAGCCTACCATTTGAGATGCGAGGAGAAGCGCTCCTCTTAGACTGCTTGGTCATTCCCTCTCTCCCCCAATCATTGATTTTGGGAGCGGACTTCTTAAGCCGAGCGGGGGTGGTTTTAGATTTGGGCTCCCGCGAATGGAGTTTCCATAAACAACCCCCTGCCTCGGTGTCCGCAATTATGGAGAGGGCTGAATTGAGCGAAGACCGGGAAAGGCAGCTAAGGATCCTCGTAGGGGGCGCATTTCGGAATATGCCGGAAGGCATTGGGTGCACTCACTTGGTAGAGCATAAGATTAGGACGTCGTCTGAACCAATAAAGCAGAGATACTATCCGGTATCTCCTGCGGTTCAACGACACATAGATAGCGAGCTAGAGGACATGCAAAAAAATGGAGCTATCGAGAAATCGAACAGTCCTTGGGCTTCTCCGATCATCATGTTTAGGAAGAAGGACGGTTCGTTCCGGTTCTGTGTGGACTACCGGAAATTAAACAAAGTTATGGAGAGGGACGCTTATCCCCTCCCGTGCATAACATCGACGTTAGATAAGCTCAGGGATGCGAAGTTCCTATCATCCCTCGATATAAAATCCGCTTATTGGCAGATACCGATGGAGGAGAAATCGCGGCAGTACACGGCCTTCACAGTCCCAAATAGAGGCCTCTTCCAGTTCAAGCGAATGCCTTTTGGGTTGCACAATGCACCTGCAACGTGGCAGCGATTCATCGACACGGTACTAGGTCCCGATCTAGAACCACATGTGTTCGTATACCTCGATGATATCATCGTCATTACGAACGACTTCCAAAAACATCTCACAATATTGGCGGAAGTCTTCAAAAGACTAGGCGAAGCCGGCCTTAAACTAGGGGAAGAAAAGTGTAACTTCTGCATGTCCTCGCCAAGATATTTGGGATACGTGGTGGACCGTCAAGGTTTACACGTTGACCCGGAAAAAGTTCAGAGTATGGTTAAGATTCCTGCACCAAAGAAAGTTAGGGAGGTTAGGAGCTTTGTAGATACGTTATCGTGGTATAGGAGATTTATACCCAATTTTGCGACCCTGGTCAAACCGCTGACCGATTTACTCAAAAAGAGTACCAAATTCTCTTGGAGTTTCCTCAGGGCAAAGGAGTGCCTGGTGACTGGCCCGATCCTCACCTGCCCGGATTTTGAGCGGCCGTTTGTAGTACAAACTGACGCCTCGGACTATGGTGTAGGAGCAGTGCTAAGTCAGACTTTTGAGGATGGGGAAAAAGTAATTTGCTATTTGAGCAGGTCGTTGAATAGGTATGAAAGAAACTATTCCACGACGGAGAAGGAGTGCTTGGCCGTACTATGGGCGGTAGAGAAGTTGCGACCATATATCGAAGGTGTTCGATTTATGGTCGTGACGGATCACTATTCCCTGGTATGGCTGAGTAATCTGAAGGACCCTTGTGGTAGGTTAGCTAGATGGGCGGTGAAGCTACAACAGTTCGATTTTGAAATTGTGCATAGGAAGGGTAAGGAACACGTTGTTCCAGATTTGCGCTCCAGGGCCGTAGAGGTGACGGCTGGGATCGAAGAGCCAGGAATTTCAGACTCTTGGGTCAAGAAAATGATGGAGAAAGTTGCGGCTAACTCCCTCTCATATCCGACATGGAAGGTCGAACTAGGCAAGTTATTCAAATTTGTTAGGGCCAAACATGTGATTGTACGTGACCAAGAGTTAGAATGGAAGGAAGTAGTAGGAAAGAAAGATAGCGACAAAATATTAAAAGAATGTCACGACAATCCTTTGGCAGTGCATATGGGAGTGAACAAAACGTTTGTTAGAGTAGGAACCCGGTACTATTGGCCGAAAATGCGGGCCGATATTACCAGGTATGTTAGGAGCTGTAGGGTATGTCAGACAGTGAAACTGGTGAACACCAAACCGGCTGGTTGGATGGTTCAGAGGCAAGCGATGCGTAGATCTGGTAGGACCGCTCCCGAGGTCCTCCAGTGGATTCTCCTATATACTGACAGTAGTGAATTACTTCACCAAGTTTCCACTACTCTTTGCGCTAAGGAACGCGACGGCGAAGTCGGTTATTAAACATATCGAGGACGGCGTGTTCCTCTTGTTCGGTGTACCATCGGTGATAATATGTGACAACGGGCCACAGTTCCGAGGATCGGAGCTGAAGAAATTGTGCCAGGGGTATGGTACCCGGATTAGATATACAGCGTATTACCACCCGCAAGCCAATCCGGCTGAGCGGATTAACCAAATAATCAAAACAACCTTACGCGCGTACGTATCGGAGAACCACCGAACGTGGGATACACATTTGGCTAAGGTCGCTTGCTGTATCCGCACAGCACAACATAATGTATTGGGGGTTACCCCATACTATGCAAATTTCGGGCGAGAGATGGCAACGTCGGGAACGTGTTTCGGAAACGGGCAAAATAATACGGCAGCGAAAGACGGCAACCACGACGAAGACATCATGAATGAATCGGAAATGTCGGAAATGGGCAGAAGATTCCAAGAGCTGAGGGCGGATATAGGTAAGAAGTTGACTGTAGCAATGCAGAAAGCTTCGAACCTGTACAACCTAAGGCGAAGGGATGTCCAGTACCTACCAAACGAGTTGGTATGGCGAAGAAACATGATGCTATCGGACGCAGCAAATTATTACGCGGCTAAATTAGCACCGAAGTATGTCGGACCATTCGTCATACGAAAAAGGGTGTCCCCGTGGACGTACATCCTCGAAGATGAGAGCGGGAGAGAAAAAGGGACATGGCACGTGAAAGACTTGAAGCCATGTCGCGAGAGATAGGAGCGCGAGATAAGCGAAGGACGCCTAACGCTACAAAAATTGTTCGTCTTCCCCTGATCCACAATCCCCATACGAGGTAAAGGGAAACCTCAACCACCTCGCCAACACTTACGTACCCCTTTTGTGAAGATCTGCCCGGGATCTTACGCGATGATAGGGTTCGCGGAAACACGGGTTTCTTATCTGGGAGTGACAAAGAAAAAAAAGCAAATATATAAACCAAATAGCGAAGGCAACATTGAATTGCCAAACGGCCCAAGGCTCTTCAAAGTTCTCTGAGTCGCCGTCCAACGCCTAAGTGTAGACCACAAAAAAAAGGGGAAAAGAAAAGAAACCAAAAGCTAAGAATGCCACTAAACCACGGCAGAAAAAAAGTAATACTTAATGATTTTTCACAAAAATAACGAAACTATCTATAACTATAACAGTTATAACAACTAACAATATCATAGACCCAATATAATAAACTGAACAAACCAAATAACATATATATACGTATACATAATACGGAAAAAGAAATCACCACCACCGCTCGAATGTATGAATGTGGATGGAGAGAGTGAGGCACCGAGGGAGGCTGCCAGTGCATAGGACGTGATTCCCTTTGCCTTGGTAGCCGATCAACGAGACAGCGGATCGACGGAACCGGCACACGCACCAGTGGACAAAAACCCACCCGCTCCATAATAGACTGGCCAGCGGGACGTGGCTCCGCGATTGAGGGGAGAAGGCAGCAGCAGGCAAATTCACCAGCGAGTATGTACCCACCCGTCCACGGATGACTGGCAAGCGGGAGGTGTTACCTCGATCGAGGGGATGCCGCTTGATGTGAATGTACGAATACCAGCAAACACGGAATACGTGCCGATGCCGGGTCCGACGATCACATGGGAGAGAGTGGGACGCACGATCCAGTGGTGAGATCGAGGTGCGTCGGGTGTGTGTGTGAAATGTGTTGTGTGTGTAAGTAGACAAAGAAATGATGTCCGAAATATTTGTGGTATGCGTGGAATGTATGGAATGTGTGGAATGCATGGAATGTGTGTGAATGCGAAAGAGTGGTGGAAACCGGCATTCTTAGCTTGACCGAGTAAGGGACATCACGTCCCAGAGCGTTAGTCCGCGAGAAAAAAAGGAAATTATAGAGAATATTGCTGTGGAGTAGATAGTTTTGGAAGAAATAACATTGGGAAGAAATATACACAAAGAAGAGACGAGACAGCGGACCCCCGAAGAAGAAAAAAAAAGGAAGAGTACAAGGGACGAGGACGACGGAGAACGGGAAGACACCGAGGAAAACGGGAACAACAAATAAAACAGAAAAAAACGGATAAGTACCCCGTTGTGGGATTTTTTTTGAATTTTTTTTGGTCTTTGGGTAGTGCATCGTGCGGTGCAAATATATATATATATCGCGAGATATATATATGTATAGGCGCGTTGTGCAGTGCACCCCCGCAGTAGTTTGAAAAAAAGTAAAGTGGTGATTGAGGAGACTTCGAGGGAGCCCCAAGTATCGAAGTGGTAGTGCGTAGCGCCCAAAAGGGGGCAGGAAGAGTGTCGCGTAAGGTCCCGTTCGCCGAAAGGAGTTTGGGGTAGAGCTACCTACAGGTTCGCGACACAAAGGTCGCTTCGCGAGTTGGCCCGTTAGTTTTTCGGTACCGAGCCGGTACCGTGCGATTGTGTTGGCGGAGTACTCGGGGTCGCCCGGTACCCGTACCCTCTATGTGTTTGATTGTGTCGTCCGTCTGTGTGGGGACAGATGGCCACCGAACCCAAGCATTTTGCTGGGTGAAAGTCAGTCGCGAGGGGTTGACGTGAGGGCGGAGGTTCGTAAGAACCGACGCAGATATCGGTTTCCCCTGATACTTCAGGGAGAAGTGGGAGCCCACTTCCTTCGGGAAGACAATTTGAAGATTTTCTTTGAAAGTTGATTGTGGAACCCACCCCAGCTGAGTCGGCCGGCAGGGAGGTTTACTGGGACCACCCATTGTAGCCAGGTACGCGTCATTTTTGGCGCCCAACGTGGGGCCAGCTTTGCGAGTCGTACGGCTAAGCTTCGGGTCAAGTTTGAACGGGACCTCGTTTTTTTATATTTTGTTTTCTATATTTTGTTTTTTTTTATCTTTTTATATTTTTATTTTATATCTTTTTATCGTTTTATATCTTTTGATATTATTTAGTGGTGGGGGATATTAGATTTTTTTATATATATCTTTTATTTTTTTGGGGATCTTTTTGTTATACTTTTTTTTGAATTTTATACCTTTTTGTTCTTTTGTAACTTGTATATTTTCTTTGAAATTTTGTATTTTTATTTTCTTTTATTTTATTTTTATTTGGTATATATTTTGAGATTTTGCTCAATTTTTGTTGGGTTTATATATATATTCTTTCTGGATTTTTTATATTCTCTCTTAAAAGTTTTATATTGTTTTAAGTGGTGGGGATCATCGAATCACCACCAGTGCCGCGCAGAGACGTCACGCCGCCAACGCCGAAGAACACCACCATTTGAGCACAGGGACAAGCCACCACCGAGGATGCAGAGTGAGGCACCACCACGTCAAGAGAGGGGAGAGCTCCCACCAGCGAGAGAGTGGAGAGAGACAGCATCGGCGACACGGAGAGAAGCACCGCCGCAACATATACGCTGCTTCAATTGCAATCGGAGAGGACATTTCTCCAGAACATGTACGGCGCCGAGAAGATGTTTCGGGTGCGGGCAGCCCGGGGTAATCATGCGCGATTGCCGAAGATGCTCGGGAAATGGGCAACGACCTCCTGCGTCAGCAGGGCGCAAGTGTCGGCGGAATTAGGGAGGCTGCCTGCTGGCCACCAGTCGGGGAGGAAGGTTCACTTAGGTTTCACTTTGGAAGTGCAGGATGACGATGTACGCCCGTATTTAGGGGTTAGTGTGTAGGGGGTTAGGTTGGTAGGACTTTTAGACCGGGTCGTCGCGTACTATCGTCGGTAGGGAAGGATGGAATATTTTAGGAAGGTTAGGACTTAGATTAGAGCAGGCAAAAACAAGTAGGGTCTTATTAGCAAACGGTGCAGGAGTATTAGTAGCAGGGACATTGAGCCTACCATTTGAGATGCGAGGAGAAGCGCTCCTCTTAGACTGCTTGGTCATTCCCTCTCTCCCCCAATCATTGATTTTGGGAGCGGACTTCTTAAGCCGAGCGGGGGTGGTTTTAGATTTGGGCTCCGGTGAATGGAGTTTCCATAAACAACCCACTGCCTCGGTGTCCGCAATTATGGAGAGGGCTGAATTGAGCGAAAACCGGGAAAGGCAGCTAAGGATCCTCGTAGAGGGCGCATTTCGGAATATGCCGGAAGGCATTGGGTGCACTCACTTGGTAGAGCATAAGATTAGGACGTCGTCTGAACCAATAAAGCAGAGATACTATCCGGTATCTCCTGCGGTTCAGCGACACATAGATAGCGAGCTAGAGGACATGCAAAAAAATGGAGCTATCGAGAAATCGAACAGTCCTTGGGCTTCTCCGATCATCATGTTTAGGAAGAAGGACGGTTCGTTCCGGTTCTGTGTGGACTACCGGAAATTAAACAAAGTTACGGAGAGGGACGCTAATCCCCTCCCGTGCATAACATCGACGTTAGATAAGCTCAGGGATGCGAAGTTCCTATCATCCCTCGATATAAAATCCGCTTATTGGCAGATACCGATGGAGGAGAAATCGCGGCAGTGCACGGCCTTCACAGTCCCAAATAGAGGCCTCTTCCAGTTCAAGCGAATGCCTTTTGGGTTGCACAATGCACCTGCAACGTGGCAGCGATTCATCGACACGGTACTAGGTCCCGATCTAGAACCACATGTGTTCGTATACCTCGATGATATCATCGTCATTACGAACGACTTCCAAAAACATCTCACAATATTGGCGGAAGTCTTCAAAAGACTAGGCGAAGCCGGCCTTAAACTAGGGGAAGAAAAATGTAACTTCTGCATGTCCTCGCCAAGATATTTGGGATACGTGGTGGACCGTCAAGGTTTACACGTTGACCCGGAAAAAGTTCAGAGTATGGTTAGGATTCCTGCACCAAAGAAAGTTAGGGAGGTTAGGAGCTTTGTAGATACGTTATCGTGGTATAGGAGATTTATACCCAATTTTGCGACCCTGGTCAAACCGCTGACCGATTTACTCAAAAAGAGTACCAAATTCTCTTGGAGTTTCCTCAGGGCAAAGGAGTGCCTGGTGACTGGCCCGATCCTCACCTGCCCGGATTTTGAGCGGCCGTTTGTAGTACAAACTGACGCCTCGGACTATGGTGTAGGAGCAGTGCTCAGTCAGACTTTTGAGGATGGGGAAAAAGTAATTTGCTATTTGAGCAGGTCGTTGAATAGGTATGAAAGAAACTATTCCACGACGGAGAAGGAGTGCTTGGCCGTACTATGGGCGGTAGAGAAGTTGCGACCATATATCGAAGGTGTTCGATTTACGGTCGTGACGGATCACTATTCCCTGGTATGGCTGAGTAATCTGAAGGACCCTTGTGGTAGGTTAGCTAGATGGGCGGTGAAACTACAACAGTTCGATTTTAAAATTGTGCATAGGAAGGGTAAGGAACACGTTGTTCCAGATTTGCGCTCCAGGGCCGTAGAGGTGACGGCTGGGATCGAAGAGCCAGGAGTTTCAGACTCTTGGGTCAAGAAAATGATGGAGAAAGTTGCGGCTAACTCCCTCTCATATCCGACATGGAAGGTCGAACTAGGCAAGTTATTCAAATTTGTTAGGGCCAAACATGTGATTGTACGTGACCAAGAGTTAGAATGGAAGGAAGTAGTAGGAAAGAAAGATAGCGACAAAATATTAAAAGAATGTCACGACAATCCTTTGGCAGTGCATATGGGAGTGAACAAAACGTTTGTTAGAGTAGGAACCCGGTACTATTGGCCGAAAATGCGGGCCGATATTACCAGGTATGTTAGGAGCTGTAGGGTATGTCAGACAGTGAAACTGGTGAACACCAAACCGGCTGGTTGGATGGTTCAGACGAAAGCGATTGTAGACCCTTGGCAGACGATCTGCGTAGATCTGGTAGGACCGCTCCCGAGGTCCTCCAGTGGATTCTCCTATATACTGACAGTAGTGGATTACTTCACCAAGTTTCCACTACTGTTTGCGCTAAGGAACGCGACGGCGAAGTCGGTTATTAAACATCTCGAGGACGGCGTGTTCCTCTTGTTCGGTGTACCATCGGTGATAATATGTGACAACGGGCCACAGTTCCGAGGATCGGAGCTGAAGAAATTGTGCCAGGGGTATGGCATCCGGATTAGATATACAGCGTATTACCACCCGCAAGCCAATCCGGCTGAGCGGATTAACCAAATAATCAAAACAACCTTGCGCGCGTACGTTTCGGAGAACCACCGGACGTGGGATACACATTTGGCTAAGGTCGCTTGCTGTATCCGCACAGCACAACATAATGTATTGGGGGTTACCCCATACTATGCAAATTTCGGGCGAGAGATGGCAACGTCGGGAACGTGTTTCGGAAACTGACAAAATAATACGGCAGCGAAAGACGGCAACCACGACGAAGACATCATGAATGAATCGGCCGATTTACCCCCGGGGGAGAATAATGGTACTGGCGAGTACGAAGCGGAAATGACGGAAATGGGCAGAAGATTCCAAGAGCTGAGGGCGGATATAGGTAAGAAGTTGACTGTAGCAATGCAGAAAGCTTCGAACCTGTACAACCTAAGGCGAAGGGATGTCCAGTACCTACCAAACGAGTTGGTATGGCGAAGAAACATGATGCTGTCGGACGCAGCAAATTATTACGCGGCTAAATTAGCACCGAAGTATGTCGGACCATTCGTCATACGAAAAAGGGTGTCCCCGTGGACGTACATCCTCGAAGATGAGAGCGGGAGAGAAAAAGGGACATGGCACGTGAAAGACTTGAAGCCATGTCGCGAGAGATAGGAGCGCGAGATAAGCGAAGGACGCCTAAGGTAAGGGTGGGGTTGTCGCGTGAAAAATTGCACGCTACAAAAATTGTTCGTCTTCCCCTGATCCACAATCCCCATACGAGGTAAAGGGAAACCTCAACCACCTCGCCAACACTTACGTACCCCTTTTGTGAAGATCTGCCCGGGATCTTACGCGATGATAGGGTTCGCGGAAACACGGGTTTCTTATCTGGGAGTGACAAAGAAAAAAAAGCAAATATATAAACCAAATAGCGAAGGCAACATTGAATTGCCAAACGGCCCAAGGCTCTTCAAAGTTCTCCGAGTCGCCGTCCAACGCCTAAGTGTAGACCACAAAAAAAGGGGAAAGAAAAGAAACCGAAAGCTAAGAATGCCACTAAACCACGGCAGAAAAAAAATAATACTTAATGATTTTTCACAAAAATAACAAAACTATCTATAACTATAACAGTTATAACAACTAACAATATCATAGACCCAATATAATAAACTGAACAAACCAAATAACATATATATACGTATACATAATACGGAAAAAGAAATCACCACCACCGCTCGAATGTATGTATACCGGCATTCTTAGCTTGACCGAGTAAGGGACACCACGTCCCAGAGCGTTAGTCCGCGAGAAAAAAAGGAAATTATAGAGAATATTGCTGTGGAGCAGATAGTTTTGGAAGAAATAACATTGGGAAGAAATATACACAAAGAAGAGACGAGACAGCGGACCCCCGAAGAAGAAAAAAAAAGGAAGAGTACAAGGGACGAGGACGACGGAGAACGGGAAGACACCGAGGAAAACGGGAACAACAAATAAAACAGAAAAAAACGGATAAGTACCCCGTTGTGGGATTTTTTTTTGAATTTTTTTTGGTCTTTGGGTAGTGCATCGTGCGGTGCAAATATATATATATATCGCGAGATATATATATGTATAGGCGCGTTGTGCAGTGCACCCCCGCAGTAGTTTGAAAAAAAGTAAAGTGGTGATTGAGGAGACTTCGAGGGAGCCCCAAGTATATATATCGAAGTGGTAGTGCGTAGCGCCCAAAAGGGGGCAGGAAGAGTGTCGCGTAAGGTCCCGTTCGCCGAAAGGAGTTTGGAGTAGAGCTACCTACAGGTTCGCGACACAAAGGTCGCTTCGCGAGTTGGCCCGTTAGTTTTTCGGTACCGAGCCGGTACCGCGCGATTGTGTTGGCGGAGTACTCGGGGTCGCCCGGTACCCGTACCCTCTTTGTGTTTGATTGTGTCGTCCGTCTGTGTGGGGACAGATGGCCACCGAACCCAAGCATTTTGCTGGGTGAAAGTCAGTCCCGAGGGGTTGACGTGAGGGCGGAGGTTCGTAAGAACCGACGCAGATATCGGTTTCCCCTGATACTTCAGGGAGAAGTATATATATATATACCCTGCCCGGTATATATATATAGACATAGAGAGTCAACGGTTTCGGTACGTATATATATTTTTTTTTTTTTAGCGAGGGTAGGAGAAAATCTTCAAAAGATACTATGGGGACCGTTCCCTCATAGCGAAAGGGATTTTTACCCAGTAACAACACCTCCCTTCAAATAAAATAAAATATATTCATACTACAACTAAGTTTGACACTTATCCAGCAGTTTTATTTTCTTGATTTTGATGCGTTTTACAAGAGATTCTCCACTGAGAGTTCCTGCTAATAGCGCAACTAAGCGCGGGATGAATTCACCGTGCTAGGTCAAGGGGTTTAGTCCTTTGAAGACGGCGCAATAGATTACTTTCGTCAAGAATTGGAAGGACAGCTGGGTTTATGTGCTCTTCCAGACGACGCTTATGCTTACGAGCAATGTTCTTCGTTTCATCCTGGATTGATGCAATTCTGAGATCTCTGTGGATATCGTCGTTCCGTATGTACCACGGTGGGATGACGATAGTTCTTAGTACTTTATTTTGAAAAGTTTGTAGTATATTTTTATTACTTTCTTTGGTACAACCCCATAGTTGTATACCATATGTCCAGACGGGTTTTAGCAGTTGCTTGTATATAAGCAATTTGTTTTCAGTACTTAGTTTGGAATATTTTACAATAAGCCAGTACATGTCTTTATATTTTATTTGGAGCTCTTCACGTTTCTTTTTGACGTGTTCTTTCCACTTGAGCTTTACATCGAGAGTCATCCCGAGGTATTTCGCTTCATTTCCAAAGGGTATTTGAACACCATTTATAAACACGGGCAAATTATTCACGTTGTTATATGTAAAATTAATATGAACGGATTTGGCTTCATTGAGTTCAATTCTCCAAGTGTTTGTCCATTCGTGTACCCGATCTAAAGCACGTTGCAGTTTTCTAGTTGAGTCTTCGAAAGTTTTGGCAGTTACCAAAATGGCAGTGTCGTCAGCAAATGTGCCTAGTACAGTGCCAACAATTTGTGGCATATCGCTACTAAAAAGTAAGTAGAGGAGAGGACCAAGAACACTTCCTTGGGGTACTCCAGCTTCTATAGATTTAAATACCGAGTATTATTTTCCATATTTTACACGGAAGATTCTGTCAGAAAGGTAATTTGATAATATTACGTAAAGTTTTCCCGAGAAGAACTGTCTCAGTTTGTGTTTCAAACCTTCGTGCCAAACCTTGTCAAAGGCCTGCGAAACATCGAGAAATACAGCTGAGCAGACTTGCTTTTGTTCAAACGATTTTTCTATAACATCAGTTATTCGATGTATTTGGTCAATAGTCGAATGCTTATTTCTAAAACCAAATTGGTGATTAGGAATAAGTCGTCTTTCTTCCACAATCGGGCTTAAACGCCTAAGTAAAATTCTTTCAAACACCTTAGACATTATCGGGAGTAGTGAAATCGGTCTGTAAGACTTTTTTTCTGTTGGGGGATTACCCGGCTTGAGTACCATTATTACTTCCGCCACTTTCCGAATTACACAATTGGCGCACGGGACTTTTGCCATTTCTTACGAGCTTTACGTTTTTCTCTTACTAATTCTCGTATTTCCGGTGGATATCGCAATACACTCAACGCAATACATTCTTAACGAAAGTGTTGATGGGGACACACGCGGAGAGAATTTCATTTCCATTATTTCAAATTTAAATCTCTTATTTTTCTTATATTGCAATAAAAAAGTTCTTAATAATTAGTTTAAATAATAATCACTAAGTTAAGAAATAAAAGAAAATGAAGTGCGGTTTATGTCATTTAAAAATTGATAGATCAGATTTAAAAATTCAGTGCGCCTCTTGCAATGAATATTACCATGCAAAGTGCGCGAAACTGGATAAAAGAGAAATTGATTTCTATGAGAAGAGCAACCAAGGTTATATATGTGATAGATGTGTTACTCAGCGAAGAAAATCAACACTGTTAGATGCTCCCATTAATTCATCGTTCAGCCAAATCTCTTCTATGAGCTCCAGTACCAACGCTCCACAACAAAAAATCTACAGTAAGTGGAACCTCTGCAACTACAAGAACTACAGCATTAAGTCCAACGCTTACTTCCCATGATGACAACAATTCGGGTGAGGGTACAATAACCTTGCATATGCTGTACAGCGAGATTATGCAACTTAAGCGTGTAAATACTGAGGCACTAAATCAGATCAAATCTCTTGAAGAGAGCAATGGTTCTCTCAATAAGAGAGTTAATACACTTGAGTTGAGGCTTAATTTCTTGGAGCAAAAAGAGAAACAGAGCTCAGTTGACATAATTGGAATTCCTGACGTCAACAATGCAAATGTGAAACTGAATGTAAATAAATTGCTAACAGCTGTTATGGGAGAAGAGTTCAATGACAATGAAATCGACTCCTGTTACGTAAAGAGCATCAAACCTGTCAACACAAACATCACAGTTGGATCTTCGATAGTCTGTGTTAAATTTTCTAATGTTGGGAGTAAGAATAATGTAATGACAATGATGCGTAAAAATAAACGTAGAATTACATCGCATATTTTCGGCGGTCAACCTAACAACAACAATGGCAGTGGCAGCAGCGATAACAACAGCAGGAAGATTTTCATCAATGACAGCCTCACCCATTATACGAGGTCATTATTAAAACGGGCTAATGATCTCAAACGCAAAAACAAATGCAAATATGTTTGGGTAAGAGAATCATCTGTCTTTATCAGAAAAAAGGAGGGCGATAGAACAATAAAAATTAATTCTTTTGAGGACTTCTCCAAATTGGAAGTTGATTAGTTTTTCTCTTTTTTCTTTCAAATCATGTTCGAAAGTAGTTTAAATGATAATTCAATTGCCGATCCTCATAATGAATATAATGATTTAAGTATAAATTCAAATGTTTCCTTACTTAACTCTGATTGTTGTAATTGTCTTTGCATTGACCACATTAATGAGCAGTCTTCCGGTTTTTCAATTGTCCACCAAAATATTCGTAGCTTAAGAGCTAATTTTAATACTTTTCTCTCTCATCTCACACCTTTGAATCACTTACCAGATCTGATATTTCTTTCTGAGATCTGGATATTTGAAGAAGAAATATCAGATTTTAATATTATTCCAAATTTCACATTCGATGCTGTCTGTAATGAAGATTATGCAGCTGGCGGTGTTGCAGTATTTTATAGTAATAAAATAAAAGAATGTGTAATTGGAAAGTATAAATTAGCAAGTGCAGATATTATTAGTCTTAATTGCGTGGTTTCTGATGTCCATTTCTGTTTTATCTGTATCTACAGATTCCATAAGTGCTCTATAAAAACATTTGTAGATGAGTTCTTAGTATTTTTAGAAAGCATAAAAAATAGAAACATAGTCTTATTGGGTGACTTTAATATTAATATCCTCGCTGATTCTTCTGATGTAGATAGCTATATGTCTTTGATGTCTTCATTTGGTTTAAAGTCTTTAATTAACCAGCCTACTCGTTTTAATTCGTGTTTGGACCATATGTTTATAAGATTACACAGGAACAGCCGCGTAGACTATAAAACAACAATTTATGACCTGAAAATAACTGACCATAGTTTAACCAGTATTCAGCTTAATTGTGAGATTGCCAGAAAAAACTTATCTACAGGCAGAGAATTTAATAAAATAGATTTTGTTGCCTTAAAAACGCATTTGTATTTTGAATTCTGGGATGAAGTATATAATGCTACTGATCCTAATATCGCTTTTGAAATGTTTCTTTCAAGACTAAAATACTTTATTTCTTTATCAAGCCATAAAAATAATAAAAGGGACAGTAAGTTAAAGCCTTTAAAAAATTGGATGTCTATGCCGCTTCTTAAAAAAATTAATAAGAAAAAGAAAATCTGTTTACTTATTCAGAAACACCCTAATAATGCTAGGCTTAAACGATATTACGAGAGGATCTGCCGGGAAGTTAAATCTGACATATTAACTTGCAAAAATAATTATTTTACCAGTAAATTAGCTAATAACATTGGCAACTCTAAAAGAGAATGGCAGGTTGTCAACAAAATACTCAATAAGAATAAATCGTGCGCTGATATTGTCTTGCTAAATGATGAAATTGAGATTTCTGAACCATTAGAAGTTGCCAATTTATTTAATAGTTTCTTTTCAAATATTGGTTCTCATCACATTAATTCTAATAGCAATTCTCAGTATTTTAGTGAGAATACCATATTGGAATCGAGCCTTCAACCAGAAAGTTTTTTCTTTGAAGAATTCACTTCACTTGAAATTCAACAAATTATAAATTCCCTTAAAGCTTCTAATTCACATTCGTATGATAATATCTCTAGCAACATATTGAAATATATTTCATTTCTGATTTCTGACGTTCTTTGTTTTATCTTTAATGATTGTGTACGTAAAGGAGTCTTTCCGGATTGCCTTAAAACAGCAGTGGTAATTCCTCTCCACAAAAAGGATGATACCAGAGTATTAAATAACTATCGCCCTATTTCCCTTTTGTCAGTTTTTTCAAAAATCTTTGAAAAGGGTATAAAGCGTAGAATGCTATCTTTTCTAGATAAGACCCACTTTTTTAGCGACTGCCAGTTTGGCTTCAGAAGTGGTAAGTCTACAGAAAGTGCATTATTAAAGCTGACTGGGGAAATATACGATAGTTTGAATAACTCGCAAATCCCGTCTTGTCTTTTTATTGATATTACTAAGGCATTTGACATGGTTAATCACACTATATTGTTACATAAATTGTTTAGTGCAGGTTTTAGGGGCTTCATTTTTGAGTGGTTTACCTCGTATCTATTGAATCGTAAACAAGTGGTAAAGATTAAAAACGAATTCAGTTCCGTACGTTTTTCCAATATAGGTGTTCCTCAAGGATCTGTATTGGGTCCTTTACTGTTCCTAATATATGTGAATTCGTTATTTATTCAGGCTTTTAAGGGCAAAATGACAGCTTTCGCTGACGATACAGCCATTTCCTATTCTAATATGAATTATCATAGTTTGTTATCAGATGTAAATTGGGATTTAGACATTTTAAGAAGATGGTTTAAAAAACATAGCTTGGTAATCAGTAACAAAACTAAGTTTATGATGTTTAATATCAAGGGCCTAATCTGCAAAGATCTGCCCATATATTATCACTCGCCTTATTGCCAAAGAATGTGTTTAGCTGATTCACTTTTAGGTAATTTATCGGCATTTAATGAAAATATAAGTTGCAGTGAGGATTGTTTTAGAATTGAGTGCGTTGATAGTTTTAAATACCTAGGTATTGTTTTAGACTATAAGCTAGCTTGGACAGATCACACAACTTATATAAAATTATATTTAAATAAGATCGTTAGACAAATTTACCACCTTAGTCTTTACTGTAATACGCAAATTTTAAAAATGGTGTATAATGGTTTACTTAAATCTAAAATACAGTATGGTATTTCTTGCTGGGGTGGTGCTTACTATAATAAAATAGAACCATTATTAATTAAGCAAAAGCATGCAATAAGGATTATGACAAAAGTAAATCGCAGAACACCCAGTTTCGAATTGTTCAAATGTCTTAATATTCTCCCTCTGAGACATCTGTACTGCTATAAGGTATTAAGCATATTTTTTGACAACTCCGGTTACTACCAAGTAAGACTTGATGATAGGTATAAGCTACGTATCAATACCATGCACGTCGCTACTATTCCAACTACACATAAAACTCACTTCTCCCGTTTCTTTTACGTTACTGCCCCTCGCTTATTTAATTTGTTACCTGTTAACCTTAGGTGTGAGAGAAAGAAATCAGTATTTTTGAAAAATGTTAAAAAATGGCTCTTCTCTTTTGATCATAATGAAATCGATTTGTTTTTTAATCCATTGGTATAAAATTAATTTTTTATCTTATCTATCTATTATTGTTATTTGTTATCACTTCTCTATTTAATTGAATATTGTATTTCATTTCCCTATCAATTATCTTTATATTAGTTTGTATACACATAAAGTGATATGTACTCTCGCCTCTTGTCTTCTGACAATAGATTGTACCAAACTATTCTCTACAAATGTGTTAACTCATAATGTATCTCAAAGAATTTGTATGAATTGTATTTATCATTTGTAAAGGAATAAAGAATTATTAATTAATTATTAATTACACTTTTTATTGTCGTTTTTCTAACGAGCGGTGTATTGCTCCACGCAGCGCACTGTATTACATCTATAAATTTATCGACTTCTATTTCTAAATCGTATCGGTACCACAAGTTCCATATTGTCTTGTAAGTAATTTTTGAATGCTTTCCAATTCGTTCGTTGGTTAGTTAACGTAGGTGGTATTTCCTTTCTTACGAGGTTATCATTCATAGATAGTACAATGGGAGAATGATCTGACTGTACGTATATATATACATATATATACGTATCTATATATACATATATATACGTATCCTTGGGTTTCGTCGTTCCTGACGAAAGACGACGTGGCGCCCACTTCCTTCGGGAAGACAATTTGGAGATTTTTTTTGAAAATTGATTGTGGAACCCACCCCAGCTGAGTCGGCCGGCAGGGAGGTTTACTGGGACCACCCATTGTCGCCAGGTACGCGACAATGTTTTTGACAGCTGGTTGTTTTTGTACCATCTGTGAATACATGGGTGCTCTTTCGCTGATAGCCACACACATTCACACATATGAGGTGAAGTACAATTCTTATTTAAAAAATCTTTCGTTATTTGAACGTAACATTTGTTATTGCGTTATTTGAATATTTGAAATTATAAAATAGATGTATGGAAAGGGATTCATTTTGTATGCCTACACTCAATTGAATTAGTAATAACAAAATAACGAGAAAGAGAAAAGGAAACAGAAAATTTGTTGTTTTAGCATTTTATTCGTTGTGAATAATTAGTTATTAATTTTAAAGAAATTACCGGAAGTAAAGTAAAGTTTTATTTGCTTTCATTAGAAATAAAGGCAGTAAAGGTTTTTATGTGGGCGCCGTGGCGAATTGAATGTAATCTGACTGAAGTCGAAAAATCTACAATCGGATATGAATTATCCGTTCCGATAATTGGCGTAATTATGCTAAATACCTACAACAAAGCCCTTGCAATATAACCCTCTTGTATTATACTTTAGAGTGCGTTATTTTAGAAGCACAATATTTCGTAGCAATATTTACAATTTTCTTGCGTTTTGTATTGACGTATATTCGCATTTCAAACACTTTTGCATTATTTTGGACGTAATTTATTCAAAAATAAGACATTTTTTGTTTCCTTTATTTATAAAACTGTAAGTGGTGTTAATGATTAAAGTAAGTTGTCACATTTTACGAACACAGCTCATGACATACTTCCAGATCGTGGGCAAACTAACGAACAGCTGATGAACAGCTGACGAAAGACACCACTTGAGAAAGTATGCGTGAAATATTTTTGACAAATATAGAAGTATGCGTGTTTCGCTATTGGCGAGGGTATTTTCTGTTAAACCTTTAAGTTTTATTAAATAACAAATACAAAAACACAAAGTGAAATAATGAAGGAATACAAAGAAATCCTGGTATGATGAATTCAAGGAAAAACAAACTATGACTTCTCTTCTTTAAAAATGAAAAACAAGTGGTTATAAAAACGAATTCAAATTTAGACATTTAAAGTTCATAGAAGTATACTTATGTACGATTTAATAAAAAGCTATTTTGTGTACTATACAACTTTGACATTAATAATAAAAACTTTGAATTTACTCTAATACTTTCAATTTTGGTTTTAAGGTCAAAATTATGAATAAAATAAATGAAGGAAAAATCTATCTATACCCAACTTTCCTTCGGTCACTTTCTCCCGAACACAGAAATGCTTGATTGAAATGTGCTTTGTTCTGCGATGAAACTCTGGGTTTTGAGTAAGTCTTACCGCTGCAGAATTGTCAACTTGAAGAACAGGAATTTGCCTCAATTCCAGAATACCTTTAAATAATCTGCTTAACCAAATTACTTCTTTTCCGACTTCGTTTGCAGCTACAATCTCTGCCTCAGTAATCGAAGTAGCCACCATCGCTTGTCTTTGACTCAGCCATGAAATAACTCCTCCTGCATATGTAACAACCACACCTGAAGTTGATCTTCCGGTTTTAGTACATCCTCCAAAGTCCGCGTCGCTGAACCACTCGAAAATATCTTTCTTTCTATAACGTTGGTACACAATTCCTTATCGATTGTACCCGCGATGTACCGAAAGACCCTCTTTACACGAGCAACATCCTCAGTTGATGGATTCGCTTATTGGGATATTTTAGTGTTGCCGTTTTCACGTTTGATTTCCAGTCCCAAAAAATAAACTGCTTCTTTCAAGGCGATCTTGAACTCCGTTTTCAACTCTCTAAGAAAAATGTCTAAGTCTTGACAATCTGTTGCTGCAACAATCCCATCATCCACATATAATGCTAGAATAATTTTTTTACCATTTCTTTCTCTAATATATAAGCATGGATCTGCTTCACTAACCTTGAATTTCAATTTGAACAGAAAACTTCCGAAACGCTTATTCCAGCACCTCGGTGCTTGTTTGAGTCCGTATAGACTTTTCTTTAACTCGCATACTTTTTCAGTCCCATCGTCATATCCTTCCGGCTGCTTCATGAAGATAATCTCTTCAAGGTTCCCATACAGGAATACGGTCGAGACATCAAATTGTGTAAGATGCATTTGCTCGCTGGCAGCAATGCTTAAAATTGCACGAATTGGCCCCAACTTTGCTACTGGGCTAAATGTTTGACTATAATCAACGCCAAGGCGTTGGCTAAAACCTTTAACAACTAGTCTGACCTTATATTTATCAATGCTACCATCAGGGTTTGTTTTTAAACGGAAAACCCACTTACAAGGAATCGCCTTGGCACCTTTTGGTAATTGTGTCAGCTTCAGCACACAGCACGAACTGTGTTGCCACATGACAGTTTGGTGCGGAATTCCAACATCCCCGCCCAACTTCATAATCGTCAAGCAAAATAACTTACATATGAAAGATTTTGTTACAAGTTTCTTTACAAAATTCAAAAACCAGATTATTAATTCATAAAAAACAAGCTGAAGTCAACAATTCAAAGGACTTTCAATAACAATTACAAAGTTTAAAGATAATGTTAAATGAAAGAAAAAGATAATAATAAAAGAAAAATTCAAGAAATTCAAAGTTTATGTTACAACAAAAATAAAGTTTAAAGTATTAAACCCATATCTACGAAATGTTTGTAATGCGTTTGTTTCGGTAATGCTTTCGTCAGGGCGTCTGCTACCATGTCTTCGGATCTGAGAAAACTGATGGTGATGATGTTGTCAGCAATTGCTTCTTTTACGAAGTAGTATCGGACATCTATCTATCTATTCGCCTGGTCATGAGCGATATGTTTGGCGCTTTCATTATCGCAGTAAATGGTGAGAGATCCATCGTGTAGGTTGAGCTCAACCATAATGTTTCGGAGGTATGCTGCTTCTTTTGCCACGGAAGATAGAGTAATGTACTCGGCTTCTGTGCTGGAGGTAGCAACGATTCGTTGCTTTTTGGAGCCCCAATGTACTGCTGCCCCGGCATAAATAAAGACGAAGCCGGATTGAGACTTCCTGTCATCAACATTTCCAGCCCAGCTGGAGTCGGAATACGCCTCGAGCTGACTGTCTGTTCCTCTGTAAATGATTTTAGAGGATTTAGAGGACTTTATAACATCAATTCCTGCGGTCCAGTGCTGGCGTCTTGGGTCCTCGACATATTGCGACAGAGGGTTGACAATGAACGAAATATCCGGTCGGCTGAAGGTTGCTATATATAATAATCGTCCGATTAATTGTCTATAGGAAGTATCATCGACGCTTTGGGTTTCTTTCCAACTGCATTTTTACTGGTGCCGGGAGACGTGATGGTTTCGCTTCTTCTAGCTGGTACAGCCTTTGGAGGTTATTGATGTAACCTATTTGGTTGATGCCAATTTCTCCGTTGTCGTTTTGTGAGATTTCCAATCCAACGCAAAACGTCGGTTCTCCCAGGTCATGAATGTCGAAATCCTTCGATAATCTTTGGCACACGTCAGAATGTTCTTGATGGGGTCGTTGGGTCGTTGGAAGCCAGGAGAAGATCGTCGACGTAGACGGTCACTATCGTGATATGTTCTTCCTTGACTGTATAATATACATTGTATTTCTGGAAACCTTCCGGCTGTTCCATGAATATTAGTGTATCAAGCTCTCCGTTGAGATACGCCGAAGAGACATCCAAGTGGTGTAATGTAAGGCTGTGTTCTGCTGCAATTGCTAGAGTTAGTCGAATCGAATGGATCCTTGCCACAGGGGCGTAAGTATTCGTGTAGTCAAGTCCAGGAATTTGTTCGTACCCTTTAGCTACTAACCTCGCTTTGCGACGCTCTACTGAACCGTCTGGTTTATATTTTGTCTTGAAGACCCACTTACATTGAATGACTTGCCTGTCATTTGTTCTATCTACCAACTCCCAAGTATTGTTCCGCAAGAGCGAGTCGTATTCTTCCTGCATCGCATTGTGCCATTCTTCTCGATTTTTCATTTTCTCCAACTCCTTGAAATTTATGGGATCAGATTCCATATTACAAATTACTTCCATATTTCCAGCTTCATTTGTTTTAACTTCATTAGATGGAATTTCTTGTGCAGGTGAGTGTTAATCAAGTTCGTTTACTTTTTCTTCATTTCCGGGTTTTTCTTTACTTTCTAGGTGTTCGATTTCGTGTGGTTCTAAGTTGAAAGAGTACCAATTTGGCTGGAGATGATCAATTTCTTTTTTATTACTTGGCATGTCTTCCACAAACCTTACATCTCGACTCTTGATGACAAGCCTCGTTCCAGGTTTCCAAAGTCTGTAGGTACCATATTCGTTTTCGTATCCCACGATCTTATGTTCTGTGCTCCTCGGGTCAAATTTTCCAATGTTGCTTGCCTTATCCAAGACATAAGCTCTCGTTCCAATGCACTTGAACTTTGACACCTCCGGTTTTGTTTCGGTCCACAATTCTTCTGTCGTAGTAAGTCCATTTATTTTCGTTGGACATCTGTTGCGTATAAAAGCAGCTGTGCAAATTAGCTCCGCCCATAACATATTCGGCAAATCCGCTTCAATTTTAAATCTAATAATGTCCTGTTAGCTTTTTTGGCTATGCCGTTTTGCTGCGGTGTGTATGGCACAGAGAATTCGTGGACGATACCATCTTGCTCAAGGAACGTTTCAAAACTTCCGTTTGTGTACTCGGTTCCGTTGTCACTTCTCAAGGACTGAATGGACTCACCCGTCTGTTTTTCTGCAAACGCTTTATAGGCCTTGAACTTCTATAGTGCTTCATTTTTTTTTTATTTTTTTTTGAGTAACTCTTGAAAGTGATAGACGTGTTTTTTTAAGTGCCTTCAAGTCCCAAAGTTTTAATAAAAGTGCCTTCCCAATAATTTATTCAGCCAGTAGAAGAATCAAACAGGGTTTGTAAATTTTTTTTTTTTTTTCAAACATAATACATATAGTATATATATATATATATTATAAAATACTTGTCAAAAAAAAAAAAAAAAAAAAATGGTACGTTGCGCAAACTGCGAGGAAGACATCCTTAGCGAGAGTGACTGCGTCAAGTGCTCCGCTTGCCCAAGGAAACTCCACTTCGGCTGCACCACCATCACAGCCAGAACTTTCAGGGGGATGTCGACGGAAGTGCCAATACTGTCGTGGTCGTCCCGCGACACCGAATAATCAAGCCCCACAAGAGGA
Organism: Myathropa florea; assembly: GCA_930367185.1. NCBI lineage: Eukaryota > Metazoa > Arthropoda > Insecta > Diptera > Syrphidae > Myathropa > Myathropa florea. Next base: position 63,146,839 of record OV884003.1, read on the forward strand.
CAAACAGCCCGATGCGCATGAGCTCAGGGCACCTACGGAGTCCATCAGCGCTGATGTCAAAAAGGACATCACAGAAATTAAAGAAACGCTGAAAGAGTATTTAAGATCTGTAGATTTCTTGTCCAAGGGATATGATGACGTAAAAGAGACAATACGGAAAAATAATGAGCTCTTACATGCACTGACGGGACAGATCAACGATCTAAAAACACAATGTCAACAGAAAGACACGATTATCACAGGCATGCAAAAACAAATAAACAAATTGGAACAAGAAACAATCAAGAACAACATAGAAATTTCAAATGTTCCTTTCAATAAAGATGAAAACTTGCTGGACGTGGTGAAGGATATTGCTGCTGCGGTAGGCTCTGAAATCAAAGAAACTGACATTGAAAGTGTATATCGCATTAACTCACGACAAACCTCAGAAGCACCGAAGTTAGTGATATCTTTTACTAATTCCATCTGCAAGCAAAAGATCTTGAAATCCGCCAAATCACGAGGTCCGTTGAAAGCTATGAATGTTGTAAAAAGTATTAATATGCCCAAAATTACAGAAAGTAGGAAAACTGAACTAATAAACAGCAAAATATATATAAACAGCCAACTAACGGCGACAAACAGAAAACTTTTATGGCAAACGAAAACAAAGGCCAGAACTGCCGGTTGGAAATATATATGGGTTACTGACTGTAAAATACTGGCACGCAAAGACGAAGGAGCAACAGTACTACGAATTACTGATATTGAAGACATAAACAAAATAATATAAAATACATTTCTTTCACATGTCAAACACAGCAAACAAACATCAGAATGTCAAAATGTTTGACAACAATAAAAATGACAGCAATGAAAGTGAAAATGAGTGTGTTCAAATGTCAAGTGTGAATTATAGGGTATATGATATGTTTACCGACATAAATATAAGTAAATTGGAAACTTTGGATTGTCTTTGTGTGTACATGAACATAAGGTCGTTAAGAAAACATTGGAATAATTTTGTGTGTAGCATACATAATATAATTAAATGTATTAAAATAATCATACTGGTGGAAACAAACATCTACGATGAAGAAAATTGTCTATATCAACTAGACGGTTTTAACTCTGAATTTCTAAATAGACCATATAGAAGTGGTGGTGGAATTGCTATGTTTGTGAGAAAAGACATTCGTTATAAAAGAACCGTATACAGAACAGTGAACTATGAAAACCTACAGATACAAGCAAAGGTAAACAATAAAGAATTTACTTTTCTGGCGATTTACAGACCTCCAAGATTGTCGGCATATAATTTTATAGAAGAATTAGAAAACCATCTAAATTCGGGTATCAATAACCAAAATCTGGTATTAATGGGAGACATGAATATAGATGTTAACAAGGACCAAGATATTGATGCGGCAAGATACCTTGAAATGATAAGTGGTAAAGGCCTGCAGAATATTGTTGAATCAAACACCAGAGTAGACTTAAACAGAGGCTCCAGTACAACAATCGATCATTGCTTGGTACGGTGTGAGCTTAAAACAATATATGCAGCTACAGTAGAATCCAATGTATCGGATCATTACACGCTAATGTTTGGAATACCCAAAGACTCAAAAACACAGAGCAAAGCAACGACAAAATCAGTTCTAAGAGAGAGCAGAGTACGTGAACAATTGTCGAAAGTTAACTGGAGCCTGCTGAATAATGAAACTAATGTTGATTTTATGTATGATAAGTTGGCTGATATATTCAATGGTGTGTACGAAAAGTCCTATGTAAATATTAAAGTAAAGGAAAGAGAAAAACCAAATCCATGGATAACAGCGGAAATCCTAGATCTGTATAAGACAAGACATAAGCTGTACAATAAATGGAACAGACAGTGCCAGAGTTACGATAATCATTACAAATATTTCCGAAATTATGTAAATAAAAGGATTAAAACTATAAAATCGGAATATTACAAAAACAAATTTGCAGAGTATAGAAAGGATGCAAAGAGTACCTGGCGACTAATAAACAATTTACTAGGAAAAACCACCAATAACATTGATGAAACTATCAGCAGAAATTTTCCCTCGGCTTGCAATGCAACAGACATAGCCAACAAATTTGCTACACAATTCACTGATGAAATAAAGTCGATTAGAGAAAAAGAGCGATGTCTTGAAAAAGAGCGTCGGTTTTCAATATGCTGATGATACGGCCATAATTGTGAGCCACAAAGATATTAACATTGCCACTCAAACAATGCAATCAGAGTTCGATAATATTCTGCGATGGTGTCACGATAATGATCTTGTTATAAACTCGAAGAAAACCAAGGTCATGCATATTCGTCCATATCACGTAATAAGAACACCAATAAAAATAAAGTTCCACAGTTTCGAATGCCTGCACAGGTCTCGTCAAACACCTGAGATAGATGACTGCGCAGAATATATTGATACAGTTAGCGTGTATCGATATCTCGGAGTGGAAGTAGACTGCAACTTTAAGTGGGACTTCCACATAAAGTACTTATGCAGGAGACTTCGGCAGTCGACATATGCTCTTTACCACCTGAGCAACCACACGTCGTTTGAAGTACTGAAGCAAGTATACTACTCTCTGGTGGAGTCGATACTTCAGTACGGAATAACGGCGTGGGGTAATGCAGCGCAATATAGAATAATGGAACTTCAAAGGATTCAAAATAGAATATTCAAGATTCTCTGGCGAGCAAAGAATCGTACTTGTTATGTCGAAAATAGGTGTAATCTAAGCGAAAACTTAAATATATTAACTGTAAAAAAACTTTTTCTTTTTAATGTAATCAACGAGACGTACAACGACACACGATTCAAACATCCGATCGACCATTGTGTCAACACCAGACAAAGGGCAAATGGACTCTTGAAGATCCCGAGGATCCACAACTCATATGGAAGACGACAACTTTCCTTTGTGGTTCCAACTATATTTAATCAACTTCCACGCTCTCTATGGAATATCCAGCCGATACACACACGAAAACGACAAATAAAAAATTATGTCTTATTAAATAATGTAAATCTGTAAAATTATACAATGAATTAATTTGTGTTCTAAAACTAACAAGAATTACTCAGAACTAGATGTGAATTCCTTTTGAATAATCTTCTGCGGAAAAGCCTCTAGGCTTCGCAGATTTCATATTGTCATATTACGTAATTTTAGTTTAAAAGTTTTAAATAATCTTCTACGGCTAACCGATATCTTACATGGACTCTCCTCTACCGCTTCAAGGTTCCGTCTAGCATAGAAGAGATAACTCCATGGAGACGTTGGGAGGCATATAAGATATTGAATTGTGTTGTATAAATTGTAAATCTCTTTATGAAGGCAATAAACTCAAACTCAAACTCAAACTCAAATTTTTCTTTCTCATAAAGTACACTGAGATGTGTCGAGTGTAGTCATCTATAAACGTTATGAAGTACACTGATTTACTTAGAGACTCCGTGCGCATTGGCCCACATACGTCCGAATGTACCAGTTGAAGTTTTTTAGAGCTTCGTTTAGCATGAAAAATATTAAACGGTTTGGTGGATTGTTTTGCACAGATACATGAATCACAAGGAACACTTTCTTTTTTCCAGCTTTCCGGTAATCCCTTCACTATTTTGTTCATTTGCATTTGCTTAAGTGATGTCTGGTTGAGATGTCCCATCCTTTTGTGCCAAACTTCCAAGGAATTCGAATCGGGAGCCGTCATTAATGCTCGATGTCTCTCATTGATGAAAAGTAATCCGTTCCTTTTTTCAGCTTTTATTAACAGCTTTCCAGTTTTGTCGTATAATTTGGCATGGCGACCCTCGAATTTAACTTTAACACCACGTTCAGTTGCCTTGCTCACGGAGATAAGATTTTCCTTCAAATCCGGAATGTAGAGTGTGTTAAAATGTTGCATGTTTTCTTCTACATTACTTAAGTTTGTTGTTATGACGGCTGTTCCGATCCCTGCAATACTTACTCGGTTACCATTGGCCAAAGTCACATGCGTTTAGGTATTGCATGCTTCCAAGGTGCTAAACATTGAACGGTTTGAGCACATGTGAGACGTAGCTCCCGAATCGATACACCAGATTGTCTCTTCACTTACAACATTAAAAATGGATTGCTCTTGCACCGTGAACCCGTACTTGTAACCATCTATGTCGTCTGATTGCACATTCTTTGCCTTTTCTCTATTACGGAAACAATCTTTCGCTTTATGGCCTTTCTTTCCGCATTTGCGACAATCGTATTGAAAGAAATTGTCTTTCTTGTTGCATTGAAAAAATTATTTTGGTTTAAACTTTCCTTTGGAGAAGAATGCCGTATTTGAAGTTGAAGCCGATTCTTTTTTTCGGTCGCTAACATCTAAGAGCCGCGTGCAAACAATGTCAATCTCCGTATAACTGCTCTGCGCATCAAATGCAGCCTGAACATCTTTGAACTCGTCTGAAAGTCCATCCAGAAGTATGACCACCAACAAATCCTTGTCGAATGTGGCTTCCAGCTCCTCTCTCGGATGAATTCGTTCATATTTTGGTTAGGTTCCATATTGGTGTTAATAAGGCGTCTAAATTCTTCGGCTTTTGAATTGGCCCCCTTCTGTCGAATGTTTCGCCTAAGAAAGTCCAAATTTCATGAGAAAATTTGTTATGTTTGAATTGTTGAGAATTGCCTCCATTTGCGGTTTCCACGACGCAAAATTTTCGCCATTGAATGGCTGAACACGATTTACGACATTCGAGTTAATTTTTTTTTGGTTGGGTCATTAAACAAAAATTTAAAATAAAGAAACGGATCGAAAGGAATACGTTAATCTTATATTATTTAAAAACTTTCCCGTACTTTAAACATACTGGGCCCATAACCTGTTGAAATAAAAGACCGATTTAATAAACAATTTAGGATTTTATTTAACACGCGTAACACAAGAGTATTGAAAGAGGAAGAGCGATCGCAGAAGTAAATGACGATTTTGATAGTTGTCAGGAAGTGAATGCACGAACTGTGGTGCCATGTGACAGTTTGGTGCGGAATTCCAACAATGGATTAGATGTAATATCCACCGCTCTTCTTCTTATGAAGCAGTTATCTAAAGAAGCTCAGGAGGCGTGAAATAAAGATCTTAAAAAATATCGCGAAAGCTACTTCAGAAAATGTTCCCGGGAGAGGACTAATCAAAATGTTTTTAATTTGATGTTGATTACATCTGATCCACTAATTAAAAGTCTGAAAAACTAAAAAAAAGAAAAGTGGAACCATTTCCCAAAGATGTTTTTAATTTGTATATTTGTTCAGGTAAAGGTGATGCATCTGATGGCAAATTTGAGAGCGACGATGATTTTTCATTCGATGAATAAATCTTTTAACTTCGCTGTAAAAACATTGAAACCAATTGAAAAAACAATATTATGCACTATACATATATATTCTTTATTACGTCTTTATATATGTATGTAAGTTAGTAAATAAAATTGTTCGATTTATGTGTTCTTAAATAAATAATTTAATTCTTAATTAAAACGTAAAAAATAAAAAATTGTAAAGTGGAAATGAGTTTATTTGCCACTAATATATGATATCTAACGATTTCAAAAAGTTTCACTTGTTTCCAGTTTTGAGGCCGTTTTGCCCCACTGTGCGATGTGTTTTATTCTACAATTATATTTGTTTTGATTTAAAATTGTGTTGCGGCAGGTTGCATATGCAGCAGTTCATCTGAAAATAAAATGAGAATATTTGAGTTAAAAACCCTTATGTATGTTTGTAACTTACCAGACAATTTCCCTGACCCCGCGTTTCCTCCCCGTCCAGTCCTTCATTTTCCTGTAATGTACAAATTGTGTAGAAGGTCTTTATACATATAATATAATTGATATATATACAATATATATATACCACCAAACAAGTTTAATTAATATTGTTAATTTTAATACATTTGTTGAGATCTGTCAAACTGACAAGGACGGACATATATGGGAATTGAATCCGACAAGGACGGACATACACATGCTGCAGAATTCAGCACATAGTAAGCCACATAATGGAAGTGTTCACACGGTGCATTTTACGGTGTGAACATGGAAAATAGCAAATGAGTGGCTTGGAAGTTAAGCCCACGACCAAATTGGGAATTTTTGAAGACAAAGAAAGATTCTTGAAAAAACGTGATCGATCGGAGAAGAATTTTTGAGTGGGAGCGAAAATTTCAAAAAAAAAAAAAAGAATTTTTCCTTAAAGTGGCGGATTAGAATAGTGCGAACAATGCTTTGTCACGAACAAACTAAAATGAAATAAGTCGGAAATAAAGTTTGAACATTGTAATACGTCAAATAAAGAGTGCGACGACTTAAAACACTGAATGCATACAACACATATATGTACAAACATATATACGGATATACAATTAGCAAAAATGCAGTGACACACAAAAACAAAAGAAAAATACAGATACATATCTAGCTGTTGCTAACGTCTCCGCTAAGGGGCTATCTCCAACAATACTTCGCCAAGGGAGATAGCGAAGGTCATGTCGATTGACATGATGGGGTGGGCAGGCGGACTAGTGCCAACAACAACAGGCACACTCGGGTTCTTGACGAAACTGCATCGCCAAACGACACTGGAAGGGTGTTGTTTTGTGTAGGGCTAAGCTAGGTAGTTTTAAGGTAGATTAGGTTTAGTTTAGGTAAAGTTTTAAGTTAGGTAGGATAGTTTAGGCGTAGATTGGGATAGTTAGCTTAGCTCCGCGATCTCCCTTCCAGTCTCTTTTGGTGGTAAAGGCATCGACCTTGAACACCTTTCTTTTCCTCTTTCCTGTCTCTTCTTTCTCTTCTCTATCCTATCTTTTAGTTGTCCGTCCGTGGTCTGTTAGGGTATTAGGCTTTCACCTCTTTCTATCTTTTCACCTCTCTCTATCTTCTCTTAACTAGCTTTATGCACGATATTTATTTGTTTGCAACTGGTGGTGTACGAGTGGGAGGACAAGAACCGCCCGTCCGACGAGCTAAGCCGTGCAACCGCAAGCGTGCCGCCGTCCTACTCACCGTCACCGTGGCCCAGCCAACCAAGCTAGCAACAATTGCTTTATTTGACGATAAATGAATAAATAAATTGTCAATTATTTGATAAAATTTTAAGTCTAAAGGCATAAAACATTTACTAAAACGTAAAAGTAATTGTTATTCAGAGAAGAAATAATGTTTGAATTACGTTTATAAAATATAAATGATGATACAAATCAACCTTAGTTACTAAAGCCTGTGAACAGAGTCCTTAAAATATTTCCGGATAGCCGTCAAATTCACGAATTAGTGACTTAACTGAGGACAATTCATGAATTTGTGACGTTACCACGGGCAACCATTCATGAATGTGCCGCCATTTTCGTGGGGTAATGATGAATCCAAATTAGTGCGAGAGAAAATGAAATATTTGAGCATTCATCATTAACTGTCAAATTTATTGGAAGATTTGTGAATAACTGTCAAATTTATAGGAAGAATCGTGAATAACTGTAAAAATTTTAAAGGGGCTAACTGTCGAATTTTTTGGAAGAATCGTGAATAACTGTCAAATTTTTAAAGGGGGCTAGGGATTTTCCGGCTTGAAGTTACGGAAATATATAAGACTGATTTGTGTTATTAACCAGAAATCAACTAATAGAGATATTCAAATTATACCCCCTTTGCTCCTCAAATGTTTTTGACAACTGGCTGTTTTTGTACCATCTGTGAATACATGGGTGCTCTTTCGCTGATACGTAGTACGTAGTGATAGCGCCGTGGCGAAGTGGGTAGGTGCGTCGACTCATACCCTCGAGGTCGTCGGTTCAAATCTCGAAAAAACATCTAACATTTTTTCACGCCTCCACCTCTTTCGAGTCACTGACAATGCTCAAAGAGTATTACTGTCTAGAAAAAGCTTTTCAATCTCGCCGTTCGGAGTCGGCATTAAACTGTAGGTCCCCTCCACTCGTGAGAGAACAATAGCACGAGTGGTTGCTGAGAAGCTAGGCCCAGGTCCACCTGGGACTGTAGCGCCGTTATTATTATTATTATTATTATTAAAGGTTTTTATGGACAAAAACACCGAATTGAATGTAATCTGACTGAGATCTAAAAATCTACAATCGGATATGAATTATCCGTTCCGATGATTGGCGTAATTATGCTAAATACTTACAACAAAGCCCTTGCAATATAACCCTCTTGTATTATACTTTAGAGTGCGTTATTTTACAAGCACAATATTTCGTAGCAACATTTACAATTTCCTTGCGTTTTTTATTGACGTGTATTCGCATTTTAAACACTTTTGCATTATTTTGGACGTAATTTATTAAAAAATAAGACATTTTTTGTTTCCTTTATTTATAAAACTGTAAGTGGTGTTAATGATTAAAGTAAGTTGTCACATTTTACGAACACAGCTCATGACATACTTCCAGATCGTGGGCAAACTAACGAACAGCTGATGAACAGCTGACGAAAGACACCACTTGAGAAAGTATGCGTGAAATATTTTTGACGAATATAGAAGTATGCGTGTTTCGCTTTGGCGAGGGTATTTTCTGTTAAACCTTTAAGTTTTATTAAATAACAAATACAAAAACACAAAGTGAAATAATGAAGGAATACAAAGAAATCCTGGTATGATGAATTCAAGGAAAAACAAACTATGACTTCTCTTCTTTAAAAATGAAAAACAAGTGGGTATAAAAACGAATTCAAATTTAGACATTTAAAGTTCTTAGAAGTACACTTACGTACGAATTAATAAAAAGCTATTTTGTGTACTATACAACTTTGACGTTAATAATAAAAACTTTAAATTTACTCTAATATTTTCTACCAGAAAGAGACCTACAGTCAATGGCAAAATTATTTACGCATTATGATTCTTACGTCCTGAATAGCATTCAAAGCTACAGAACTTTAAAAATAACGACAGGTAATCCATAATTTTTTCCTACGTTGATCTTTGTTGTATTTCAAAGATATTACCCGCGTTTTAATCATAATTCCATTTCAGCGACCAGCAAAATATAGTGAACAGGTTTAAGTGCTTGTTTCACAACGCAACATAAATATCAAGTTCATGTGCTTGATATTCAATTAGAAAAACGATTCTAAACATTTTGGTGACCCCGACGTGATATTCTGGTCATTGGAATTAATCAACAAGTTGAGCGATCTAACGGAAATGGAGATCGCCATTAAGCAATAAACATCATCATCAGCCACACAGGTTCATCAGAACATTGAAACAACATCAAGATGACATCGTTCGAAGCCATAATCGTCGAACAGTTGGCAACCGGTCAGTAGATTCAAAGAATCATCTCCAATTACAAATCAAGAAAGAAGACAAGGGCCTACTTTGAGGAGCGGCTTCATCGTCTTCAAGAACTTTGGAGCAAGTTTGCAGAAGCAGATGTAAAGATCAAGAATCTGCCCAACACTGAAATTTCAGCCTTGATCGAAAATTATACGCGTCGTCTGAAAGAGGAAATGGACTCTGTAGACCAGAAGACATGTGAGCAACATATTGGTGGAACTACAGAAGAGGCATCAGGGACTGAAGCTCTGGAAGAAAAGCAAACAAAGATCGTTGCTGTTATCCGACGACAAAGGGCAATCATGAGCTCACTGACAAGAATAATAGAAGGATTATCTATGGATGATGACGAACCCTGGCAATACTACGAAATACAATTTCGAACAATCGAGAAGCTATGGCAACGGGTAGAATCCATCAATTATGATTTATGGGAATTAAGTGACAACCCATCAACAGCCGGATATAATGAAAGTGACTACATTGCCATAGAAACGCAAGTCCAGAAGATCCTCATTCTTATATCATCCAGAATGAAAGCAACAGTCAACGAGCATTCTGAGGAAGATACAACGAACATAGCACGACAGAATCCAGTGAGCTTGCCTAAAGTCACGATTCCCAAATTTGATGGCGACTATCACACACAAATGGTGGATAAACAATCGATCCCCAATGTGCAGAAAATGTGGTATCTTAAAACCCACCTTATCGGGGAAGCAGGACATCTTATTCGACATCTGGCATTGACAGAAGACAACTATAAAGCCCAAATCGCAACAGCGCATTCGGTCGGTCGGACTTTGACAGAGATTGGTACGCGTTTTATCGAATTTACGAGAATCTTATGTCAAAGCACGACCACTCAGTTTTTCAAATCAAAATAGAACTCGCGCGTTTGACAAATAAAAGATGTTCAACGGTTTCTTTATTCAAATTTTGTGGCAACAAAAAATTAAATAAAAGTTTTATTGCAGAAGTGTTTCAGCTTTTATTTTATTTAAACAATAAATGAATTAATAAAAAAACAAATCTCAATTTGGCAGAATGTAATGAATTACAATTTTCTTATTGGATTCGTGCGACTGGGAAGGTTTCAAAAATTATATGTTGATAGTTTCAATGGGTTTTGTCTGTTTCCAACTATACAACAAAAACAAGACACAAAACAATAAAATGTGGGTACGAAAACTAAATTTGGATAGAGACAGAATGCAAAGTGAAGATCCAGAGCACTTCTTTAAAATAACTCGGATGAAGCCGGCAACTTTCAATCTTTACGGGCATTAATAGAGCCCTCCTTGGAGAAAACATCAAAAAGGATGCCAATATTACCAAGTTGCAGCTTATTTCTTGTATTATTGTAAGTAGTACTTGAATAAATTTATAATATACATAGATATTCCTGCAGGTATCTTTCACAAGGAGTTCCGAGACAAGTACTTGCCTGGATGTTTCGAATCGGATATGCCACAGTAGGCGAGATTATTTATGAAACATGCGATTTCATGTTTCATGTTCCTCCTTCCGAGGAAAATTGGAGACAGATTGCAGCGGATTTTTATGGCTTTTGAAATCTGCCTAATTGTGTTTCAGCCATAGATGGGAAGCATATTAACATACAATGTCCTCCAAGAGCAATTTCGGAATATTTTAATTAAAAAGGTCATCATTCCATCGTTCTCCTAGCTGCATGTGACGCGAACTACAGATTTACCATGGTAGATGTCGGTGCCTATGGCAGCCAAAGCGATGGTAGTATTTTCGCGGAATCTACTTCGGGAAAAAGTTGCTAGATGGATCGCTCAATCTTCCTCCACCGAGACTTCTTCCGAATACAAACATTGTATGTAATCATTACTTAGTTGGAGATGCGGCTTTTCCTCTAAAAACGTTTCTAATGCGACCTTATCCAGGAAGACTACTTGAGGAAAAAAACTGAAGTTCAACAAAAGGTTATCGGGCGCTCGTCGGGTAATTGAAAACGCATTTGGCATCCTTGTAGCTAGGTGGAGAATTCTGCATACAACATTGAACATGTTACCCAGTAATGCAGACAGAGTAGTAAAAGCATGTACTATCCTGCACAATTTTGCCAAGTTGAATGATGACACCTACTGCACTCAAGAATATGTTGATAGCTACGATGATAACGACGTGTTATCAAGGGTTTATGGCGAAACGAAGCCCAACCCCTACATAGGGTGAGATCGTTGGGTTCAAACTTTTAGTCCCAAAAAGCGTTTGCAATGAGAGAGCAATAAAGGAATATATTTTTGAAAATAAAATATAAACATTTTATAATTTAACTTTAATTAAATGAAATTAAATTTCTATTAAAAATAAATAAATACTGTATAAATAAATAAATACTTCATTTTCTACTGACTACAAAAAAAATATTCTTATCTAACCTAATATGATAATAATAAATTAACATGAACACAACATAAAAAAAACTCTTGTTTTTTAATTTTTCTTCAACAGCCCCTCGTTGACGATATCGAGTATCTTGCGCTCCAAACTAATGCGCACATCTGTTGGCAGATTTCGTAGTTTGGAGCACAAGTACCTACCAAACAGGTCTAGTTCGTCAGGCTCACTGCGCTGACCGAACGTCTCTTGAACCCTGTCGAAGAACTCGTCAACAGGGAAATCTCCGGTGCGGGGTTTTTTTTCGGACTGGCTCTTGGGTTGGGCTTTCACTCTCAAACACATCCGGTGAAGTCTGATAGCTGACTATAAAAGAAGAATTAACTAATTATACACATGTAAATATATGAAAACTTACCTTACCTACTGCAATGCGACCGCATCATTTAAGAATGTTAATGAAGCGTAAAGACCCCACTCATGAAACGATGCCGTACCACTTCCGGACGGTTGCTCCCGCTTTTTTTTCGCGTACAAAGCGGTCCCGGAGACTCTTCCACCTTTGTTTACATTCATCCACTGAAATTAAATATGTTAGTCATGATGCAAGCTGATAATTCATTTTGTGTTTTACCAGATCTGTTGTTAACTGCCGAAATTAACCCTTCTTCGTAGTTATCCATTTTCTAAGATACATTTTGCAAGAAAAAATATGCAATTAGTATAAATAAAATCCCTTCAAAAATTAATTACTTACACAAATAATTGCCGTTGCCCGCCAAAAGTGAAATCACAAACGAATAAAAAAAATTGTTTTTTTTTTTGTCAAAAAACCCGACTGAGTAGAGAGTAGCTCTACTCCAAACTTTCCGCTCGAACTTACGATATTACGGTCTATGAAATGTCAACGCCCGACCGCGCTATTCCGATTTGAATAATGATTTACGTGTATTCTACAGAAAATGTCAAAGCCCGACCGCGCGAACGCGCTGTTGCGATTTGGGTATAACACCGCATGGGCCAAGCTTCAGGACAGATACAACAACATTATAATGCTTACATCGACACTCCTGCAAAGAATAATTGGACAACCGATCCAAAATCACTCTTTGGCAGTAGCTCTTAAGGGACTTCACGACACAACACAGGAGTACCTAATGGCACTTCAAAACATTGGAGTGGATACGTCAACATGGGATCCACTTCTAGTGAGCAAACTAGATCAGGATACAAGAATTTTGTACGAGCAGTCATTAAGACAACCAAAAGGGTTACAATCCATTGCCAAATTCCTAATGTTTCTGGAACACCGGTTCCAATCATTGGAATCCGTTGGACAAAGGAAACGAGAGCCGCTATCAAAGGCCAGCACATAACTTACGAGTACATCAATTCAAAAGGGAAACGTGGTATGCAAGGTGTGTGGCAATGGAGTACATCCATTATTTACATGCAAACATTTCTTGCAACTAAAACCCATAGAAAGGATATAAGCGGCATATAAACACAAGCATTGTACAAATTGCCTCAAAAACGGACACCGATCAGTTAACTGCACTTCAAGGGGATGCTTGAAGTGCAATCAAAAACACAACACGCTGTTACATGTTCAAGGCAGCGAACCAAAGGTAGATAATAAAGCAATTACTACAGAAAACCCTAGTTTGTCCGCCACATTTTCGAAACCAAAAGGGCAGCAGTACATTCTGCTCAGCACTGCAATCGTAAGGCTTACAGCAAAAAATGGACAAACTATAGAATGTCGAGCCATTCTGAATTCAGGCTCTCAAGTAAACTTGATCACAGGACGCATGATTAAGAAAGGTGAAGGGAGGAAGGAAGCTCATCAAAGGGTGAATGTAAGGCTGCAGTCAAGAACAACAGGCTTCAATACATATTTGGAAGCATTTGTTCTGCCGCGGATCATCCCTCCACAACCATCTCAACACATTGACACTTCATCATGGCCAATACCAAAAAATATTCCCTTGGCGGATCCCAATTTCAATCAACCCGGCAATATAGATATTCTTCTTGGTGCAGAATTCTACCATCAACTTCTATCCATTCGGCAGATACGTCTGGCAACCACCTTACCAACGCTACAGAACACAGTTTTTGGATGGATATTATCGGGAAAAATAACTGAAGCTGAATCAGCCACGGCAACGTGCGGCGTCTCCACTCTTGACGACAATGATCTTCACCAGATAGTAGAAAGATTATGGAGCCTCGAAGAAGTTAAACTGACAAGTAGCACTTTATCCAAGACTGAGGAGATGTGCGAAAATCACTTTACACAAAATACGCGGAAGACCAAGGATGGTCGATTCATGGTCAAACTACCATTCCATGACAGTCCAAACGCTCTTGGTGTTTCCAAGGAAACCGTAATCAACAGATTTCTGGCACTTGAGCGACGGTTGGAAAAGAATAAGGAAGTAAAAGTTAAATATACCGAATTCATGAAGGAATACGAAGACCTAGGGCACATGACGAAAATCGACTTCAATGATGTGGTAGCACCAAGCTACGTTATTCCTCATCATTGTGTTTTCAAAGAAGACAGCAGCACCACCAAACTTCGAGCAGTCTTCGCTGCTTCAGCCAAAGCATCTTCTGGACCATCGTTAAACGACATCATGTACACATGACCAGTTGTACAAAGTGAATTGTTTTCATTATTGCTTCGATTTCGCTTTCCAAGATATGTCTTTTGTACAGATATTCAAAAAATGTATCGACAAATACTTATGCATCCAAACGACAGACGATACCAAATTATCGTATGGAGGAACAACGTGAACGAGCCATTAAGCTATTATCAACTAAACACGGTTACATATGGTACACGATCAGCACCATATCTAGCCACAAAATGCTTGCAACAACTGGCAACTGGCAAAGCACGAAACCTATCCACTAGGTGCAAAAACTCTCCGGAACGATTTCTACGTTGATGATTGCCTGACTGGAGATAACAATTTATCCACCGTTATAGAAAAACAAAATCAACGTATAAACATGCTACACAGTGCAGGATTCAAACTTCGAAAATGGAGTGCTAACCATCCCCGACTGTTACAAGGCATTGCGAAAGAGGATAAGGAAATTGATCTGGATTTTAATGATGAAACTAATGCCTCAATCAAGGCACTAGGATTAATATGGCAACCAAGGAATGATACATTTTGAGTCAAAACAAGTATGAGCCCAACTAGTAGAGTTACAAAACGGAGCGTAACCTCGGATCTTGCTAAAATTTTTGATCCATTGGGCATGATGGCCCCAATAGTTGTCACAGCAAAGATATTCGTCCTGGAGCTTTGGTTACTAAAACTCTCATGGGATGAAAGTCTACCTGCTGAGCTACACACAAGATGGGTAACGTTCCGGAATAACCTAAAGGAAATAGACAATTTTCAATTCCCACGCCACATGTTTAACAATGGGATACCCACAACAATCCAAATCCACACCTTTACAGATGCATCGGAGAAGGTATACGAAGCAGCCCTATACATCCGCTCAATTACGAAGGATGGAAGAACTATAGTGAGATTATTGTGTGCCAAATCACGTGTTGCTCCATTGAAAAAACAAACTCTACCTCGATTAGAACTATGCGCTGCTGTGCTGGGCACCCAACTGACAAATAGAGTTAAAACAGATCTAAGTCTTAAGGACGCGCCCGCATTTTTATGGACGGATTCAGAAATCGTTCTAGCTTGTATCAATTCGTCCTCATCATCATTTCAAACATTTGTGGCTAATCGAGTGGCTGCCATACAAGAATCAACAATCCCTGAGCAATGGCGACATGTAGCATCAAGGCATAATCCAGCAGACCTACTGTCAAGGGGGTTGCAACCTGCTAAGCTACCATCATGTACACTGTGGTTTTACGGTCCGCTCTATCTACATGGTCAAGAAGAAATGTGGCCTGGAAAATATTCCAAGACACCTTCCCTTTCAGAAGATACAGAGCGAAAACGAAAGGCACCAACAGTAGCAATAGCAACCCAGGATTCCGATCAAGACCTCGTCTACAAAATTAACCACGGCAATTCATTCAACGAGTAATAGGCTACATGCTACGTTTTAGCAACCATGCCAGGAAGAGAAGCAATCAAAATTATGACCACTTAGAGCTAACTCCGTACGAACTAGAGAATTCCCTAGTTGTGATAATTCGAGCTATGCAATTATTTGACTTCAAAGAAGAAATTTGCGACTTGAGGTATTTCAAAGAACTGAAACGAAGCAGTCATTTCTCAAGTCTCTCTCCGTTCTTAGATGACAACGGAATCATTCGCGTTGGAGGGCGATTACAATCAGGAAGTCTTCCATTTGACGCCAAACATCCTATGCTAATACCATATAATAATCCATTAGCAAAATTATTGATGCAAGAAATTCACGAAAAAAGTATGCATTGCGGCGCACAGACACTACTTGCCAATATGAGACTACGATTCTGGTCAGTGAAGGGGAAGATAATGGCGAGATCAATTGTGCAACATTGCATAAGATGCACCAGGGCCAGGCCTCAATTATTAAAACAAGTAATGGGGAACCTACCTTCAACCAGAATTACACCAGCAAGACCGTTCATTAAAGCAGGAGTAGATTACTGTGGGCCGTTTTGGATCCATTACAAGATTCGTGGAAAAATACCTCATAAGGCGTATGTGGCAATATTTTGCTGTTTCGCGACGAAGGCGGTACATATCGAACTGGTAACCGATTTAACTACCGAATCATTCTTGGGGGCATTAAAAAGATTCATTAGGCGCAGAGGACATTGCCAAAACCTCTACTGCGACAATGCTACTAATTTTGTGGGAGCCAACAACCAGCTGTTTGAATTAGAAAGTGCCATTTTTTCCGAAAGGGCACACTCAACCATCATCAGGGAATGTTGTAACAAGGCTATAAAATTCAACTTTATTCCTCCTCGGGCTTCTCACTTCGGCGGTCTATGGGAAGCAGCAGTAAAATCATCAAAACATTTACTGCTGAGAAGTGTATCAACATCATCCTTGACATATGAAGAACTGGAGACAGTACTAGTAGGAATCGAAGCGATTTTAAATTCAAGGCCATTAACACCAATGTCAACTGATCCTAACTACCTGACAGCACAAACTCCAGGTCACTTCCTTATCGGTGAACCTCTTACAGCACAAATAGATGCAAACGCAAGTTCAACGAAACATTCACTTGTAACAAGATGGAATTTAGTGACACATCTTAAGCACGAATTTTGGAGACGGTGGTCGCTTGAATACCCAAACGAGCTTCAATATCGACACAAATGGAAGGAAACTCCCAGGAATATTCAATTGGGGGTTCTAATAGGAGAGGACAATTTGCCAGCACTCCAGTGGCCACTTGGCAGAATAATTAAAACATATAAGGGTGATGACGGTGTTGTACGGGTAGTGGACGTCAAAACATCGTCTGGAGTATTGAAACGTCCAATACATAAATTAGCACCCTTGCCTGTTGAAAACGAAATGAGCAAGGATACAACCAGTGACGGTCAATTAAAACGATCATCCTCAACAGAGGAGGTTACTTCCACGATACCAAACAAACGTTCCAAACCTTCTAATCACCTGGGACTCTCAGTATTAACACTACTCTTGATCATACCAGTAGTATGTAGTGAAATGATTAAAATTCAAAAATTTTAAAAACATTTGGGAATCTCTTTTGAAGACATTGGTGCAGCGAGAATGACAACAAGCCAATTTCATCGTGCACTACAACCTCGATCTATTGAGAAGGGAATATGAAACATTAGCAAACGGAACATCTGCGCTACAGCATTTATGCCAAGAAATCCAACAAAAGAGCACTTGTAAGGAAACCGTGAATCAGCTTCAGTCCACCTTAAATGAGTTACAGTCGCAAATGTACGCCTTACCAAATAAACGAAGTAAAAGAGGAGCAGTTAATATAATTAGAAAGGTTGTTAATTCTTTATTTGGTGTGTTGGATTCAGAATACGCAGAACAAATGGAACATACAATACACCAAGTAAGTGCAAACGAAAATCATTTATTGGAAATGCTAAGAAATCAGACATCCATCATCGACTCAACAATCAATTATGTCAAACAAGATCAAACGAATATCAAAACTAGGTTTGATCAATTCAACAAACAGCCTAATGAACTCACTTCAAGGTTACGTGACAATGGCGAAGAATGGTACCAATGCAAGCTGTTCCAAGTTTTCACATCCCTGGCATCACAACTTACTGTCATGATTCTTAATGTTCAACGAATGCAATCCACTCTCATCGACATATTCACAAATACTCACCAGGCTAAAGTAAATCCGTTACTGTTTTCAACGCAACAATTGAGGAAGGAACTACTAAATATCAAGGCCCACTTGCCTCCTTTTCAAGAAATACCTGCCTCTGATGAAGATCTGACAATCTGACAGAATGACAGATAACCTAGCAGTTTTTTTGATCAACCTTCCATTAATAAGTCAACACCGCTACGGGCTGTACGGGAATATACTGGTCGCGATGCGCATTGATAGCCAATATTGGTGCACAGGGAATGATGGATAGCATTGTGTACGGATGACACCCATACCAAATATTGTAAATAACACAATGCTATCCATCATTCCCTGTGCACCAATATTGGCTATCAATGCGCATCGCGACCAGTATATTCCCGTACAGCTTTCAAGCATGAAGTCTTGCATCAACCTACGTGATAATCAATATTTGTGTCCCAATTTGCAGCAGAGATACAGCAGAGAATCAGATGTTTGCTCTTGTGAAATTGGGTTGTTCAATAATGAAACAACACCCACATGCCTACTTAAGAAAGATGAAACCAACTCCACCTGGATACCAATGAAGAATATAAATCAATGGTTGTATTCTACAATAGGGACATCTCGACTCACTGCTATTTGCGGACTGCAGAACTTTCAGGTTGTCGTAGAAGGTTCTGGATTATTAACGATGTAGCCAGAATGTATCTTGCGGCATAATTTCATCACAATTCATGCCCATCACGAATTCGATACCGAATTACAAAATTCATACACGAGCTTTGGGACCATATCAGAAATATCACCATCAATGCAATACAAGACATTACTGCAGGAATTTAATACCACGCATTATGATATTAAGCTGAAGAATTTCACCGAACTACAAGAGATGATTACAAAACAAGGGATACTTGAACTACTCTACAAACTCAAGAGTCACAGCAATCATAGTAATGCAGTTCGATACTTAGCACTGACAGTATCTATCATATTACTCGTCTACTTAATATGGAAACGGATCACTATGAGGTCTACAACAATCACGACGTAATCATAGCAAAATCATCAACAAACACCCCGAGAATCAGAATTCATTGTCAATGTTACCTAGGTCATTGAATAGCCATTCAACGCGTTCCGATATACTGGGTTAGCTATGCTCAGTCAGGTCAGCTCGCTTCCGTATGTCAGCAGTTAATGCCGACGCAGCAATTGCAACGCACTGTAAGTGGAACACATGCATGTTGTAATTGCTGCTTTAGAATTAAGTAATTATTGTTAGAGTAAGCAAAAATGATTGTATAAAAGAAGAAGGAAACAATCAATAAAGTGTAGTATTTCAAAGATATTACCCGCGTTTTAATCATAATTCCATTTCAGCGACCAGCAAAATGTAGTGAACAGGTTTAAGTGCTTGTTTCACAACGCAACATAAATATCAAGTTCATGTGCTTGATATTCAATTAGAAAAACGATTCTAAACAGACATAATAGTGTGAGTGGCGATGACATGGCAGGGCGTTGGACCAATCGTAATAATTAATGTCATTATGGACCCACATTAGTATAAACTAATCCCGGAGAACCAAATAAAGCCATATACTGACGACTCAATGCCTCTATCATAGACTTTTATGCATGATATTGATCCGAAGAATGCTTCGGATAGTGCGTATAGTGAAGAATTTACTTTCGGTTCAACATCCCGATCTGAATCCTATCGAGAACCTTTGGAATGATATTGACTCGCTTGTTAAGGACTCCAATCTAAAAATTTTTTAAGAACTTTGGCAAACCATAAAGTCAGCTTGGGAAAGTAACCACTAACTAACTAACTAGCCAAAACTTTGTCAGCAGGTCATAAGGAACAATGGTTATCCTTCCAAATATTAACAAACTAAAATGTTTTGTGTTAGTTTTTCGAGTTATTTATTAATTTTTATAAAGATTTCGTTGACTGTGCTATTTATATGAACAATTTTGTACGTGCTTCCTTAATATTATTTTTATTTTTACGTAATTTGAATTAATTTTGTGTTTTTTATATAGTGTACAAATGATTTTCTGTTACAAAAAAAGAAAAATTCAGATTCTCATTTCAAACTTTTGGCGCAACACAATGTACGAGAATATAAAGGTGTGTTATTACGTGAACACCACTGTAGATACGTGATTTTGAAAAAATTCGTCAGAATCTGTGGTGGAATACAATTGAATAGGGGCATTCCACTGGAAAGATGAATATCTCTTTGTTTTTGAAATCTACCTTAAAGACGTGTAGTTGTGATTTGGCTTTAAAATCAAATGATATGTCTCTTCATTATAAACAAATAGCAAAATTGCTAGAAAGGTGGCCCTTAGATAAAAGTAAAGCGGGAAGGTGTGTATTTATTAACGTAATTGTGTGTTAAGGGAAGAATTTTAAATACCCTTGCGTGCTAAATTATAAATTTATGCTGTTAGCTTAGGAAGTTCCATACATTTAAAAAGAATCCCATCGTTAATCCTTATTCGTACTTGGCTCAATTTAATCAACATTGCTAGATTATTAAATTTAAACTAAATGTTAAATGTTATATAAAATCGCTATTCCATACTTTGGCTCTTCATTTAAATATTTATACTCGCAAAATTAAAAATTCTTAACTTATGTAAGACGACCTTAGGAAACGAAAATTTTTATTTTGCGCGAAAACTTATAAATTATGAACAATTAAGACTTTTTTTGCGAAGTTTAAACTGTATTTCTAATTGGGTTGTGTTTTACTGATATTTCGTACTTTGAAAGATAAAAATGAGTGAAAGACCTTAGGGGGAGTTGGGGCACCTTGATACGATTTTTGTTGGGACTCAAAAAAAAGGCAGTATATTGACAGAAATAACAAAGTAAAGTATATGCTGCGTTCAGTGTCTTTCTAACTAGCTTGTACCAGACGAATCTCTCAGATCCATTCACAAAAAATGTTACGACCTATTTGTTCAAAAATGGAATTTGTATCAAACTGCCCCACTCATGGGGTACATTGGTACATGTAGGGGGCACTCTGATTCATACCCAAATAATCAGTATTTATTGAAAAATCTCAATTATTAAAACATTTTTTTGTTATTTTAGTACTACATAATAATACAAACAGTATTTAGGTATTTGGTAATTCATGTTAGCCTAAGTTTAAATTAGTTTTTGTTAAAAATAAATGATTTCCTAATCTTTTTATATATATATAACGTAAACAAATTAACTCAAAACCAGGAACTTGGTATTTAAAGTATAAAATAAACAGTCTTTCGGATAAATATAATTATCGTTTTTTAATTTTAAGTATTAAATCAACGTCGTACATAGAAATATAAGGAGAAAAACTGATTTTAAAATTAAATAGCGAAGTTGTTCTACAGGTACTTTTCTTAACTATAGGATTTGCTAACTTAAGAATAATTTCCGAAATATTCACAGAATCCTCATCTTTTATATCTGGGAATACAAAAGTTCCAGTAGGCTTACGCTTCAAAAAAGATACTTGACAATCGTTTTCTCGACCCTCTTCGTATCTGAATATAATTTTCCCAACAAAATGTTTAAATGGTCGCTTCTTTTCTAAATACATTATCTTTGTTATAACATAATCCTCTTCCTGCAGATCAGTGGCTACAGGTGGAGGACTATTATCAGTGCCATCATCAAACAATTCCATATTGTATTCTTCGGAATCAAATGATTCGAATTGTGCCTTCCAGCACATCGGATATTGCAGACACTGCAACTTTATCGATGTTAGTTATATCCGTCATTCGTTTGTACGTTCGCACCATTTTCCTTGAAAAAATGAAAATATTACGTTGTATTTTATATAGAGAAGATTTCTGGGGCACATTGATACGCATCAAACTACCCCGGGGTTGTATGTATCAATGTGCCCTAACTTACTTCGCAGAAAATATTTAATATTAAATGTAGTTAAAGCAATGTTTTATAACAAAATTTTAAGTAAATACTCGCCAAATAAATTTATATATATAAAAAGACAAAAATTACTTGCAGACGTGCGAAACAAGTTTGTGCATGTTGGGCCCAAAGCGACGACTGAACAGTGATGTCAACCAGATATATTTTTACGTTGATAGACATGTTGCGATGTGTCTTTCGTTGAGTGGCCTACTGCATTTTGTTTTCAAATAATGTCGATTGTATCAATGTACCCCATCTCCCTCTATATACATTAAGAAACGAGATTTTAGACTATACCTTTTGGAATACGACATTTAGCATATTTTCAAAAGTTCGAAATATCAGGAAAATATAATAGGAAGTAGTTTTTTTTGGGTCCAAAAACTCAAAATTACCATTTAAAAACTGAAAAAAAAAAACGATTTTATTTAATTTTATTTTATTTTATCGCAGGTAATAATACAAATTAATTTGTATCATCCGGAGTAAATGACGCCGGGGAACTATGCCCATATGCCTGTTATAAATTCTTTATTGTGTAAATTAAGTAGATATTTGGATATTTAGATTTTTAAAATTTTAGAGTTTTTATATTTATGCCATTAAATTAAATTTAACTTGTGTATATTAAGCAAAGGAAAAAGCAAGGATTTTCTTGGAGGGATTGTGGTGTTTTTAACATTTTCCGCTCAAAATAAAATACATATTCGGTCTTTTGAGTCATAGGGTACAATTTTTCTATATAAATTTTGCGTGCTTAAGGTATTGGGAAGTAGACCAAAAGGTAGTTCATTTCGCGCGAAAACTTATTAAAAGAGCTATAAACAATTCAAGTTGTCTATGTAAGAGTGCACTTAAGTTAGAATAAGTTGAAATTCGTCTTAAATAGCTTAAAAAAAATTTGGGCGAAAAACTGTTTGCAAAAGTCTGCAGCAATTTTTTATCATATTCTCATATGTGTATTTATGGTATAATATATTCATTGACTATCTTTTTATTGGTTATTTCGTGTTTTCGTTGGATTATTGTGGTATAATAGCGAATCCATTGCTATTAGTTTAGGTCCACTTTGAAAATGAAAATAATCATAACTTAAGACTATTTTAACTTTAACATGTTGAGTGCCACCATACAATCCGAAAAAATGTCCCCACAGGCCACAGATTTTTTTTTATTGACTCTTCGATTAGAGTCTGGTCTCACGCAGCACAGCAAGCCCAAATTCGTGTGAGACCAACGTGGTCTTATGTGGCACTCAACGTGTTAAGACTATTTTAATAAATTTTGACGCATAAGTTCATATTAACAATTCTTTTTAATAATACTAATTTTTCTGTGCCGTTCACCTCCATGCTTAATAGTTCCGTTCAATTTATTTTTGAAGCATTTTTTTCACCATTTTTTATACGCAAGTTTTTATCTACCCTCCGCAAAAAAATTTAATTTCGCTAGAAAATATAACATTCGACCAAGGTTCAACATTTTTATTTACGAATTTTAAGACCTTTTACGGTTAGTTTTAGAAAGTACGGTTTCTTCCTTGCTACGCAACTACGAAATTCGAACTTGTAGAGTGCTGTAGACTTCATTATTATTTTGGGCCCCCTTTAACTGCAGAAAACGCTCGGGGAACAACTTACTTCTTTTTTTGTTTTTTTTTTTAAGGTTCCGTCCACAAAAATGGAACCTTTATAATTTCGGTGTGTCTGTCCGTCCGTCGTGTCTGTCATACTTTTTTATCTTCGAAGTTTCTAAAGATATCGGCATGAAATTTTGGAATTAGGTACTTCAGGCCTAGATGTCATTGCCTATGCACCCAATTTTAAAAAGTGGGCCCATTTGGGGGTTGCTCCAGTACAGGTGAAGTTGCCATTCATTTTGAAACATTGTCGCACCCCATCGAGGTATACGAGGGGCGTTCAATATATTCTCGGTATCGATATGAAGGAAAATGCGAATTCAATTTAAATTGTTTTTATTTTTCAATATAATCTCCCCTAACATCAATGCATTTGTTACATCTTAAGATAAGCTTTTTTAAACCCTTTCTCTGCAAAATACCCATTTATTGCCGACTTGAGTTCATCATCCGAAAATCTTTTTCCACGAAGACATTTTTTCAAATCCGGAAACAGGAAATAATCACTAGGGGCATGGTCTGGACTATAGGGTGGGTGTTGGATTTCTTCGAAACCACAATCTCGCGCAGCAGCCTTGGAAACTCGCGCCGTGTGAACAGGAGCGTTGTCATGAAGAAGCAACACACCCGCTGCGAGTTTACCCCGTCTTTTCTTTTTAATTTCCTCCCGCAAATTATGCAAAGTGGAAGCGTAGGATGTGGCGTTGATGGTTTCACCTTTTTTTTTTTTGTACTCAATGAGCAAGATTCCCTTTGAGTCTCAAAAAACTGTGGCCATGAGCTTCCCGGCAGACGGAGTGACTTTGAACTTCTTCGGGGGGTCTGTTCCTTTTTTATGCCACTGCATAAACTCTTGTTTGCTTTCAGGGTCATAGTGGTGGACCTATGTTTCGTCACCAGTAACAATTCGATCCATAACACCGTCCGCGTTCTCACTACACATCTCCAAAAGCTCTCTACAGCATGCGATTCTCACTTTTTTCTGAGGCACTGTGAGCATTCGTGGCACCCACCTTGCACTGACCTTTGAAAGGTTAAGATGGTCATGAAGAATAGTTTTTTGACTTTTTCCTTGCTTAGTGAGAAATTTAATTACAGCGCGATGCTCAATTTTCATCATCATCGTCTCAGTTGCCATTATGATTCTGTTTAACTAGAGATAAAACGCGAATTAATAATCACATTTATATGAAATTTTACATGAATGCACTAAAATAATAGTATTACTTGATAAATAAGTCAATTTATATATACAACCACAGCTTAACCCCGATACCGAGAATATATTGAACGCCCGTCGTATATCAATCGACAGATCTTTTGAAGTGAGGTAGGTTTGCTTCAACAGTTTTTGATACAAATCTCCATTTGAAAAATATGGAGCTTCAAAGTTTTTTTTTAATGCGACCCCTACGTCATTTTTAAGCCAAAGTGTTTAAAAATTTGAAGAAATCACAAAAACTTTGCTTCATTGAGTACTTTAATCATGCGAATTTTGAAGATCTGAGAACGCAGTAAGAATGCGTAAGCATTAAGAAATGATAAATATCAAAATATCGATTTATGTTGAAATTTTGAGATATCTAAAATTTAAAATGATAAATATTTTCATTTTCACACATAAATTTCATGCTGTGTTCGACCACTCTATACGTTGATGAGTGTTATCTCTTAGATCTCAACCCCTAAATGCCCAACAGAAGTGGACAGACATACACCGTAGGTATGAGTATGTTGGATAAACTTGAATAGAGATATAGGTATATGTATGGATGCTTTTTTGTTTGGATGTGTGAAAGTAGTAATGAATAGTTGATTTGGGTTGACGTCAAAAGAAAATTCAATTAAAATAGTTTGGAAACGTTGTTTGATATTCAGAAATCATACATCAATATTATGCGACGGAACCTTCCCCGTGCGAGTTCAACTCGCACTTGCCCAGTTTATTTATTTTTTATTATAGGTATATTTTGCTTTGTTTTAATTTTATTCTTTTCACTTAAGAAATGGCTTATAAGGGCGACTCGTTATTTGGCTTTCGTAATTTTTTTAATGATTTACTTTCACATTACATTAGATATTACTTAAAATTAATTTTTCTTTTTAAGATATTGCATTGTTTGTTTTAAATTTATTGATATTTGCAATAGTCTTTAGTTCATTGTTAAAAAGTTTTAGATGTTATTCTAAAGTTAATTCCACGTCGAAGATCACATTGCTGTTCCGCTTATATAGTTTAAATTAGTTGATTTTTCATTTAAAAAAACAAAAATCAACACGCTCAAAATCACAGCACTTGTCCAATGACCAACGATGTCTTTATAACTTATCCTTTACGTGGGTTAGCTTAGGACGTCAGAATTATTCTCAGCTCTTTATTCATTTGAGAGAAAACATTTGGACCTTAGGATGTAGCGGAATAGATTGCTTATCGGAACCTCACTAAGTTCGCATAAGCTCTCAAAGAACATCTGGGGGCCTACTTCTTTGGCCGGGCAGGAGCAGAGGAAATGTAGAACGTTCTCCACTTCGTCTTCGTCTATTAGTTGGCGTTAATAGTCTTCTGGCGTGATTACCTATGAGGCAGTGTCCTGTAATGAAACTGATGATTTTACTCATGTTGAATCTATCGAGAGATAGTATTTGTTTGGATCTTTTTAGATCTAGCTTGGGACAGATTATTTTGGAGGTGTGGCACGTAGTGAGTTGTGAGGTGCATACCCATGTAGCTGTGTTTTGGTAGTATTGGCTGTGTGGTAGCGAACTTGGCAAGTTAATCCGGTTTGCAGTTGCCTGGATTGTTTCTGTGGCCTGGTACCCAATATAGGCGAATATTGAACTGATCGGCCATCTTGTCTAAAGATGAGCTACAGTGGATTACTGCTTTAGAGTTTAGTGAGATTAATTCCACAGCCCCGAAGGCTGCCTGACTGTCCGTGAAAATGCAAATATCACGTGCGGATGTTAAATTCCATTTAAGCCAGGACAGAGCTTCACTTATTGCCATTATCTCCGCCTGAAACACGCTACAGTAATCGGATAAGCGAAAGGAGAGACTGATGTTTAATTCATTGGAGAATACACCATTATCAACCCCATCCTGGGTCTTTGACCCATCCGTAAAGAAGTGCGGGGATTATACAAATGGTTTAAGAATGTCATTCCAAAAGTCTCTGTCTGGAATTATTGTTTCAAAGTTTCTGTTAGGAAAGTATTGGGGTGCGGCGTGATCTAGATTTCTAGTCGGGAGGTTTAAAGAACTAAGTATTGAGGAGGGACCATATGGAGTATTGGCCCCTGGGAGGAGGCAATAAAAAGTTACTAATGTAATTGGTGAAGTTATTGGAGACCAAGGCAAGGTCGAGGACGTCTTGTCCATTCCTGGTACCCATTGCCTGTGTTGCAAACTACAAGATTCTCATTTAAAATAAAATCAAATAGTCTTTCATTAGTGTCAGAGCTTCTCCATAATTGGGGGTGAGCATTGGCATCACAGCCAATTAGGAGAGCGTTGTTGGATTCTGTCGTAGCGACTGTCCTTTTTAAAGACATGCTTGAAATCGGCTTGTCGTAAGCCAGGCAACCTAACCTAAGCCAGGTATGTGGAAGTAATCAAATACGTCATCTGGTTCAGCTTTAGGCCTACAACTAAGGCCCAGAGACCTCAGGTGAGAAAGTAAAAAGGTGTTAAGGGAGCTTTTAATCATAATTCAAGTTCTCGGTTTACCTGCATTCTTGAAATAAAGTAGCTTGTAGCACGGCGTCCTGAGTCCTAGCACTAGACCTCCAGGTCCTCCCCATGGTTGGCAAGTCGAATGAGGGCGTTGGCGGAGACCGCCTGGGAGTGGTGGATTAAAATCATCTGTATCACCTGCAGCATTGCGATTGATAACATGCTTCCACCATTGTCATTAGCCTCGTCCGAGTCGGATGACGTGATGTCATCCTTCTCCTGGGGGGGATGGTACACATTGGCGGTGTAAAACCGCTCAAACTCAGAGTCTGACGACAGGGGGTCGTCAATACTTGGAGTTGTAAGCGTGTAGTGAAGACGAAATTTCAACCAGGACCTGTGCGGCATGGGAGAACCGGATGGGTACGCTTTACCACATAGCTTACTGGTATCATTAATCCTACTTATGCTCCACAATCACTGCAAGGTGTATAATCACTCTGAGGTATGCCCGAATAGTATCTGTTGCAATGTCGCAGTATGTACTTTCTTGACCATTAAAGCGCGTCTTTGTTAATGTTCTGCCAGACGTATTTTTGACGGAGTCGATCGCTCGTTGCTCTACCACCTGAATGAGAAAGATTGTAAATGGCGTTGAAAACACTTCAGCGGAAAGATGCTGGAATGTATGGCCGGGTAACATCTGTTGAAATGTCGCAGTATCGCTGACTATCTGGTTCTATTCAAGTTGTTGTAATTTAAGTGAAGTGGAGTTATTTAAAATGTTCTTGAATTCTGCGTCTCCCTGTTGTGCAGTTTCAAGAACGGATCTGTTTTTGAAAGCATAGAAATTGCTTTGATACGGGATAGTGCATCTGCAAAGTCATTCTCCTTTCCTGACAAGTATGCGATATCTGTAGTGTATTGCGATATGTTGTCCAAATGCCGTAGACGACGATGCGATGCTTTATCTGGTTCCTGCTGGAAGGCATAAATTAGTGATTTGTGTTCGACTTGTATTACTAACTGTCGACCATCTAACAGGTGTTTAAAAAACTACAGCCAAATATATCGCAAGAAGGTCTCTGTCGTACGTGTAGTATAGCGTTTAACTGCCAGTAAACTTACAGAAGAAAAGTCCAATTAATTGAAATTCCTTGTTTTTAATTTGTTCCATTTTTGCGTGAGCCGCGGTGTCAAAAGTTCGCGGTTTCGGTAATGAGTATCATTGGAATCAATCTGTCTGGTTGGTTGACCGATGCTCTCCTTACATTGGTTTGACGCGTCCTCTGCCTGTGGTGTCCCAGGTACTTGCCGCCAATCGTTCTTCTTTGAGTTTTTCAAGAACTCATTGAATGGTGCTTGGATGTGTGCGCACTTGAGGATGTATCGCCGAGAGTAATTGGCTATCCGAAGAAAGCGACGGAGTTAACAAACTGTACTCGGTTTAGGGTACTTCATGATGGCTTGAATTCGGTCTTGGGGTGGTTTGCAGTCTGAACCAATTATGGTGTGCCCAAGATAGGTTACTGCTAACTTGCCGATAGCGTCGGAAACGTTCTTGCTGGCCAAACTGCGTATTTCGCGTAAGACGCTCGACGGTGGTCTGTCTCCCAATTCTATTTCAGTCATCAGCCTGTAGAGTTCCTTTTCCTTTGACTCTGAAAACCTAGAAACTATCTGTTGTTTGAAAGTGGTATACTGATCTGTCTGCCACTTCGATGTGTAATTCAGGTTGCAGAGATGCAACAGCGTTGAATTTACTGGTGTCTGAGAAAATGCGGTGATTGTGGAACTGGGCTTCTATCTGCGCTATCCAAAGAGCTGGAAAGAGATTTGTATTTTTGCGCCCTTGATACTCTTAAGGGTCTCAATGGCCCAGATATCAATGGCGTGGATTTCAGCTTGAAAAACAGTAGGACTCTACCCCATAGGTACGGAGATACTAGTATTGGGTCCAAAGACTCCAGCTCCAACACCAGAATACATTTTCAATCCGTCTATGTACCATACTAGACTTTTGGGGGTCTAGTGTTGAAACGTCATTGAACCAGTCGTCACGATCCAATATTTGATCGTCAAATAACCTGCCGAAACAATGGTAGATATTTTACCTCGTTGGAATAGACTAGTGTGGTGTTGCCGATTGTTGTTCAGGGTTCAGGGTTGGGGCGTGTTGTCCTTCAGAATGGCACTAAGACTTTCTTACGGCGATAGATCGATAACCCTTCTGTGTCACTCCATTCTACGACCTGTAGCAGTACGTTTTGTATTACACTACATACTGTCGTGTCATGCTTACCCCTGATAAGAACCGGCAGGTCATCAGCATAACTTATGGTGATGTAGCCGGATCTTTGAAAAGCTGCTTACAGTTTGTCGATAACTAATGAGCATAACAAGATTGAAAGAACCCCTTCTTGTGGACACCCCTTTCACGCGGTTACAGAAACCGACGAGAAGACGAAGTAATCGAACGACTTTCCAGAATGGCTCTGATCCG
Source organism: Myathropa florea (assembly GCA_930367185.1). Taxonomy (NCBI): domain Eukaryota; kingdom Metazoa; phylum Arthropoda; class Insecta; order Diptera; family Syrphidae; genus Myathropa; species Myathropa florea. Next base: position 63,176,636 of record OV884003.1, read on the forward strand.
TTGGTTGGTCCATTCTTCGATACCTCTACTACTGATCGCTCTTGTGATCGAGTCTTAGACAGTGTTATAGAAAATGCTCTAGATGTCGAAGAATGCACATAGATCTATTGCTTTTGAATCGAGTGCACCTTCTATATTTTTGACAAGATAGTGAAGAGGAATTTAGAGGAAAAGACAACTCTAAGCGTTCTCTAATGTGAACATCAATTAGCCTTTCCATCGTTTTGAATGGAAATGACTTATAAGTCTGTAGGATTTAGGCAGCTCACTGGGTCTATTTCTCGGTTTGGGAATAAAAATTAAATTTATTTTTCTCCAGGAGATTGGTATGTATCCCCAGTTTTAGCTAGTTCTAAATAAAGCTGTCAATTCCAGTAGAATGATGTCAGTTGATTTTTGCAAAAGTACAGAGAAATGACCATCACCTCCGGGAGCTCTGAAAGGTTCACAGGTGCCAACAGCCCATTTAACTTTATCTGTACTGAAATGTTTTCCAGACAAACTTTTAACTCTTCTGTTAACAAAGAGCCTATGGTTTGTTGTGTTTGAGTACTCATGAGATGTGTTAATAGACCAGCTGGGAAGTGCATTTATATTTAGGATTTTTGCGCTACTGGCATATTTGTAGTAGTTTCGCAGCATTACCTTCAAGTAGCCCGCTTGGACCGTCTCAATTTAGAATTGTGTTCTGTGATTCAGTTGGATGGACCTAGTCCATACGTTTAGGATCGCATCTATTAAAACATGTGAGAGTCGACCAGGGATGTCAAATCTAATATGTTGATGTTTAGACAAAGATGGTTCATCTGACACATGCGAATTTTCAATGAAGTTATAAATAAATGGATTAGCGAGTGTGAGATCAAGTACCTCTTTGTAAGTCGCATTTATGAAGGTAGCTTTGTTTAGTATATCTACCTCACTACCAATAACATATTCTAAAACACACTCACCTCTTTTGTTTGTGTCATGGATAAATTTATAAGTCCATCTGCCTTTGGTTGTGGTGTCCCATCTGGCTTGCCACAGTGCCATAGATGTTGACCTTTCTTCCTCCTTCAAGCATCTTGCGCTAGTCTCCGTGCGATTTGCCGTTCGCCTTAGGTAGACCCTATGCAACTCTTTGGCGAGAATGTCGATGGTGACCATACCCGCGATTACACTGGCCGCTTCGTCCGAAATTGTTCCGCAGGCATCTTGCGCTAGTCTCCGTGCGATTTGCCCTTCGCCTTAGGTAGACCCTATGCAACTCTTTGGCGAGAATGTCGATGTGGACCATACCCGCGATTACACTGGCTGCTTCGTCCGAAATTGTTCGGCCGAATTGTTCTTATGGCGCAGAGCCTGTATGCTGACGAAAGTTTCTTTGCTGTCTCCTTTACCGAAAGAGCACCCGCCCAGACTGGTGCAGCATATAGAAGAATTGAACTTACCACTCTGGAAAGCAAGATCCTTCTTGGGTATCCGGAACCTTCGATGTTCGGCAGCATACCGGAAAGTGCGTCTTTGACGCTTTTCTGCTGCAATATTCAACGTGCTTTTTGAAGTTAAGTCGGTTGTCGAGTATCACTTCTAGGTATTTCAGAGAATCCTTGGATCTAATTAGCTGGGAACCAACCCGGAAGTTTGGGTATTCCACAATCCTTCGGCTGGTTATTAAAACAGCCTCTGTCTTGTGGTCCGCTAGTTCAAGGTCGGAAGATTCCAGTCAATTTTTGATCCTGGCGATTGGTTCGTTTGTGGCGGTTTCCACTTCGTGGATGTGCTTGGCCACCGTCCGAACCGCGATGTCGTCGGCAAACCCGAATATCTTGACTCTGGCAGCGTCAGTCTCTGTACTTCGTCGTACATTAGCTTCAAAAGAAGGGGTCCAAGAACTTTGATACCATCGTCAGTCTGGTACCTGAGTTTTCTATTGGTGAAATAGCTGACGATTATCCTCCTCAAGTACTGCGGTGTCCTCATCCTATTTAATGCTCTCATTATGCAGGAGCAAATTTTGATGTCCAGCGTAACTACGGCGCAGTATTCTTTTGTGCCGCCTCTCCATTTTAAACCCGCTATGGCTTCGCTTGCTGTATCTACCGCCTCCTTGATGGCGTCGTACTGATCGTACTGATGGTCGGACAGGGCTCCTCGCTCCTCAGCCACGCCCATTAGCCTGCCATATATGATACTCTCCAGGATCTTCCCCGTGGTGTCCAGCATCCAAATCAGTCGGTACGCTGACAGTTCTGTGGGAGGCCTTTGGGTATAAGCACCAGGTGTTGTAACTTCCAGCAGTCAGGGAAGTTTCCCTCTTCGAGGAACCTTTGCATCGTCGCCATAAAGAGAAAAATCAAATCCGATACTCGAATAAATTCGTATTCTGCATCACTTTCGGATTGGGTTTGAATGCTGCCAAGTTTTTATCAATAATTTCCGAAAATGAAACTGTTAAATCAAAAAATAATCATTCAAATAGAAGTCAGTTGCAAATAAATTGAATTCAATTTTATTCTTTCACAGTTTAGCATATCGTTTAGCTGTTGTTTTTTGTTTGAAGGTGGTTCAGAGCAGGATGATTCTTCATTGTCTCACATTGCTAAGTTGAAATTTTCGATTCGCCAGTATATTTCAAGGATTTATGTGGTTGGGTGGGTGATAATCAAAACAAACCAAACAAAATTCATTTGGAGTGCCACTTATTGCAAAAGTGAGATATAATATCTCTAATATCACTTAAATTCCAGTGGCATGAGCTGCACGTATTTACTTGAACCTCCCCCGGCGTTTATATTCTGCATCGCTGGGCCGATGCCATAGCTTATTGGATTTCTGGCTTGCATTTGCAGATTGAAGAAATCCTTTGGCAAGACCTGCATATTTGGACAATAACTGCTCACATTTATTATTAATGTCTTAATATGTTTCTATTTTGCGTAAAAAAATTAAATAAATTAATCAAAACAACCTTAGCACACATAATCCGATAGCAAAATAGTTATCGAATGAAAATCCGTAAGTGAGGACGGTTTTGACATCCGCTTTCGGAATACAAAATACCAAATTTCCGTAAACGAGTTGGCATAACTTTTAATTTTCGAATGCGTGTTGTGTGTATTATTGTGTTGGTATAGAGGTACAAAATACCAATTTCCGATTTTCGAATAGATTTGCGATACTATAGCAATACAAAATAAGGCCCTTCGTCTTATCTCGACGGCTGCTTGATGGCTTTATTGGGAATGACGTCCAGGCCAGGGGATTTTTAGTCACCAATTTTCCTGCACGCATTCTGCAGCTGGTCTACCGTGACTAGTGGGATTTGTTCTGGAACAGCTCCTTGTGTGATCACGAACATTGTTGGAGTTTTACTGGGGAACAGGTGTCCTATTGTGCGGAGCACCAACTCTGGAACTCTGGTCTACGTCTGGATCGCTGGGATCTACAACGAGCTTTAAGGCAAACTCTCCTGAGATCCTTGATCTTGAAAGGTACATGTCCTGCGTTGTCGAGGTTGGTGGTCTTGCACCAGAAACACTTCGGCTCGTGGGAGCAGTTCTTATCTATTTGATATCCACTTTGGTTGTTACCTCGTCTATATCCTTGATCTCGATTGTAATGCAGTGGGTCAGTTTTCTGACCTCTGCATCTTTCCCCAGAGTTTCTCCCATTATGCCTTTACATTGGTCGGCTTTTCCACCCTCTCCTTTTAGCTGGAAGAGAAGGTCACCTTTTTGTGTGCGACGGATTTTTGTTACCGATTCTCCGAGATTGCCAAGCTTAGGATCGGTTTTGACTTTCCGCAGTATTTCCGCATAGGACAAGTTACCCTTCGCTGCTACCACTATTGCTACACGCTATCATAGTCAGGAAGTCTGAATGAAGTGCACACCCTGTAGCGGTATGACGTTTTTGTCATCAGGGAAATAAGCCGAGGCGCACACGATGTTTTGTGTTCTCTTCTCCTTTGGGACTTCCAGTAGTAAAGTCATCAGGTCTCTATTAATGAAATTCGGAATGGAAAGAAAGTTAATATTTTTGTTGATGCCTTATCAGTCGTTCTCGGCGCAGGGTCTCCATATTTGGAGATTAACTTGTTTCCTTCCGGAGACCTTTTATATGTCCGCTTCTAACCCAAGGTTCCTGGATAAGTCCAATGGCTAAATATTCTTCGGCGAACCTCTTACTAAGGATAGCGGACATCTCCTTGGCGTGGTGAAAGTTCGCCTGTGGCACATTGATAGTGTTCATCGATCCTCCAGCGACGATCGAGCTTGCCGCATTAGTTGGAGCTTTTTTAGGGCCATTCCTTTTACGGCCCCCCATTTCTCTGTGGGATTACCTATTGCTATGTTCCTATTTCTCTAGCATTGGGCCCACTGACATCGGCAGTTGTGCTCGAAGCACCGGACACATTGCCGGATTTGCGGTGTCAAAAAGTTGGAGCGCGGGTTAGATCATTGGATCCAACTTTTCCCGTATTAGCTCCGGTTTAAAGACCACTGGTACTAGCAACGTTTTTGCTAACAGTGGTTTTGTTTCTCTTACTGCTGACAATCATTTTCATCTGACCGAACCTGTAGTCCACTTTGTTTTACAGGTTGAAAGTCTTCATAGGAGCGTCGTCAATGGTAAAGACAAGGTGAAGAAGCGTTCCTTCTTTCACACTCTGCATGACCTTCCATGAAGTTGTCTGAAGGCCCTCATTCTGCCCTTCAAGCGACGCCAGAATTTTAGCCGATGGAAGTTCGATGCTTTGTGGAAAGAATCTACGGATTATATGTACCGACCGCGGTAGCTGGCAAGGATTGTGCTCAGCTGGCTCCAAGATCTTTGTCAGCTGAATCTGTTATTTGCTCGTTTCCGAGCCTATTTATTGTGGCCGAAGATGGTGTGGCCTTTGGATGCCCAATAGCATCACGACTATACGCATCTGTATGCTCCACAGCATGAACAGAGATTGGTGTAGTTAGAGTTTCACCATTCTCATTTTTATTTATATTAATATTTGAAATTTTTGACCCACGAGTCATCGGTAAACGTATGCCGCTCTAGGTAGAGCCCGATATACCTAGGAAAAGCTGGATTGAAACCGAAGGTCGCCAAGGTATTCGGGGACTCGGATACTAAAGACTAAGCACTCTCTTAGCCACGCGTCCCTCGGCGTATGCCGTTCCAACATTGGATAAGAGATTTTTTTCAACAGGTTTATTCCTCACGTTGCTTGGCCGAATACTTACAGTCGTGAACCAAGGTCGTACAACGCAAGCAGGCTCAAGGGAACCAGTGTTCAGCTGATCAAGCTTGATAGGTTAGACCCGTTATCTAGCTTTAGCATTCGTTTCTCCGTGACCGCCCCGTGGAGGCAGTAAGTATGCTTGTAAGAGACCGAACCTGACCACTCTGATGGAGTAAAACAGGGATTATTTGACGGAATATTGTTCGACTTCGAATGTTCCTCAATGCAGTTCGACAAACCATCGTAGCTGTTGGATAAGGTCGACGACGACAGCGGAAAAGATCTTGTATGCGATATTAAGGAGATTTACCCCTCGATAGTTGGCGCAGTCAAAAGGGTATTCTTGTGGATTGAACAAACGATACTAAGATTCCACTCCTCATGCTTTCCTCTGACCATACCTTATAGAGTTGGTGCATGGTAGGTACAGCTGCGGTCAAAATAATAGCAGTACGACACAAAAAACGAAGCAACTGAATAACATAAATATATATCATCCATAAATCGTTTTAAAATATTTATATTTATTGATTAAACTTAATAATATTGAAATTGTGGACGAAGAAAACTAAATTTAAGCTAAAGAGATTTATTTCAATTAACAAAATTAAATAAGAAAGATAATGATATTTTCAATGTACTGAAAAAGGGCGGTCAAAAAAATAGCAGTATTCATATTTTTTAAATAATATTACAAAATGGACGAATATTTTTTGGAAATGCGTACTAAAATTAGTTAGTATTTTGTTGTAGACCCTTTATTCTTTAGAACTGCTTCACATCGCCGTTTCATTGAAGCCACCAAAACCTGACATCTCTCGAAGGGTATGTTTTGCCATGCTCTCTTCATTGTGACCCAAAGTTCATTACTATTCCGGGGCTTTGAAGCTGCAACCACTTTTTTTACATTCGGCAAAAGGTTCTCTATTGGATTGAGATCAGGTAATTGGGAAGGCCAGTCTATAGCGTTAATGTTGTTGATCCGAAACCATTCCTTAGCTTTTTTGCTGGTATGCTTGGGGTCGTTGTCTTGTTGAAAGACCCATTTCAGTGGCATTTCCTTCTCTGCGTAAGGCAATATAGTTCTCTGCAGTATATTTACGTAAGCATGTTGATCCATCACACTATTTATGCGAAATATGGGACCTACACCATAGTAGGAGAAGCCCATACCATTATGCTGGATCCACCATGCTATGAATGCATTGAGTGACATTTGGTAAGAAATTATATGAGAGAAATTTTTTTTTCTTTGAAACTTGGACATGTCTTCCACTACCAAAAATATTTTTAAAATGGTAAAGATTTGAAATTACTTGAATTAATGAGTAATAGATTACTCACATTATACTAAAAAATATACAGCAGCACTGCTATTATTTTGACCGCAACTGTATGTAGGTAAGGTTGCTTCCCTCACAAGTGGGGTACCAGATACCCAGCACACTATAAGGGTGCATTGTCTCGATATCTCAGTGATAGACATGTTCTTACCAATCTAGATCTTATAATTGGTGATTCGAGTGCTTTTATTGCTGCTTGACTATCGGTGTAAATGACGATGCTCTCACCCGATATCGTTCTCATCGATAGCCATTCACTAATAGCCTGCTACCGAATTCAGTGTGAATTTACCTGCTAGTGAGCATTAGTTTTATCCAGTTGATGATATTGTCACGGGTACCTAACCTGCTTAGTGCTTCTATTAAAGCTTTCGGAGTTAGATTATTTAAAGCTCCTTCAATGTTAAGGAGAGCAATCATTGGATGGCGTAGTTGGTTAAGTGCCTGCCCCAAGTTAGAGGAGTCCCAGGTTCGAATCCCAGTGAAATCGAATCTGGTCCAGAGTCACCATTTGCCGTTGGGATCAAATTAACGGCACTAGAGTGGGTTGCTACCTGGGAGTACAATGGACCAGTTTTGAGTGAGTTCTCTAGTGGTGTTTCAACCGATGTCGTTATAAGCGATTTTTACTGTATATTCTTTGCAGGCCAACGATTTTTGGATTGTACCAACCTTGTTATGTAGAGCAGTTTCGACAGATTTTCGCTTGCTACGCGTGTTGCGATGCTGAGAGATTTTGTGTCTGTATACTGCTCCTTAAGTAGAAGTCCACCAGCTTTTCTAACGTCTTTAATAACAATGAGGATAAGCTGATGGGTCTATAGTAAGTACTGAATAATTTCAGCAATCGGGGCTGAAGGCCTGTTGCATTTCTACTGGGTGTATACCATCTATACCTGTGTGGAAGGAAGCTGAAAACTGCCCATCTGAGTGTCCTTTTGCTTATAACTTCTTCGGAAAAATTCTGGTTGGAGATCGCGTTCGTGAGTGGATGTATGCACACAACTAGATCATCTCCAACTGATTTAAATATTTCAGCAGGCAGACTATCTGCGCCAGCAGACCTCGTCCAGGTCGGGGGAACGAAATTCTCTTCGATCATTGCCCGTTGTGTTGAGCGAGGCATTCTACCTGACAGGAGTATTTGTGTTATAGTCGTTTAACAGTCTAGAGAAATGATTTTTCCAAATTCTCAGTATCGGCTGCACATTCACATCCCGTCAGGGTTGTGTCCGAACTTTATATTCATTCGATAATAGCTTCACTGTCTGGTAAAACTTTCGGACATCATTCCTACTCTTTCTTTTCCTGCCTGAGAAGCCGTCTCTTCGTTTCTGTTACTAGACCTCGTAGTTCGATGTAGCGTTGCCTTGTTTCTTGCAGGTTGTCAGACCAGGTGTTTTTTCTAGGTGGTGTTGTAAAACCCAGCTTATCAGTAGCGGCTTCTCTGATGGCATTTTGACTACAGTTCCATTCATCTTCTATTGTTTGTGCATGCGGCGTCGAACTTTCGAAAAGTTTTAGGGAGACTCGATCGGCAAAGTTCCTAGCAGTCTGTTCCCCACGTGGAATGTGAGTTTCTTATCAAACCACGTGCATTCGATGAATTCGCAGAGTTCTTAGACTTCTATAAAGTTGGCATTACCGCAATCTAGGAAGTGTGGTGGTATGAGCCGATCAAAACGAGTATGAAAAAACAATGACATCTACTACGGCGATTGTTGCAAAGAGCTAAGGCAGCGCTTGTTTGGATGCGAATTTGTTATTCGAGGCAGACTTGGGCATAAAGACTTCAGATTCAGGTATGTAGATAAGCTTCTCATAACAATCCGCATAGGTCCTTGTATTCATTGAAGCGAAAGGGGCTAGAACGGGTCTGCCGATAAACAAGGGCAGAACGAAACATATGCTGCTTTCGAGAAATGATGCATAACATTGACGACTTGTCACCATAGGATGAAGGACTTCATCTACCTCGGTTCCGCGGTAAATAGTACATACGTATATAAATAAGTACTGAGAACAAGCGCAGAATAACTATTTCCAACCGCTGTTTTTTTGGGCTCAAAAGGCAATTGAGAAGACCAAGTTGACTCTATATAAGACCTTGAACATCCCAGTCCTGCATTACAGCGCATGGACAATATCCCTAGCGGTCTTTTCGAGAGAAAACTTCTGTGTGCGGTCTTTGGTTCTGTTTGCGTTTATGACATTTGTAGGAGAAGATTAATGGTAGTATGGGCTGTACAACGACATGAGTCTAGCCAGGCATCCATGTATTCAATGCCTAAGATGGCTAGGCCATGTAGAACGTATGGACAAACGGAACAGGACAACGCAACAGAGGACGTCCAAATACAAGGTGGCGCACACATGTCGAGGGAGACCTCGGCCGACTTGGTATGCGAGACTGGGGACAGCTTGCGAGAGATCGTGCCGGCTGTAGGTGCATGTTGGTTGAGGCCCAGGACCACCTAAGACTGTAGCGCCTTACGAAGAAAAAGAACAATAGCTTCCAATGTTTTTTTGTTTGATTTCTTCCAAGATTTTATGCATTTGGCCGCTATGTGCATCCCTTAAACCTTGTCTACCCTGCCATTTTCCCATCAAATAGCTGATGTAGGTGTAGTTATTAAGTTAGATTATTTGAGCTTATGGTTAAATTTCTCTCCAAGAATAACTAAATACTTTAAACTTATTTTCAGAGATCTGGGTGAACGTCTTCGAAACCTCTTGAAGAAATTGCATAATCCAGGAAGAGCCTTGGTAGCTGCGGACGAAACCTTATGTCGACAGTTAGATTCGTTGGATAGACTCTCTAAAAATATATACTCTAGTAAATATAAACGGACATACACTTCAACAGCAACCGGACTTACAGCTCAGCAGTGCAGTCAAGTTTTATCTTCTGAATTTTTGGAGTATTTAAACGATTACAGGAAAAGCGAGTAGAACTGAAATAAATATAAACGGCCCTACTCTTGAATAACAACCGGACTTACAGCTTAGCAGCCATTCTACTTTAGTAATTTTCGCAATATTTTAACGATTCCAGTGAAAGGGTGTAAGAAGCAATTATATTATATATTGATACAAATTGATTTAAAATGTATATCCAGAAAAAGTTGTTGAAGAGTAACTTGATAAAACTACTCAAAAACTCGCAATATTTCGTATCTTCAGAAGTTAATAAATCTCCGCATATTCCTGTATTAATAAAAAAAACCATTCATTATCTAAATGTGGGGCCCAATAAAAAGTTTATTGACATGACTTTTGGCGCTGGCGGACATACGCGTGCTGTATTAGAAAGTGCACCTGGTGTTAAAGTTTATGCATTAGACAGAGATCCTGTAGCACATAAATACGCTACGCATCTGTCTAGAGAATACCCTTGCCAAATTATACCAATTTTGGGGAAATTCTCTGACCTTCCTAAAATATTACACTATCATGGACTAAAACAGGGATCATTTGACGGAATATTGTTCGACTTTGGATGCTCCTCAATGCAGTTCGACAAACCTCACCGTGGCTTTTCTTTTACGAAAAATGGTACTCTAGACATGCGGATGAGCATGAACAACGACCAAATAAAAGCACTTGATGTTTTATCTAAAATAGACGAAAATGATTTGGCGAGAATTCTTCGTATATATGGAGAAGAATCTTCAGCGAAAAAGATAGCAAAAACAATTGCGGAGTCACGATCGAAATTTTCTGAAATAAGAAATACTAAGCAACTAGCGGATTTAATTTCATCCTCTATTAATCAGGTATATAGATTAGATAAATTACAGCACCCTACACATTTGGCTACTAAAACGTTTCAAGCTATTCGAATATTCATAAACAATGAATTAAATGAAATCAACTATGGTATGCTTCTTGCCCAAAGATACTTAAAGAAAGGAGGTCGACTTGTTGCAATTACTTTTCATTCTCTCGAAGATACAATTGTTAAGCGACACATTAAAGGGAATATAATAGAAGGATTAGCTAACCCGGTACCTTTAAAATATAGTGCACACGATTTAATGTATGATAAACAGATAATAACTTCATTATCACGACAAAGATGGAAACAATTACATAAGAATGTTATTATGTGCACTCAAAACGAAATTTTAAGAAATCCTAGAAGTCGATCGGCCATTCTTAGAGCTGCGGAAAAACTTTAATAACGAATAACATTCTTGCGAGTATTCTGTATGACATATCTTCATGGCTATTATAATTGTATACAATATCATGTAAAAAAAAAAGTTATCAGGACAAATTTAATAAACTTTTAAGCAATTCTAATTTAAGATTTTTATTAAGGTTATATATGTAAAACTTTTTTTTCCTCTTGTACAACCCTGCCGTAAAGGCAGCGACACTGCGACCTAAAAAGGTCTATTGTGTCGACGTGTTGGAGTTAATCCAAAAGATTAACCACTTTCCTTATGAAAGATAGTATATCTTTTGTAGTGGAGTTTTTCAATTCCACTGATGTCAGTATTTCCCTGTGGAGAATACGTTTCCTTAACCAATGTAGTGCCGGACATTCACATAGAATGTGCTGGGATGTTTCGTCTTCTTCAAGACGAAACCTACATTCCGTGTTTTGACACAAGTTAATTTTGTTAAGGTGGTAATACAAGCCACAGTGGCCAGTAAGAAAGCCCGTTAGCTTTCTTATGCTCTTCTTATCTAAGCTAAGGATTTCCTTGTAGGAATAGGGTCTGATTAATCGCTTGGATTGCCTGAGACCTGACCCATTGGTCCAATGATCTAGGCGAAGTTTGTTTTCCCATTCGTTAATCAGCACTGCAGCCGTCGTCCAACTGACACTGCAGTACGGTTCAGGACCTATGAACACAGTACTTGAACCCGCTCTAGCGAGTTCATCTACGGATTCGTTACCTGCAATCCCTTTGTGTCCAGGGACCCAGGCAAGTTTCACTTTGTTGTGTTTGGCTAGGGATTGCAGAGCATCGTGGCAACATTTCACGGCTTTGGAGTCTATTTACATATACAATGACTTAGAGATTGCTGAAAATTTTAACAATTACTTTGTGACCAGCATCAAAGAAGTTCAAGAGTCAATAGAAATCGTTGATTATATGAACCACATCAGACCAACTGAGACCACCTTTAAATTTTGTGAAGTGACAACTACTGAGCTATTAACCATATGTAGATCGATGAAAAATAAACCAGACTGCAATAGAATTCCACCTAGAATGATAATGGATAACTGGGACAAAATAGGTCGAACGCTTGTAGAAGTAGTGAATAGGTCATTAAAAACGGGAGTTTTTCCGTATCCATGGAAGGAATCGTTGCTCATTCCAATAGAGAAAGTTTCAAACACAATTAAATGTGAGGAGTTTCGACCTATAAACACCTTATTGACTATGGAAAAAATTATTGAAACCGTAGTTTTAGAAAGCACCACTCATGTGAAACCACTGTTAATCATGTTATAAATGAATGGATGGAAAAGAAAAAGAAGAAGAAAATAATGGCAATCTTTCTGGATTTCAAACGAGCATTTGAGACAATAGATCATAAGATTATAATAACGAAGCTAAAGATGTATGGTATTAAGGACAAAGAATTGAAATGGTTCCAATCATATTTGGAAAATAGAACACAACGGACAAGGGTAAACAATAGCACATCTAACGTCATAAATATAGACATGGGTGTACCACAGGGCTCAATACTGGGCCCAATACTATTTATTTTGTACATAAACGATTTGCCAAATGTGCTAAAATATAGCAGGATAGTGTTGTATGCTGATGATACATTAATTTATGTTGAAGAAAATAATCAGGACGAATGTAAGAATAAATTAACAGATGATATCAACGAGGTAAACAAATGGCTAAAAATGAACAGACTTAAATTAAATGAAAAAAAGACAAAGTGGATGGAAATGAACTCAAATTCGGACATCATCCTTCAGTTAAATGGACAAATCATTGAGAAAGTGGACCACATAAAATATTTAGGACTTATCATTGATAAGGGGCTTAATTTCAACAAACATTTCGACTACATATGCAAGAAAATAGGTACAAAAATAGGATTTTTCAAGAGAATTAGAAACAAAATGGATTTCATGACTGCGGTGACTATATATAATACAATAATAAAGCCACACTTTGAATACTGCGCCTATATATTGTATGTATGTAGCAACCATGGACATATAAGTAGACTTCAAAAACTTCAAAACAAAGGAATGAGGATAATACTAAAATGCAACAGAATGACACCTGTAACACATATGCTCGACGTGCTTAAATGGCTAAACATAAGGCAAAGACTACAGCTGAATACCCTAATAGCGGTTTTCAACATAAGAATAGGAAATGCACCAATATATTTAACGAACAGGACCACTCGGGTCGGTGAAGCTCAACCTTACCAACTTCGAAACGCAAACAACTATAGGGTGGAGAAAACAAGAACAACAAGATCTCAAAACACTTTGATGATAAAAGGACTCAAACTTTTTAATAAGCTTCCTAATGAATTGAAAGAAGAAACAAATCGCGGCTTATTCAAAATGAAATGTATTGAATTAATAAAACGAGCTAATTTGTGAATTATATATTTTGTAAAAATTATGAATTACTGAACAATGTTTTTATAAAAGTATTTAATACTAACAAAAAAAAAAAAAAAAAATATTTGACTGGACCATAAGGCCTAAAGTGCTGCTTGATTTGTATAATTGCGCCCTTGATACCTTTACCAAGATTATGTCTAGCGCAGATCTCAATGGCATGGATTTCGGCTTGAAACACAGTGGGACTAGACCCCATCGGTACAGAGATCTCAGTGTTGGGTCCACAGATACCAGCTCCGACTCCAGAATCCATTTTTGATCCATCTGTGTACCGAACTAGACTCCTGGGGTTTAGTGTTGGAACACCATTGGACCAGTCTACCCGGTCCAATATTTCAACTTCAAATAACCTGCCTAAACAGTTCTGCCTGACCATAGTGTCCGGCATTGTACAAAACATGTCTCTATTAGGGATTGAGTTGAGTATCCTAAGGTGACCCACTAGGTCACCTGGTTTGAATTGATATTCTAGCTGCAGTTTAATGGCATAAGTGGCAGCTATCTTCCTAACGAAGATGGGTAAAGGTGTCAGCCCGATAATAGCTTCGAGAGCTGTTGTGGGGCAGGTGAGCATGGCACCTGTTATGCCAAGACAGGCAACCCTTTGCAGTTTTTGCAGTTTGTTTGCCGATGACCGTTGAAGGGTTTTTGGCCACCATACGATGGCCGCATATGTGATAATGGGTCTCGCCATCATTGTGTACAACCAATGAATAATTTTGGGAGAGAGACCCCAAGTCCTTCCGTAAAGACGTCTACTGGCCCACAGTGCTCCGGTAGCTCGCTCTATGGCGGACTTAATATGTGAATTCCAGTTAAGTCGTCTGTCCAGGATTACTCCAAGATATTTTACCTCGCTGGATTAAACTAGTGTGGTGTTGCCGATTATTATGGGTTCAAGGTTGACACGAGTCCTCCTTGAGAAGGGCACTAGAACGGTCTTGCAGGGATTGATCGATAAACCCTCTGCGTTGCACCATTCAACGACTTGCAGTAGCGCTCTTTGCTCTTTATATTGCAAATAGTCGTGTCGTGCGTCGTTACCCCTTATAACAATCGTCAGGTCATCAGCATTACCAATTCTGGTGTAGTCTGATCCTTGAAGATCTACTAACAGTTTGTCGATAACTAGTGACCATAATAAGGGGGAAAGAACCCCCCTTGTGGGCAACCCTTTGCCGCGGTCACAGAAACCGACACTCCACCGGAGGAAGAAGTAATCGAACGACTTTCCAACATGGCTCCGATCCATTTGTTAGTCGATTCTTCGATACGTCTGCTACTGATCGCTCTTGTGATCGAGTCGTAGCCAGTGTTATCGAAAGCGCCTTCGATGTCGAGGAATGCACATTGGGCTATTTCTTTGGAAGCAAGTGCACCTTCTATCTTTTTGACGAGATAATGAAGGGCACCTATGGTGGATTTACCTTTCCTATATGCATACTGGTTCGAGTTTAGAGAGTTAGACAACTCTAATCGTTCTCTAATGTGGACATCAATTAGTCTCTCCATCGTTTTGAGTACAAACGATGTTAGACTTATAGGTCAATATGATTTAGGCAGCTCACTGGGTCTATTACCCGGTTTGGGAATGAATATTACATTAAACTTCCTCCAGGAGATTGGTATGTAGCCCCAGTTGTAGCTAGCTCTAAATAAAGCTGTCAGTTCTGGTAGGATGAGGTCTATTGATCTTTGCAATAGTGCAGTGAATAAAATGTCACCACCGGGAGCTTTGAAGGGTTCGAAAGTGCCAACAGTCCATTCAACCTTATCTGTACTGAACATTTTTCCAGATAAACTTTTAACTCTTCTATTGACAAAGACCCTATGGTTTGTTGTGTTAGAGTGCACGTGAGAGGTGGATGCGTGCTGCTACTGGCATGTTCGCAATGTTTTCGCAGCTTTTCCTTCAAGTGGCCCGCTTGGATCGTCTTAATTCGGAATTATATTTTGTGAGAACGAACCTATATTCGTTCCACCTCTTTGTTTTCTTTGCAGAATTGAAGAGTTTTCTGACTCTACTCCTAAGTTTTGTCAGATGATCATTCCACCAAGGCACTTTACGATTGTTTGAAGTGGTCTTGGGGACACAACTGTCGTGATAGGAATTGATCATTACATTGTTTAATTGGAAGGCTGCTTAATCTAGGTCCCCTATGGACTCAATAGACGTAAGAAGCATCCCTTTTTGTGAGACAACTAGTTCACGATAGCGACCCCAGTCGGTGCGTTTGGGATCGTATCTGTTAGAGACATGTGAGAGTTGACCAGGGATGTCAAACCTGATATGTTGGTGGTCTGACAGAGATGGTTCATCTGACACATGCCAATTTTCAATTAAATTCAAAATAGTGTGAGGTCAAGTACCTCTTCGCGAATCGCATTTATGAAGGTAGGCTGGGATCCTCTATTTAGTATATCTATTTCACTACTAATAAGATATTCTAAAAGACACTCACCTCTTCTGTAGGTGTCACTACTACCCCAGACCTCATGATGCGCGTTAGCATCGCAACCGATGATGTAGTGCAGGTTGCCTGTTTTACAGTAGCTGATGAGGTCCTGGACGTCCTTAGGTGGTATGACGCTATTGTCATCCGGGAAATACGCCGAGGCGCACACGATTTTATGTGTTCCCCTCTCTGTTAATGAAATTTGGAATGGGAAGAAAGTTAATATCATTGCTGATGAGACAGGCCGCTCTTGGCTCAGGGTCTCCACACTTAGAGATTAACTTACTATTTCCATTCCGGAGACATGTGTCTGCTTCTAACCCATGGTTCCTGGGTAAGTCCAAGGGTTATGTTTTCTTCGGCGAACCGCTTGCTAAGTGTAGCGGACGCGCCCTTCACGTGATGTAGGTTCGCCTGTAGCACCTTAATGGAGCTCACCGATCCTCCATCGAGGATCGGGCCTGCCGCATCAGTTGGGCCTTTTTAGGGCCTTTCTTCTTACGGCAAGCAGCCGTTGAGGGATGACCTTTTTTCGAATTCCCCCCCGACTCTTTTTTCCGAGCAATGGGCCCTGCGGTGCCGGTGGTAATGTTCGGAACTCCGGGCGTTTTTCCGGTTTTTCGGTTTCTCGGTTCAACAACGCGGGTCACCGTCTTTCCTGCTGCACTAAGGCCGCTGGTGCTAGCAATGGGCTCGCTGTCAGCGGTCTTAGTTGCTGAGGCAGTACTGTCCTCTCTTGCATGCCCGACAGCGCTGCAAGAGGGGACTGTGGATGAGGTTGTTGTTGTACCGGTTTTTCGTCTATTCTGTGCAACAACACGGGTCACCGTCTTTCCTGCTGCACTAAGGCCGCTGGTGCTAGCAATGGGCTCGCTGTCAGCGGTCTTAGTTGCTGAGGCAGTACTGTCCTCACTTGCATGCCCGGCAGCGCTGCAAGTGGGAACTGCAGATGAGGTTGTTATTGCAGCAGCAGATGAAGAATCATCTGCGTTGACCTTCTTGTGGGAGACGATCAACTTGACCTGACCAAATCTATAGCAAGCCTTGTTGTTGAGTTTGCCCAGGTTCTTCATGGACGCATCGTCAATCTTCTTTCATTCTTTGCATTGCTTTCCATGAAGAAGCTTGAAGGACCACTTTTGGCCTTAATAGCATCGAAATTGCGTTTCATCCACTCAGCAGTAGCACTGTCGGAGCAGATGAAAATTAGCCATCCCGACTTGTGTTGAGAGCCTGAGAAATGTGACCACACGCTCCTGTTTCTCAGTTCAATCGACACGTCGATGACCGCCTCCTGGATGAGAGCCATTTGCTCTGTTGACAGAGGCTGTTTTTCAATGTCAGCTGGGACGATTCCCAGTCTGACAGTACTGGCTACCTGACTGAAGGTGGTCGCGTCAGGTGCATGTCTGGCTTTTGCCTTTTTGGTTGCCGGTTCAGAGGGGGTGCGATCCTCTGATCTCACCCTTTTAAACTCATTTCCAGGAGGAGAAAAACTCTTAGTTTAAATTAAGTTTTTATTTAATAGAAAAAACAGTAATTCAGATAATTTTAAGAAAAAGAAGAGTAGTGCTCGTCGTCTTGTCGGCTTCGCTGGTGTACTCGTAATAATTGTCAATGGGAATGAATCCTCAGAAGGGAAAAAAAGGGTGCGTTCGTGTTGACGACTTGCAGGTTGACGTTTTTTCTTTAGGGTCATTCCACATATATTTTCTTCGTCTTCATATCGCTCTACCATCCAGGGTGAACATGGGCCTCAACCAATTAGCCTATTCAGCACTAAGTTGATTAAGGTGCGCCACTCAATCTATTACGTTTTATGTTGCGTTTACCACAGGCTAAGAGTAAAAAGCCAGGGGCCTTATTTGGTATTGCTATAGTATCGAAAATTGGTATTTTGTACCTCTATAACAAATACACACAATCCGCATTTATTAAGTTTTTATTTAATAGAAATTAAGTTTTTATTTAATAGAAAAAACAGTAATTCAGATAATTTTAAGAAAAAGAAGAGTAGTGCTCGTCATCTCAGAAGGGAAAAAAAGGGTGTGTTCGTGTTGACGACTTGCAGGTTGACGTTTTTTCTTTAGGGTCATTCCACATATATTTTCTTCGTCTTCATATCGCTCTACCATCCAGGGTGAACATGGGCCTCAACCAATTAGCCTATTCAGCACTAAGTTGATTAAGGTGCGCCAACTCAATCTATTACGTTTTATGTTGCGTTTACCACAGGCTAAGAGTAAAAAGCCAGGGGCCTTATTTGGTATTGCTATAGTATCGGAAATTGGTATTTTGTACCTCTATAACAAATACACACAACCCGCATTCGAAAATTAAAAGTTATGCCAACTCGTTTACGGAAATTTGGTATTTTGTATTCCGATGTCAAAACCGTTTTCACTTACGGAATTTCATTCGATAACTACTTTGCTATCGGATTGTGTGTGCTAAAGTTGTTTTGATTAATTTATTTAATTTTTTCGCGCAAAATGGAAACATATTAAGACATTAATATTAAATTTGAGCAGTTATTGTCCAAATATGCAGGTCTTGTCAAAGGATTTCTTCAATCTGCAAATGCAAGCCAGAAATCCAATAAGCTTTGGCATCGGCCCAGCGATGCAGAATATAAACGCCGGGGGAGGTTCAAGTAAATACGTGCAGCTCATGCCACTGGAATTTAAGTGATATTAGAGATATTATATCTCACTTTTGCAATAAGTGGCACTCCAAATGAATCTTGTTTTGTTTGTATTGATTATCACCCACCCAACCACATAAATCCTTGAAATATACTGGCGAATCGAAAATTTCAACTTAGCAATGTGAGACAATGAAGAATCATCCTGCTCTGAACCACCTTCAAACAAAAAACAACAACTAAACGATATGCTAAACTGTGAAAGAATAAAATTGAATTCAATTTATTTGCAACTGACTTCTATTTGAATGATTATTTTTTGATTTAACAGTTTCATTTTCGGAAATTATTGATAAAAATTTGGCAGCATTCAAACCCAATCCGAAAGTGATACAAAATACTGTATCGGATTTAATTTCCGAATCCGAAAGTGATACAAAATAAGGCCCCAGGCCGGAGATGCATGGTCTGATCAAAATAAAGTTAGATCCGTAGACGCCTGCACAGTTCGTGGTTGAATTTTTTTCTCCAATCCTCATCCACGCAAACAGGACGAAAGATCGCGTCATCGGCAGTGGAACTACCACTGAGTGATCCCAGCAACTTTGAATTTAACCTTTAACATTTTTATTTCATTCCTCCCCACTTGTTTCTTCTAGTGGCGCTACAATCCAGGGTGGACGTGGGCCTCAGTCAACAAACCTCGCCAGCTAGCACGACTCTGGCCTGATAGCACATTGATAAGAATAGATAAGGCAGATAGGCGACGAAAAGTCGACGACGACGGCAGAAAAGATCTTGTATGCGATGTTAAGGAGACTTATCCCTTGATAGTTGGCGCAGTCAAAAGGGCCTCCTTTCTTGTGGATTGGGCAAACGATTCCAAGATTCCACTCATGCTATTCTCCGATTATACGATTATATATATTGTCGATAACTAGTGACCATAATAAGGGGGAAAGAACCCCCCTTGTGGGCAACCCTTTGCCGCGGTCACAGAAACCGACACTCCTCCGGAGGGAGAAGTAATCGAACGACTTTCCAGCATGGCTCCGATCCATTTGTTAGTCGATTCTTCGATACCTCTGCTACTGATCGCTCTTGTGATCGAGTCGTAGCCAGTGTTATCGAAAGCGCCCTCGATATCGAGGAATGCACATTGGGCTATTTCTTTGGAAGCAAGTGCACCTTCTATCTTTTTGACGAGATAATGAAGGGCACCTATGGTGGATTTACCTTTCCTATATGCATACTGGTTCGAGTATAGAGGGTTAGACAACTCTAATCGTTCTCTAATGCGAACATCAATTAGTATAGGTCTATATGATTTAGGCTGCTCACTGGGTCTATTACCCGGTTTGGGAATGAATATTACATTAAACTTCCTACAGGAGATTGGTATGTAACCCCAGTTGTAGCTAGCTCTAAATAAAGCTGTCAGTTCTGGTAGGATGAGGTCTATTGATCTTTGCAATAGTGCAGTGAATAAAATGTCACCACCGGGAGCTTTGAAGGGTTCGAAAGTGCCAACAGCCCATTCAACCTTATCTGTACTGAACATTTTTCCAGATAAACTTTTAACTCTTCTATTAACAAAGACCCTATGGTCTGTTGTGTTAGAGTGCACGTGAGAGGTGGATGCGTGCTGCTACTGGCATGTTCGCAATGTTTTCGCAGCTTTTCCTTCAAGTGGCCCGCTTGGATCGTCTTAATTCGGAATTATATTTTGTGAGAACGAACCTATATTCGTTCCACCTCTTTGTTTTCTTTGCAGAATTGAAGAGTTTTCTGACTCTACTCCTAAGTTTTGTCAGATGATCATTCCACCAAGGCACTTTACGATTGTTTGAAGTGGTCTTGGGGACACAACTGTCGTGATAGGAATTGATCATTACATTGTTTAATTGGAAGGCTGCTTAATCTAGGTCCCCTATGGACTCAATAGACGTAAGAAGCATCCCTTTTTGTGAGACAACTAGTTCACGATAGCGACCCCAGTCGGTGCGTTTGGGATCGTATCTGTTAGAGACATGTGAGAGTTGACCAGGGATGTCAAACCTGATATGTTGGTGGTCTGACAGAGATGGTTCATCTGACACATGCCAATTTTCAATTAAATTCAAAATATTGTGAGGTCAAGTACCTCTTCGCGAATCGCATTTATGAAGGTAGGCTTGGATCCTCTATTTAGTATATCTATTTCACTACTAATAAGATATTCTAAAAGACACTCACCTCTTCTGTAGGTGTCACTACTACCCCAGACCTCATGATGCGCGTTAGCATCGCAACCGATGATGTAGTGCAGGTTGCCTGTTTTACAGTAGCTGATGAGGTCCTGGACGTCCTTAGGTGGTATGACGCTATTGTCATCCGGGAAATACGCCGAGGCGCACACGATTTTATGTGTTCCCCTCTCTGTTAATGAAATTTGGAATGGGAAGAAAGTTAATATCATTGCTGATGAGACAGGCCGCTCTTGGCTCAGGG
This sequence comes from Myathropa florea, assembly GCA_930367185.1. Lineage (NCBI taxonomy): Eukaryota > Metazoa > Arthropoda > Insecta > Diptera > Syrphidae > Myathropa > Myathropa florea. Next base: position 63,197,421 of record OV884003.1, read on the forward strand.
TCTCCACACTTAGAGATTAACTTACTATTTCCATTCCGGAGACATGTGTCTGCTTCTAACCCATGGTTCCTGGGTAAGTCCAAGGGTTATGTTTTCTTCGGCGAACCGCTTGCTAAGTGTAGCGGACGCGCCCTTCACGTGATGTAGGTTCGCCTGTAGCACCTTAATGGAGCTCACCGATCCTCCATCGAGGATCGGGCCTGCCGCATCAGTTGGGCCTTTTTAGGGCCTTTCTTCTTACGGCAAGCAGCCGTTGAGGGATGACCTTTTTTCGAATTCCCCCCCGACTCTTTTTTCCGAGCAATGGGCCCTGCGGTGCCGGTGGTAATGTTCGGAACTCCGGGCGTTTTTCCGGTTTTTCGGTTTCTCGGTTCAACAACACGGGTCACCGTCTTTCCTGCTGCACTAAGGCCGCTGGTGCTAGCAATGGGCTCGCTGTCAGCGGTCTTAGTTGCTGAGGCAGTACTGTCCTCTCTTGCATGCCCGACAGCGCTGCAAGAGGGGACTGTGGATGAGGTTGTTGTTGTACCGGTTTTTCGTCTATTCTGTGCAGCAACACGGGTCACCGTCTTTCCTGCTGCACTAAGGCCGCTGGTGCTAGCAATGGGCTCGCTGTCAGCGGTCTTAGTTGCTGAGGCAGTACTGTCCTCACTTGCATGCCCGGCAGCACTGCAAGTGGGAACTGCAGATGAGGTTGTTGTTGCAGCAGCAGATGAAGTTGACCTTCTTGTGGGAGACGATCAACTTGACCTGACCAAATCTATAGCAAACCTTGTTGTTGAGTTTGCTCAGGTTCTTCATGGACGCATCGTCAATCTTCTTTCATTCTTTGCATTGCCTTCCATGAAGAAGCTTGAAGGCCCTCATTTTGCGCTTCAAGCGTCGCTAAGACTTTGGTCGTTGGCAATTCGATGCTTTGTGGAAAGAAACCACGGACTATGTGAGATTTGGGAAAAGATCCCTCTTCCACAGAAATGTGGCCACACGCTCCTGTTTCTCAGTTCAATCGACACGTCGATGACCGCCTCCTGGATGAGAGCCATTTGCTCTGTTGACAGAGGCTGTTTTTCAATGTCAGCTGGGACGATTCCCAGTCTGACAGTACTGGCTACCTGACTGGTGGGCGCGTCATTATTAAGTTTTTATTTAATAGAAATTAAGTTTTTATTTAATAGAAAAAACAGTAATTCAGATAATTTTAAGAAAAAGAAGAGTAGTGCTCGTCGTCTTGTCGGCTTCGCTGGTGTACTCGTAATAATTGTCAATGGGAATGAATCCTCAGAAGGGAAAAAAAGGGTGTGTTCGTGTTGACGACTTGCAGGTTGACGTTTTTTCTTTAGGGTCATTCCACATATATTTTCTTCGTCTTCATATCGCTCTACCATCCAGGGTGAACATGGGCCTCAACCAATTAGCCTATTCAGCACTAAGTTGATTAAGGTGCGCCACTCAATCTATTACGTTTTATGTTGCGTTTACCACAGGCTAAGAGTAAAAAGCCAGGGGCCTTATTTGGTATTGCTATAGTATCGGAAATTGGTATTTTGTACCTCTATAACAAATACACACAACCCGCATTCGAAAATTAAAAGTTATGCCAACTCGTTTACGGAAATTTGGTATTTTGTATTCCGATGTCAAAACCGTTTTCACTTACGGAATTTCATTCGATAACTACTTTGCTATCGGATTGTGTGTGCTAAAGTTGTTTTGATTAATTTATTTAATTTTTTCGCGCAAAATGGAAACATATTAAGACATTAATATTAAATTTGAGCAGTTATTGTCCAAATATGCAGGTCTTGCCAAAGGATTTCTTCAATCTGCAAATGCAAGCCAGAAATCCAATAAGCTTTGGCATCGGCCCAGCGATGCAGAATATAAACGCCGGGGGAGGTTCAAGTAAATACGTGCAGCTCATGCCACTGGAATTTAAGTGATATTAGAGATATTATATCTCACTTTTGCAATAAGTGGCACTCCAAATGAATCTTGTTTTGTTTGTATTGATTATCACCCACCCAACCACATAAATCCTTGAAATATACTGGCGAATCGAAAATTTCAACTTAGCAATGTGAGACAATGAAGAATCATCCTGCTCTGAACCACCTTCAAACAAAAAACAACAACTAAACGATATGCTAAACTGTGAAAGAATAAAATTGAATTCAATTTATTTGCAACTGACTTCTATTTGAATGATTATTTTTTGATTTAACAGTTTCATTTTCGGAAATTATTGATAAAAATTTGGCAGCATTCAAACCCAATCCGAAAGTGATACAAAATACTGTATCGGATTTAATTTCCGAATCCGAAAGTGATACAAAATAAGGCCCCAGGCCGGAGATGCATGGTCTGATCTGTACAGTTCGTGGTTGAATTTTTTTCTCCAATCCTCATCCACGCAAACAGGACCAAAGATCGCGTCATCGGCAGTGGAACTACCACTGAGTGATCCCACCAACTTTGAATTTAACCTTTAACATTTTTATTTCATTCCTCCCCACTTGTTTCTTCTAGTGGCGCTACAATCCAGGGTGGACGTGGGCCTCAGTCAACAAACCTCGCCAGCTAGCACGACCCTGGCCTGATAGCACATTGATAAGAATAGATAAGGCAGATAGGCGACGAAAAGTCGACGACGACGGCAGAAAAGATCTTGTATGCGATGTTAAGGAGACTTATCCCTTGATAGTTGGCGCAGTCAAAAGGACCTCCTTTCTTGTGGATTGGGCAAACGATTCCAAGATTCCACTCATGCTATTCTCCGATTATACGATTATATATATTGTCGATAACTAGTGACCATAATAAGGGGGAAAGAACCCCGACACTCCTCCAGAGGAAGAAGTAATCAAACGACTTTCCAGCATGGCTCCGATCCATTTGTTAGTCGATTCTTCGATACCTCTGCTACTGATCGCTCTTGTGATCGAGTCGTAGCCAGTGTTATCGAAAGCGCCCTCGATGTCGAGGAATGCACATTGGGCTATTTCTTTGGAAGCAAGTGCACCTTCTACCTTTTTGACGAGATAATGAAGGGCACCTATGGTGGATTTACCTTTCCTATATGCATACTGGTTCGAGTTTAGAGGGTTAGACAACTCTAATCGTTCTCTAATGTGGACATCAATTAGTCTCTCCATCGTTTTGAGTACAAACGATGTTAGACTTATAGGTCTATATGATTTAGGCAGCTCACTGGGTCTATTACCCGGTTTGGGAATGAATATTACATTAAACTTCCTCCAGGAGATTGGTATGTAACCCCAGTTGTAGCTAGCTCTAAATAAAGCTGTCAGTTCTGGTAGGATGAGGTCAATTGAATAAAATGTCACCACCGGGAGCTTTGAAGGGTTCGAAAGTGCCAACAGACCATTCAACCTTATCTGTACTGAACATTTTTCCAGATAAACTTTTAACACTTCTATTAACAAAGACCCTATGGTCTGTTGTGTTAGAGTGCACGTGAGAGGTGGATGCGTGCTGCTACTGGCATGTTCGCAATGTTTTCGCAGCTTTTCTTCCAAGTGGCCCGCTTGGATCGTCTTAATTCGGAATTATATTCTGTGAGAACGAACCTATATTCGTTCCACCTCTTCGTTTTCTTTGCAGAATTGAAGAGTTTTCTGACTCTACTCCTAAGTTTTGTCAGATGATCATTCCACCAAGGCACTTTACGATTGTTTGAAGTGGTCTTGGGGACACAACTGTCGTGATAGGAATTGATCATTACATTGTTTAATTGGAAGGCTGCTTAATCTAGGTCCCCTATGGACTCAATAGACGTAAGAAGCATCCCTTTTTGTGAGACAACTAGTTCACGATAGCGACCCCAGTCGGTGCGTTTGGGATCGTATCTGTTAGAGACATGTGAGAGTTGACCAGGGATGTCAAACCTGATATGTTGGTGGTCTGGCAGAGATGGTTCATCTGACACATGCCAATTTTCAATTAAATTCAAAATAGTGTGAGGTCAAGTACCTCTTCGCGAATCGCATTTATGAAGGTAGGCTTGGATCCTCTATTTAGTATATCTATTTCACTACTAATAAGATATTCTAAAAGACACTCACCTCTTCTGTAGGTGTCACTACTACCCCAGACCTCATGATGCGCGTTAGCATCGCAACCGATGATGTAGTGCAGGTTGCCTGTTTTACAGTAGCTGATGAGGTCCTGGACGTCCTTAGGTGGTATGACGCTATTGTCATCCGGGAAATACGCCGAGGCGCACACGATTTTATGTGTTCCCCTCTCTGTTAATGAAATTTGGAATGGGAAGAAAGTTAATATCATTACTGATGAGACAGGCCGCTCTTGGCGCAGGGTCTCCACACTTAGAGATTAACTTACTATTTCCATTCCGGAGACATGTGTCTGCTTCTAACCCATGGTTCCTGGGTAAGTCCAAGGGTTATGTTTTCTTCGGCGAACCGCTTGCTAAGTGTAGCGGACGCGCCCTTCACGTGATGTAGGTTCGCCTGTAGCACCTTAATGGAGCTCACCGATCCTCCATCGAGGATCGGGCCTGCCGCATCAGTTGGGCCTTTTTAGGGCCTTTCTTCTTACGGCAAGCAGCCGTTGAGGGATGACCTTTTTTCGAATTCCCCACTCTTTTTTCCGGTGGTAATGTTCGGAACTCCGGGCGTTTTTCCGGTTTTTCGGTTTCTCGGTTCAACAACACGGGTCACCGACTTTCCTGCTGCACTAAGGCCGCTGGTGCTAGCAATGGGCTCGCTGTCAGCGGTCTTAGTTGCTGAGGCAGTACTGTCCTCTCTTGCATGCCCGACAGCACTGCAAGAGGGGACTGTGGATGAGGTTGTTGTTGTACCGGTTTTTCGTCTATTCTGTGCAACAACACGGGTCACCGTCTTTCCTGCTGCACTAAGGCCGCTGGTGCTAGCAATGGGCTCGCTGTCAGCGGTCTTAGTTGCTGAGGCAGTACTGTCCTCACTTGCATGCCCGGCAGCGCTGCAAGTGGGAACTGGAGATGAGGTTGTTGTTTCAGCAGCAGATGAAGTTGACCTTCTTGTGGGAGACGATCAACTTGACCTGACCAAATCTATAGCAAACCTTGTTGTTGAGTTTGCTCAGATTCTTCATGGACGCATCGTCAATCTTCTTTCATTCTTTGCATTCCCTTCCATGAAGAAGCTTGAAGGCCCTCATTTTGCGCTTCAAGCGTCGCTAAGACTTTGGTCGTTGGCAATTCGATTCTTTGTGGAAAGAAACCACGGACTATGTGAGATTTGGGAAAAGATCCCTCTTCCACAAGTACAATATCAAGACCACTTTTGGCCTTAATAGAATCGAAATTGCGTTTCATCCACTCAGCAGTAGCACTGTCGGAGCAGATGAAAATTAGCCATCCCGACTTGTGTTGAGAGCCTGAGAAATGTGACCACACGCTCCTGTTTCTCTGTTCAATCGACACGTCGATGACCGCCTCCTGGATGAGAGCCATTTGCTCTGTTGACAGAGGCTGTTTTTCAATGTCAGCTGGGACGATTCCCAGTCTGACAGTACTGGCTACCTGACTGAAGGTGGGCGCGTCATTATTAAGTTTTTATTTAATAGAAATTAAGTTTTTATTTAATAGAAAAAACAGTAATTCAGATAATTTTAAGAAAAAGAAGAGTAGTGCTCGTCGTCTTGTCGGCTTCGCTGGTGTACTCGTAATAATTGTCAATGGGAATGAATCCTCAGAAGGGAAAAAAAGGGTGTGTTCGTGTTGACGACTTGCAGGTTGACGTTTTTTCTTTAGGGTCATTCCACATATATTTTCTTCGTCTTCATATCGCTCTACCATCCAGGGTGAACATGGGCCTCAACCAATTAGCCTATTCAGCACTAAGTTGATTAAGGTGCGCCAACTCAATCTATTACGTTTTATGTTGCGTTTACCACAGGCTAAGAGTAAAAAGCCAGGGGCCTTATTTGGTATTGCTATAGTATCAGAAATTGGTATTTTGTACCTCTATAACAAATACACACAATCCGCATTCGAAAATTAAAAGTTATGCCAACTCGTTTACGGAAATTTGGTATTTTGTATTCCGATGTCAAAACCGTTTTCACTTACGGAATTTCATTCGATAACTACTTTGCTATCGGATTGTGTGTGCTAAAGTTGTTTTGATTAATTTATTTAATTTTTTCGCGCAAAATGGAAACATATTAAGACATTAATATTAAATTTGAGCAGTTATTGTCCAAATATGCAGGTCTTGCCAAAGGATTTCTTCAATCTGCAAATGCAAGCCAGAAATCCAATAAGCTTTGGCATCGGCCCAGCGATGCAGAATATAAACGCCGGGGGAGGTTCAAGTAAATACGTGCAGCTCATGACACTGGAATTTAAGTGATATTAGAGATATTATATCTCACTTTTGCAATAAGTGGCACTCCAAATGAATTTTGTTTTGTTTGTTTTGATTATCACCCACCCAACCACATAAATCCTTGAAATATACTGGCGAATCGAAAATTTCAACTTAGCAATGTGAGACAATGAAGAATCATCCTGCTCTGAACCACCTTCAAACAAAAAACAACAACTAAACGATATGCTAAACTGTGAAAGAATAAAATTGAATTCAATTTATTTGCAACTGACTTCTATTTGAATGATTATTTTTTGATTTAACAGTTTCACTTTTCGGAAATTATTGATAAAAATTTGGCAGCATTCAAACCCAATCCGAAAGTGATACAAAATACTGTATCGGATTTAATTTCCGAATCCGAAAGTGATACAAAATAAGGCCCCAGGCCGGAGATGCATGGTCTGATCAAAATAAAGTTAGATCCGTAGACGCCTGCACAGTTCGTGGTTGAATTTTTTTCTCCAATCCTCATCCACGCAAACAGGACGAAAGATCGCGTCATCGGCAGTGGAACTACCACTGAGTGATCCCAGCAACTTTGAATTTAACCTTTAACATTTTTATTTCATTCCTCCCCACTTGTTTCTTCTAGTGGCGCTACAATCCAGGGTGGACGTGGGCCTCAGTCAACAAACCTCGCCAGCTAGCACGACTCTGGCCTGATAGCACATTGATAAGAATAGATAAGGCAGATAGGCGACGAAAAGTCGACGACGACGGCAGAAAAGATCTTGTATGCGATGTTAAGGAGACTTATCCCTTGATAGTTGGCGCAGTCAAAAGGGCCTCCTTTCTTGTGGATTGGGCAAACGATTCCAAGATTCCACTCATGCTATTCTCCGATTATACGATTATATATATTGTCGATAACTAGTGACCATAATAAGGGGGAAAGAACCCCCCTTGTGGGCAACCCTTTGCCGCGGTCACAGAAACCGACACTCCTCCGGAGGGAGAAGTAATCGAACGACTTTCCAGCATGGCTCCGATCCATTTGTTAGTCGATTCTTCGATACCTCTGCTACTGATCGCTCTTGTGATCGAGTCGTAGCCAGTGTTATCGAAAGCGCCCTCGATATCGAGGAATGCACATTGGGCTATTTCTTTGGAAGCAAGTGCACCTTCTATCTTTTTGACGAGATAATGAAGGGCACCTATGGTGGATTTACCTTTCCTATATGCATACTGGTTCGAGTATAGAGGGTTAGACAACTCTAATCGTTCTCTAATGCGAACATCAATTAGTATAGGTCTATATGATTTAGGCAGCTCACTGGGTCTATTACCCGGTTTGGGAATGAATATTACATTAAACTTCCTCCAGGAGATTGGTATGTAACCCCAGTTGTAGCTAGCTCTAAATAAAGCTGTCAGTTCTGGTAGGATGAGGTCTATTGATCTTTGCAATAGTGCAGTGAATAAAATGTCACCACCGGGAGCTTTGAAGGGTTCGAAAGTGCCAACAGCCCATTCAACCTTATCTGTACTGAACATTTTTCCAGATAAACTTTTAACTCTTCTATTAACAAAGACCCTATGGTCTGTTGTGTTAGAGTGCACGTGAGAGGTGGATGCGTGCTGCTACTGGCATGTTCGCAATGTTTTCGCAGCTTTTCCTTCAAGTGGCCCGCTTGGATCGTCTTAATTCGGAATTATATTTTGTGAGAACGAACCTATATTCGTTCCACCTCTTTGTTTTCTTTGCAGAATTGAAGAGTTTTCTGACTCTACTCCTAAGTTTTGTCAGATGATCATTCCACCAAGGCACTTTACGATTGTTTGAAGTGGTCTTGGGGACACAACTGTCGTGATAGGAATTGATCATTACATTGTTTAATTGGAAGGCTGCTTAATCTAGGTCCCCTATGGACTCAATAGACGTAAGAAGCATCCCTTTTTGTGAGACAACTAGTTCACGATAGCGACCCCAGTCGGTGCGTTTGGGATCGTATCTGTTAGAGACATGTGAGAGTTGACCAGGGATGTCAAACCTGATATGTTGGTGGTCTGACAGAGATGGTTCATCTGACACATGCCAATTTTCAATTAAATTCAAAATATTGTGAGGTCAAGTACCTCTTCGCGAATCGCATTTATGAAGGTAGGCTTGGATCCTCTATTTAGTATATCTATTTCACTACTAATAAGATATTCTAAAAGACACTCACCTCTTCTGTAGGTGTCACTACTACCCCAGACCTCATGATGCGCGTTAGCATCGCAACCGATGATGTAGTGCAGGTTGCCTGTTTTACAGTAGCTGATGAGGTCCTGGACGTCCTTAGGTGGTATGACGCTATTGTCATCCGGGAAATACGCCGAGGCGCACACGATTTTATGTGTTCCCCTCTCTGTTAATGAAATTTGGAATGGGAAGAAAGTTAATATCATTGCTGATGAGACAGGCCGCTCTTGGCTCAGGGTCTCCACACTTAGAGATTAACTTACTATTTCCATTCCGGAGACATGTGTCTGCTTCTAACCCATGGTTCCTGGGTAAGTCCAAGGGTTATGTTTTCTTCGGCGAACCGCTTGCTAAGTGTAGCGGACGCGCCCTTCACGTGATGTAGGTTCGCCTGTAGCACCTTAATGGAGCTCACCGATCCTCCATCGAGGATCGGGCCTGCCGCATCAGTTGGGCCTTTTTAGGGCCTTTCTTCTTACGGCAAGCAGCCGTTGAGGGATGACCTTTTTTCGAATTCCCCCCCGACTCTTTTTTCCGAGCAATGGGCCCTGCGGTGCCGGTGGTAATGTTCGGAACTCCGGGCGTTTTTCCGGTTTTTCGGTTTCTCGGTTCAACAACGCGGGTCACCGTCTTTCCTGCTGCACTAAGGCCGCTGGTGCTAGCAATGGGCTCGCTGTCAGCGGTCTTAGTTGCTGAGGCAGTACTGTCCTCTCTTGCATGCCCGACAGCGCTGCAAGAGGGGACTGTGGATGAGGTTGTTGTTGTACCGGTTTTTCGTCTATTCTGTGCAACAACACGGGTCACCGTCTTTCCTGCTGCACTAAGGCCGCTGGTGCTAGCAATGGGCTCGCTGTCAGCGGTCTTAGTTGCTGAGGCAGTACTGTCCTCACTTGCATGCCCGGCAGCGCTGCAAGTGGGAACTGCAGATGAGGTTGTTATTGCAGCAGCAGATGAAGAATCATCTGCGTTGACCTTCTTGTGGGAGACGATCAACTTGACCTGACCAAATCTATAGCAAGCCTTGTTGTTGAGTTTGCCCAGGTTCTTCATGGACGCATCGTCAATCTTCTTTCATTCTTTGCATTGCTTTCCATGAAGAAGCTTGAAGGACCACTTTTGGCCTTAATAGCATCGAAATTGCGTTTCATCCACTCAGCAGTAGCACTGTCGGAGCAGATGAAAATTAGCCATCCCGACTTGTGTTGAGAGCCTGAGAAATGTGACCACACGCTCCTGTTTCTCAGTTCAATCGACACGTCGATGACCGCCTCCTGGATGAGAGCCATTTGCTCTGTTGACAGAGGCTGTTTTTCAATGTCAGCTGGGACGATTCCCAGTCTGACAGTACTGGCTACCTGACTGAAGGTGGTCGCGTCAGGTGCATGTCTGGCTTTTGCCTTTTTGGTTGCCGGTTCAGAGGGGGTGCGATCCTCTGATCTCACCCTTTTAAACTCATTTCCAGGAGGAGAAAAACTCTTAGTTTAAATTAAGTTTTTATTTAATAGAAAAAACAGTAATTCAGATAATTTTAAGAAAAAGAAGAGTAGTGCTCGTCGTCTTGTCGGCTTCGCTGGTGTACTCGTAATAATTGTCAATGGGAATGAATCCTCAGAAGGGAAAAAAAGGGTGTGTTCGTGTTGACGACTTGCAGGTTGACGTTTTTTCTTTAGGGTCATTCCACATATATTTTCTTCGTCTTCATATCGCTCTACCATCCAGGGTGAACATGGGCCTCAACCAATTAGCCTATTCAGCACTAAGTTGATTAAGGTGCGCCACTCAATCTATTACGTTTTATGTTGCGTTTACCACAGGCTAAGAGTAAAAAGCCAGGGGCCTTATTTGGTATTGCTATAGTATCGGAAATTGGTATTTTGTACCTCTATAACAAATACACACAATCCGCATTCGAAAATTAAAAGTTATGCCAACTCGTTTACGGAAGTTTGGTATTTTGTATTCCGATGTCAAAACCGTTTTCACTTACGGAATTTCATTCGATAACTACTTTGCTATCGGATTGTGTGTGCTAAAGTTGTTTTGATTAATTTATTTAATTTTTTCACGCAAAATAGAAACATATTAAGACATTAATATTAAATTTGAGCAGTTATTGTCCAAATATTTTTTCTTCTTCAATCTGCAAATGCAAGCCAGAAATCCAATAAGCTTTGGCATCGGCCCAGCGATGCAGAATATAAACGCCGAGGGAGGTTCAAGTAAATACGTGCAGCTCATGCCACTGGAATTTAAGTGATATTAGAGATATTATATCTCACTTTTGCAATAAGTGGCACTCCAAATGAATTTTGTTTTGTTTGTTTTGATTATCACCCACCCAACCACATAAATCCTTGAAATATACTGGCGAATCGAAAATTTCAACTTAGCAATGTGAGACAATGAAGAATCATCCTGCTCTGAACCACCTTCAAACAAAAAACAACAGCTAAACGATATGCTAAACTGTGAAAGAATAAAATTGAATTCAATTTATTTGCAACTGACTTCTATTTGAATGATTATTTTTTGATTTAACAGTTTCATTTTCGGAAATTATTGATAAAAATTTGGCAGCATTCAAACCCAATCCGAAAGTGATACAAAATACTGTATCGGATTTAATTTCCGAATCCGAAAGTGATACAAAATAAGGCCCCAGGCCGGAGATGCATGGTCTGATCAAAATAAAGTTAGATCCGTAGACGCCTGCACAGTTCATGGTTGAATTTTTTTCTCCAATCCTCATCCACGCAAACAGGACCAAAGATCGCGTCATCGGCAGTGGAACTACCACTGAGTGATCCCACCAACTTTGAATTTAACCTTTAACATTTTTATTTCATTCCTCCCCACTTGTTTCTTCTAGTGGCGCTACAATCCAGGGTGGACGTGGGCCTCAGTCAACAAACCTCGCCAGCTAGCACGACTCTGGCCTGATAGCACATTGATAAGAATAGATAAGGCAGATAGGCGACGAAAAGTCGACGACGACGGCAGAAAAGATCTTGTATGCGATGTTAAGGAGACTTATCCCTTGATAGTTGGCGCAGTCAAAAGGGCCTCCTTTCTTGTGGATTGGGCAAACGATTCCAAGATTCCACTCATGCTATTCTCCGATTATACGATTATATATATTGTCGATAACTAGTGACCATAATAAGGGGGAAAGAACCCCCCTTGTGGGCAACCCTTTGCCGCGGTCACAGAAACCGACACTCCTCCGGAGGGAGAAGTAATCGAACGACTTTCCAGCATGGCTCCGATCCATTTGTTAGTCGATTCTTCGATACCTCTGCTACTGATCGCTCTTGTGATCGAGTCGTAGCCAGTGTTATCGAAAGCGCCCTCGATATCGAGGAATGCACATTGGGCTATTTCTTTGGAAGCAAGTGCACCTTCTATCTTTTTGACGAGATAATGAAGGGCACCTATGGTGGATTTACCTTTCCTATATGCATACTGGTTCGAGTTTAGAGGGTTAGACAACTCTAATCGTTCTCTAATGCGAACATCAATTAGTATAGGTCTATATGATTTAGGCTGCTCACTGGGTCTATTACCCGGTTTGGGAATGAATATTACATTAAACTTCCTACAGGAGATTGGTATGTAACCCCAGTTGTAGCTAGCTCTAAATAAAGCTGTCAGTTCTGGTAGGATGAGGTCTATTGATCTTTGCAATAGTGCAGTGAATAAAATGTCACCACCGGGAGCTTTGAAGGGTTCGAAAGTGCCAACAGCCCATTCAACCTTATATGTACTGAACATTTTTCCAGATAAACTTTTAACTCTTCTATTAACAAAGACCCTATGGTCTGTTGTGTTAGAGTGCACGTGAGAGGTGGATGCGTGCTGCTACTGGCATGTTCGCAATGTTTTCGCAGCTTTTCCTCCAAGTGGCCCGCTTGGATCGTCTTAATTCGGAATTATATTTTGTGAGAACGAATCTATATTCGTTCCACCTCTTTGTTTTCTTTGCAGAATTGAAGAGTTTTCTGACTCTACTCCTAAGTTTTGTCAGATGATCATTCCACCAAGGCACTTTACGATTGTTTGAAGTGGTCTTGGGGACACAACTGTCGTGATAGGAATTGATCATTACATTGTTTAATTGGAAGGCTGCTTAATCTAGGTCCCCTATGGACTCAATAGACGTAAGAAGCATCCCTTTTTGTGAGACAACTAGTTCACGATAGCGACCCCAGTCGGTGCGTTTGGGATCGTATCTGTTAGAGACATGTGAGAGTTGACCAGGGATGTCAAACCTGATATGTTGGTGGTCTGACAGAGATGGTTCATCTGACACATGCCAATTTTCAATTAAATTCAAAATAGTGTGAGGTCAAGTACCTCTTCGCGAATCGCATTTATGAAGGTAGGCTGGGATCCTCTATTTAGTATATCTATTTCACTACTAATAAGATATTCTAAAAGACACTCACCTCTTCTGTAGGTGTCACTACTACCCCAGACCTCATGATGCGCGTTAGCATCGCAACCGATGATGTAGTGCAGGTTGCCTGTTTTACAGTAGCTGATGAGGTCCTGGACGTCCTTAGGTGGTATGACGCTATTGTCATCCGGGAAATACGCCGAGGCGCACACGATTTTATGTGTTCCCCTCTCTGTTAATGAAATTTGGAATGGGAAGAAAGTTAATATCATTGCTGATGAGACAGGCCGCTCTTGGCGCAGGGTCTCCACACTTAGAGATTAACTTACTATTTCCATTCCGGAGACATGTGTCTGCTTCTAACCCATGGTTCCTGGGTAAGTCCAAGGGTTATGTTTTCTTCGGCGAACGGCTTGCTAAGTGTAGCGGACGCGCCCTTCACGTGATGTAGGTTCGCCTGTAGCACCTTAATGGAGCTCACCGGCCTGCCGCATCAGTTGGGCCTTTTTAGGGCCTTTCTTCTTACGGCAAGCAGCCGTTGAGGGATGACCTTTTTTCGAATTCCCCCCCGACTCTTTTTTCCGAGCAATGGGCCCTGCGGTGCCGGTGGTAATGTTCGGAACTCCGGGTGTTTTTCCGGTTTTTCGGTTTCTCGGTTCAACAACACGGGTCACCGTCTTTCCTGCTGCACTAAGGCCGCTGGTGCTAGCAATGGGCTCGCTGTCAGCGGTCTTAGTTGCTGAGGCAGTACTGTCCTCACTTGCATGCCCGGCAGCGCTGCAAGTGGGAACTGGAGATGAGGTTGTTGTTGCAGCAGCAGATGAAGTTGACCTTCTTGTGGGAGACGATCAACTTGACCTGACCAAATCTATAGCAAACCTTGTTGTTGAGTTTGCTCTGATTCTTCATGGACGCATCGTCAATCTTCTTTCATTCTTTGCATTGCCTTCCATGAAGAAGCTTGAAGGCCCTCATTTTGCGCTTCAAGCGTCGCTAAGACTTTGGTCGTTGGCAATTCGATGCTTTGTGGAAAGAAACCACGGACTATGTGAGATTTGGGAAAAGATCCCTCTTCCACAAGTACAATATCAAGACCACTTTTGGCCTTAATAGAATCGAAATTGCGTTTCATCCACTCAGCAGTAGCACTGTCGGAGCAGATGAAAATTAGCCATCCCGACTTGTGTTGAGAGCGTGAGAAATGTGACCACACGCCCCTGTTTCTCAGTTCAATCGACACGTCGATGACCGCCTCCTGGATGAGAGCCATTTGCTCTGTTGACAGAGGCTGTTTTTCAATGTCAGCTGGGACGATTCCCAGTCTGACAGTACTGGCTACCTGACTGAAGGTGGGCGCGTCATTATTAAGTTTTTATTTAATAGAAATTAAGTTTTTATTTAATAGAAAAAACAGTAATTCAGATAATTTTAAGAAAAAGAAGAGTAGTGCTCGTCATCTCAGAAGGGAAAAAAAGGGTGTGTTCGTGTTGACGACTTGCAGGTTGACGTTTTTTCTTTAGGGTCATTCCACATATATTTTCTTCGTCTTCATATCGCTCTACCATCCAGGGTGAACATGGGCCTCAACCAATTAGCCTATTCAGCACTAAGTTGATTAAGGTGCGCCACTCAATCTATTACGTTTTATGTTGCGTTTACCACAGGCTAAGAGTAAAAAGCCAGGGGCCTTATTTGGTATTGCTATAGTATCGAAAATTGGTATTTTGTACCTCTATAACAAATACACACAATCCGCATTTATTAAGTTTTTATTTAATAGAAATTAAGTTTTTATTTAATAGAAAAAACAGTAATTCAGATAATTTTAAGAAAAAGAAGAGTAGTGCTCGTCATCTCAGAAGGGAAAAAAAGGGTGTGTTCGTGTTGACGACTTGCAGGTTGACGTTTTTTCTTTAGGGTCATTCCACATATATTTTCTTCGTCTTCATATCGCTCTACCATCCAGGGTGAACATGGGCCTCAACCAATTAGCCTATTCAGCACTAAGTTGATTAAGGTGCGCCAACTCAATCTATTACGTTTTATGTTGCGTTTACCACAGGCTAAGAGTAAAAAGCCAGGGGCCTTATTTGGTATTGCTATAGTATCGGAAATTGGTATTTTGTACCTCTATAACAAATACACACAATCCGCATTCGAAAATTAAAAGTTATGCCAACTCGCTTACGGAAGTTTGGTATTTTGTATTCCGATGTCAAAACCGTTTTCACTTACGGAATTTCATTCGATAACTACTTTGCTATCGGATTGTGTGTGCTAAAGTTGTTTTGATTAATTTATTTAATTTTTTCACGCAAAATAGAATCATATTAAGACATTAATATTAAATTTGAGCAGTTATTGTCCAAATATTTTTTCTTCTTCAATCTGCAAATGCAAGCCAGAAATCCAATAAGCTTTGGCATCGGCCCAGCGATGCAGAATATAAACGCCGGGGGAGGTTCAAGTAAATACGTGCAGCTCATGCCACTGGAAATTAAGTGATATTAGAGATATTATATCTCACTTTTGCAATAAGTGGCACTTCAAATGAATTTTGTTTTGTTTGTTTTGATTATCACCCACCCAACCACATAAATCCTTGAAATATACTGGCGAATCGAAAATTTCAACTTAGCAATGTGAGACAATGAAGAATAATCCTGCTCTGAACCACCTTCAAACAAAAAACAACAGCTAAATGATATGCTAAACTGTGAAAGAATAAAATTGAATTCAATTTATTTGCAACTGACTTCTATTTGAATGATTATTTTTTGATTTAACAGTTTCATTTTCGGAAATTATTGATAAAAATTTGGCAGCATTCAAACCCAATCCGAAAGTGATACAAAATACGAATTGATTTGAGTATCGGATTTAATTCCCGAATCCGAAAGTGATACAAAATAAGGCCCCAGGTCGGAGATGCATGGTCTGATCAAAATAAAGTTAGATCCGTAGACGCCTGCACAGTTCGTGGTTGAATTTTTTTCTCCAATCCTCATCCACGCAAACAGGACCAAAGATCCTTTCATCGGCAGTGGAACTACCACTGAGTGATCCCACCAACTTTGAATTTAACCTTTAACATTTTTATTTCATTCCTCCCCACTTGTTTCTTCTAGTGGCGCTACAATCCAGGGTGGACGTGGGCCTCAGTCAACAAACCTCGCCAGCTAGCACGACTCTGGCCTGATAGCACATTGATAAGAATAGATAAGGCAGATAGGCGACGAAAAGTCGACGACGACGGCAGAAAAGATCTTGTATGCGATGTTAAGGAGACTTATCCCTTGATAGTTGGCGCAGTCAAAAGGGCCTCCTTTCTTGTGGATTGGGCAAACGATTCCAAGATTCCACTCATGCTATTCTCCGATTATACGATTATATATATTGTCGATAACTAGTGACCATAATAAGGGGGAAAGAACCCCCCTTGTGGGCAACCCTTTGCCGCGGTCACAGAAACCGACACTCCTCCGGAGGGAGAAGTAATCGAACGACTTTCCAGCATGGCTCCGATCCATTTGTTAGTCGATTCTTCGATACCTCTGCTACTGATCGCTCTTGTGATCGAGTCGTAGCCAGTGTTATCGAAAGCGCCCTCGATATCGAGGAATGCACATTGGGCTATTTCTTTGGAAGCAAGTGCACCTTCTATCTTTTTGACGAGATAATGAAGGGCACCTATGGTGGATTTACCTTTCCTATATGCATACTGGTTCGAGTTTAGAGGGTTAGACAACTCTAATCGTTCTCTAATGCGAACATCAATTAGTATAGGTCTATATGATTTAGGCTGCTCACTGGGTCTATTACCCGGTTTGGGAATGAATATTACATTAAACTTCCTACAGGAGATTGGTATGTAACCCCAGTTGTAGCTAGCTCTAAATAAAGCTGTCAGTTCTGGTAGGATGAGGTCTATTGATCTTTGCAATAGTGCAGTGAATAAAATGTCACCACCGGGAGCTTTGAAGGGTTCGAAAGTGCCAACAGCCCATTCAACCTTATATGTACTGAACATTTTTCCAGATAAACTTTTAACTCTTCTATTAACAAAGACCCTATGGTCTGTTGTGTTAGAGTGCACGTGAGAGGTGGATGCCTGCTGCTACTGGCATGTTCGCAATGTTTTCGCAGCTTTTCCTCCAAGTGGCCCGCTTGGATCGTCTTAATTCGGAATTATATTTTGTGAGAACGAACCTATATTCGTTCCACCTCTTTGTTTTCTTTGCAGAATTGAAGAGTTTTCTGACTCTACTCCTAAGTTTTGTCAGATGATCATTCCACCAAGGCACTTTACGATTGTTTGAAGTGGTCTTGGGGACACAACTGTCGTGATAGGAATTGATCATTACATTGTTTAATTGGAAGGCTGCTTAATCTAGGTCCCCTATGGACTCAATAGACGTAAGAAGCATCCCTTTTTGTGAGACAACTAGTTCACGATAGCGACCCCAGTCGGTGCGTTTGGGATCGTATCTGTTAGAGACATGTGAGAGTTGACCAGGGATGTCAAACCTGATATGTTGGTGGTCTGACAGAGATGGTTCATCTGACACATGCCAATTTTCAATTAAATTCAAAATAGTGTGAGGTCAAGTACCTCTTCGCGAATCGCATTTATGAAGGTAGGCTGGGATCCTCTATTTAGTATATCTATTTCACTACTAATAAGATATTCTAAAAGACACTCACCTCTTCTGTAGGTGTCACTACTACCCCAGACCTCATGATGCGCGTTAGCATCGCAACCGATGATGTAGTGCAGGTTGCCTGTTTTACAGTAGCTGATGAGGTCCTGGACGTCCTTAGGTGGTATGACGCTATTGTCATCCGGGAAATACGCCGAGGCGCACACGATTTTATGTGTTCCCCTCTCTGTTAATGAAATTTGGAATGGGAAGAAAGTTAATATCATTGCTGATGAGACAGGCCGCTCTTGGCGCAGGGTCTCCACACTTAGAGATTAACTTACTATTTCCATTCCGGAGACATGTGTCTGCTTCTAACCCATGGTTCCTGGGTAAGTCCAAGGGTTATGTTTTCTTCGGCGAACCGCTTGCTAAGTGTAGCGGACGCGCCCTTCACGTGATGTAGGTTCGCCTGTAGCACCTTAATGGAGCTCACCGATCCTCCATCGAGGATCGGGCCTGCCGCATCAGTTGGGCCTTTTTAGGGCCTTTCTTCTTACGGCAAGCAGCCGTTGAGGGATGACCTTTTTTCGAATTCCCCCCCGACTCTTTTTTCCGAGCAATGGGCCCTGCGGTGCCGGTGGTAATGTTCGGAACTCCGGGCGTTTTTCCGGTTTTTCGGTTTCTCGGTTCAACAACACGGGTCACCGACTTTCCTGCTGCACTAAGGTCGCTGGTGCTAGCAATGGGCTCGCTGTCACCGGTCTTAGTTGCTGAGGCAGTACTGTCCTCTCTTGCATGCCCGACAGCGCTGCAAGAGGGGACTGTGGATGAGGTTGTTGTTGTACCGGTTTTTCGTCTATTCTGTGCAGCAACACGGGTCACCGTCTTTCCTGCTGCACTAAGGCCGCTGGTGCTAGCAATGGGCTCGCTGTCAGCGGTCTTAGTTGCTGAGGCAGTACTGTCCTCACTTGCATGCCCGGCAGCGCTGCAAGTGGGAACTGGAGATGAGGTTGTTGTTGCAGCAGCAGATGAAGTTGACCTTCTTGTGGGAGACGATCAACTTGACCTGACCAAATCTATAGCAAACCTTGTTGTTGAGTTTGCTCTGATTCTTCATGGACGCATCGTCAATCTTCTTTCATTCTTTGCATTGCCTTCCATGAAGAAGCTTGAAGGCCCTCATTTTGCGCTTCAAGCGTCGCTAAGACTTTGGTCGTTGGCAATTCGATGCTTTGTGGAAAGAAACCACGGACTATGTGAGATTTGGGAAAAGATCCCTCTTCCACAAGTACAATATCAAGACCACTTTTGGCCTTAATAGAATCGAAATTGCGTTTCATCCACTCAGCAGTAGCACTGTCGGAGCAGATGAAAATTAGCCATCCCGACTTGTGTTGAGAGCCTGAGAAATGTGACCACACGCTCCTGTTTCTCTGTTCAATCGACACGTCGATGACCGCCTCCTGGATGAGAGCCATTTGCTCTGTTGACAGAGGCTGTTTTTCAATGTCAGCTGGGACGATTCCCAGTCTGACAGTACTGGCTACCTGACTGAAGGTGGGCGCGTCAGGTGCATGTCTAGCTTTTGCCTTTTTGGCTGCCGGTTCAGAGGGGGTGCGATCCTTTGGTCTCACCCTTTTAAACTCATTTCCAGGAGGAGAAAAACTCTTAGTTTAAATTATGTTTTTATTTAATAGAAAAAACAGTAATTCAGATAATTTTAAGAAAAAGAAGAGTAGTGCTCGTCATCTTGTCGGCTTCGCTGGTATACTCGTAGTAATTGTCAATGGGAATGAATCCTCAGAAGGGAAAAAAAGGGTGTGTTCGTGTTGACGACTTGCAGGTTGACGTTTTTTCTTTAGGGTCATTCCACGTATATTTTCTTCGTCTTCATATCGCTCTACCATCCAGGGTGCACATGGGCCTCAACCAATTAGCCTATTCAGCACTAAGTTGATTAAGGTGCGCCAACTCAATCTATTACGTTTTATGTTGCGTTTACCACAGGCTAAGAGTAAAAAGCCAGGGGCCTTATTTGGTATTGCTATAGTATCGGAAATTGGTATTTTGTACCTCTATAACAAATACACACAATCCGCATTCGAAAATTAAAAGTTATGCCAACTCGTTTACGGAAGTTTGGTATTTCGTATTCCGATGTCAAAACCGTTTTCACTTACGGAATTTCATTCGATAACTACTTTGCTATCGGATTGTGTGTGCTAAAGTTGTTTTGATTAATTTATTTAATTTTTTCACGCAAAATAGAAACATATTAAGACATTAATATTAAATTTGAGCAGTTATTGTCCAAATATGCAGGTCTTGCCAAAGGATTTCTTCAATCTGCAAATGCAAGCCAGAAATCCAATAAGCTTTGGCATCGGCCCAGCGGTGCAGAATATAAACGCCGGGGGAGGTTCAAGTAAATACGTGCAGCTCATGCCACTGGTATTAGAGATATTATATCTCACTTTTGCAATAAGTGGCACTTCAAATGAATTTTGTTTTGTTTGTTTTGATTATCACCCACCCAACCACATAAATCCTTGAAATATACTGGCGAATCGAAAATTTCAACTTAGCAATGTGAGACAATGAAGAATCATCCCGCTCTGAACCACCTTCAAACAAAAAACAACAGCTAAACGATATGCTAAACTGTGAAAGAATAAAATTGAATTCAATTTATTTGCAACTGACTTCTATTTGAATGATTATTTTTTGATTTAACAGTTTCATTTTCGGAAATTATTGATAAAAATTTGGCAGTATTCAAACCCAATCCGAAAGTGATACAAAATACTGTATCGGATTTGAGTATCGGATTTAATTTCCGAATCCGAAAGTGATACAAAATAAGGCCACAGGCCGGAGATGCATGGCCTGATCAAAATAAAGTTAGATCCGTAGACGCCTGCACAGTTCGTGGTTGAATTTTTTTCTCCAATCCTCATCCACGCAAACAGGACCAAAGATCGCGTCATCGGCAGTGGAACTACCACTGAGTGATCCCACCAACTTTGAATTTAACCTTTAACATTTTTATTTCATTCCTCCCCACTTGTTTCTTTTAGTGGCGCTACAATCCAGGGTGGACGTGGGCCTCAGTCAACAAACCTCGCCAGCTAGCACGACCCTGGCCTGATAGCACATTGATAAGAATAGATAAGGCAGATAGGCGACGAAAAGTCGACGACGACGGCAGAAAAGATCTTGTATGCGATGTTAAGGAGACTTATCCCTTGATAGTTGGCGCAGTCAAAAGGGCCTCCTTTCTTGTGGATTGGGCAAACGATTCCAAGATTCCACTTATGCTATTCTCCGATTATACCTTACAGATGAACTGGTGCATGAGCGCACGTTCCACATAGTAGAGATGAAAATCTATTGGACGTAGTGAAGGATATTGCTGAAGCGGTCGGTTCTGAAATAAAAGAAACTGATATTGAAAGCGTATATCGCACTAACACACGACAAACCTCAGAATCACCAAAATTAGTGATATCTTTTACAAACTCGATCTGTAAACAAAAGATCTTAAAAGCTGCCAAAACCCGAGGTCCGTTAAAAGCAAACAGTGTTGTAAAGAAACTGAATTCAAATATCAGTGAAAGTAGAAAAACAGAACTATTGAACAGTAAGATCTACATAAACAGCCAACTAACGGCAGCAAATAAGAAACTTTTGTGGCAAGCAAAAACTAAAGCCAGAACTGCCGGTTGGAAGTTTGTGTGGATTCACGATTATAATATACTGGCACGTAAAAATGAGGGTGCAACAGTATTAAGAATCACTGAGGCTGAAGACATAAACAAAATTATATAAAAACCCCTTTAATTCACAAGTCAAACACAGTAAATAAACATCAAAACGTCAAAATGTTTGGCAACAACGAAAATGACAGCAACGAAAATGAGTGTGTTCTGATGTCAAGTGTGGATTATAGGGTGTATAACACGTTTACCGACATAAGTAATAGTGATATAAAAAAATTGGATTGTCTTTGTTTGTACATGAATATAAGATCTTTAAGACGGAACTGGGATAACTTTGTGTGTAGCATAAATAACATAATTAAATATATTAAAATTATTATATTAATAGAAACAAACATCTATGATGAAGAAAATTGTCTGTATCAATTAGATGACTTTAATGTAGAGTTTTTAAATAGGCCACATAGAAGTGGTGGTGGAATTGCTCTGTATGTTAGAAAAGAAGTTCGATATGAAAGAATCGTCCACAGAACAACAAATTATGAAAACATACAGATAGAAGCTAAAGTAGACAACAAAGAATATAGCCTTCTAGCGATTTATAAATCACCAAGTCTAAACGCATATGATTTTACAGAAGAACTAGAAAACCAAATAAATTCTGTAGGCAAAAATCGAAATTTATTAGTAATTGGTGACATGAACATAGATGTAAGCAACGATCAAAATATTTATGCTGCGAGATACATTGAAATGATAAGTGGAAAAGGCCTTCAAAATATTGTTCAATCAAATACCAGAGTGGACATAAACAGAGGTTCCAGTACAACAATCGATCATTGTTTGGTACGATGTGAGTTTAAAAGAATTTATGCAGCTACTGTAGAATCGAACATATCCGACCACTACGCGCTGATATGTGGAATACCTAAAGATCTTAAACCACAGAGCAAAGCAACGACGAAAACAGTGTTAAGCGAAAACAAAGTACGTGAACAATTATCGAAAGTTAACTGGAACCTTCTGAATAATGAAAACAATGTTGAAGATTTCTATAATAAGTTTTCTGATATATTTAATGGTGTGTACGAAAAGTCCTATGTAAATACTAAAGTAAAAGAAAGAGAAAAGCCTAATCCATGGATAACAGCGGAAACTCTCGCTCTGTGCAAAGAAAGGGATAAGCTGTACAAAAAATGGAAAAACAACAGACAGTGCCAGAGTCATGAAAATCAGTATAAATATTTCCGAAACTATGTAAATAAGAGAATTAAAACTATAAAATCGGAATATTATAAACAAAAATTTGCAGAGTATAGAAAGGATGCAAAGAACACCTGGCGACTCATAAACAAATTACTAGGAAAAACCACCAATAACATAGACGAAATCATCAGTAGAAATTTTCCATTGGACTTAAATTCAACAGAAATAGCAAATAAGTTCGCGACACAATTTACGGATGAAATTAAATCAATAACTCACAAATGCAACATAAAAACATATAATGGCAGAGATAGAAGTGCAACTCAATCAATGTTCCTTGGACATGTCTCAGAAACCGAAATACGAAATATCCTAGCTAAAATGAACGTGAATAAATCTCCCGGCGTAGATAATATCAGGGCTAAAGACCTAAAACACAACTCGAGTGTCTTAGCACCCACAGTCACACAATTGGTGAATAAATCTTTGGAGGAAAGTCAATTTCCGAAGAAACTTAAAATTGCCATTGTAAGACCTATCTACAAGTCCGGGAAGAAAAACGATGTTTCGAATTATCGGCCTATCTCCATATTACCAGTGTTTGACAAAGTGTTAGAAGAAGTAATGGCAAGAAGACTACAAGACTATATTGGTAGATACAAAGTCATAAATAAAAACCAGTATGGTTTCCTGAGAAACCGAAATGTAAACCAGTTATTGAGAGAGTTTGCCAATAGCATCAACAGTAGTCTGAATAAGAACTTTCACTCGCTAGTGATCTTTATAGACTTCAAGAAAGCCTTTGACACACTTTGTCATACAAAAATTATTCAAATGCTGGAAAAGATAGGCATTCGTGGTCGAATACTAGACTGGTTTGCGAGCTATCTTCGGAATAGAGGTTTCATGGTAAAATTATCGTCCAGTTTTAGTGATCTGCAAAATGTTGAGTTCGGTGTACCTCAAGGATCAATCCTGGGGCCTCTTCTTTTCATAATTTATGTGAACGATATGCTATCTGTGTTGCAAAATAGCATCGGCTTCCAATATGCGGATGATACTGCCATAGTTGTGAGCAACAAAGATATTGACATTGCTACTCAGACAATGCAAACTGAGTTCAACAATATTGTACGATGGTGTCACGACAATGGCCTTATTATAAACTCGAAAAAAACCAAATTGATGCATATCCGACCTAACCACATAATAAGAACTCGAATAAAAATACAGTTCCATAATTTTGAGTGCCTGCACAAGTCTCATCAAATACCTGAGACAGATGACTGCGCAGAGTATATTGATACAGTGAGTGTGTATCGATATCTTGGCGTCGAAGTTGACTGCAACTTTAAGTGGGACTACCACATAAAATACGTAGGCAAGCGACTTCGGCAGTCGACATACGCTCTTTACCACCTGAGCAACTACGCGTCGTTCGAAGTACTGGAGCAAGTATACTACTCTTTGGTGCAGTCAGTACTTCAATATGGTATAACAGCGTGGGGTAATGCAGCGCATTACAGAATTATGGAACTTCAAAGGGCTCAAAACCGAATTTTTAAGATTCTCTTACGAGCTAAGTATGGTAGTCACTATGTAGAAAATTTGTATTGTCCTAGTGAAGATTTAAACTTACTAAACGTCCAAAAACTTTTTCTTTTTAATTTAATTAATGAAACCTACGACGATCAACAATTTAAACAACCTATTGATCACGGCGTCAACACAAGACAAAGGGCACATAGACTTCTGAAGATTCCGAGAATACACAACGCGTATGGAAGAAAGCAACTTTCCTTTGCGGTACCAATAATATACAACCAACTCCCACGCTCTTTATGGAGTATACGGCCGGTGCACAGAAGAAAAAAAGAACTCAAAAAATATTTACTTTTAAACAATATAAACTATTAAATGATACAATGTTTAATCTATATTGAAAATGAGAATTACTCTGTATATATGTAAAATCTATGCAAATAACCTTCTGCAGAAAAGCCTCTAGGCTTCGCAGATTCTGTATTGTCTTTAATGTAATATGAGAATAATCGTTTAAAAATAATACTGTAAGGCCAACGGATGTCTCACATGGACTCTCCTCTACAGCTTCAAGGTATTAACCAGCATTGAAGAGATAACTCCATGGAGATGTTCGAAGGCATACATACTTAATATATTATATATTGTACCCTATTAATTATATTATATTGAGACAATAAAAACTCAACTCAACTCAAGTTCATCTCCAGCTGGTTTGAACATTTCAGCAAGCAGAGTATCTGCACCAGCAGCTTTGTTAGACTTCAGTCTCGTTATTGCTATCTTGACTTATTATAGATCGGGAGGACGGTATTCTCTTCTATCATCGTCCGTTGTGGTGAGTAGAGCATTCTGCAAGGGAAGAAATTTTTTTATGTCGTCATCGAAATTTAAAAATCTGCAAACATTATTTTTCCAACTTCTCAGTGTCGACTGCGACCTAGTTGTATATTCTCGTCCCGGTAGGACACTGTCCGTACCTTATACATACTAGATAAAAATGTCACACTTTGGTACAACTTTTGGACATCATTCCTGCCATAAAACCTCTCTATCTCCCCAATCGCTCGCTTCTCGTGCTCTTTCTTTTTCTTCCTAAGAAACCAGTTTTCCTCCCTTCTCTGTTCGTAGAGCTCACGAACAGTTCTCGTAGATCGATGCAGCGTTGCCTGGTAGGCTTCTTGCTTTGCTGCATGTGCCTGCCTGCACTCGTCAAAACCAGGGTTTTTTTCCTACTTTCCTGGTGTTGTAAAACCCAGCACATCAGTAGTCGGCTTCTCGACGTCGAACTTTCAGAGAGTTTCAGGGAGAATCAATCGGCAAAGTTCCTGGCAGTCTGTTGCGACTGTAGCTTTCTGACGTCAAATCGTGGTTCTCTTCCTTGGTTTCGATATCCGTGTCCTTGCCTTGGCTATAACAAGGAAATGGTCCGAGTTGATGTTGGCGCCTCGGAACGTTCAGACATCAAGAATACTGGAGGAGTATCTGACACGTGACGTCGATCGCAACGTGATCAATCTGTTTGACGGTTAAACGATCAGGGGACCGCCAGGTCCCTTTATGGATGTTGAGGTGTTGGAACCGCGATAAAATCTCCTAGAACAATCATAGTATCGTAGCTGTGGCATTGATCGTACGTTCTTTTTACTAGATAATAGAAGTCACCATAGTTATCTTTATCTTTGTCCACGTTGGGGCGTGGGCGCAGATTAGGCTGATGTTGAGGATTGTTATGAGGCGCTCGCTTATGTACTTAAAGCTTAAGAATTTTTGCCTAAGTCTGCCTCGAACAACAAATCCACATCCGAATAATCGCTGCCCTTGGTCTCTATAACAATCGCCGTAGTAGGTATCGCAGAAATTTCAAGAAATTTCACCTAGTATAATTATTAACAAATGGGATATTATATGCTGGTTGAAAAAATTAACAACTTAATGGAAACAGGAATCTTTCCAGAGCCGTGGGAAGAGACGCTGTTCATAGCAACAAAAAAGATTTTGGACCAATCACTCATGTGAGACAACGATAAACTACGTATAAATCAATGGAAGAAAATTCTAAAAATAACAATTACTATACTGTAATGAATAAAAGTATTCCCACAGTGCCACTTTTGAAGTATACATACCCTTCAAACAGAACAACCATTATTTTTTTTTATTTTTTCAGGAAACATTTATCCATTCTTAAGCTTTCAAAATCACAAAACAGAAAACAATTAAAAAAAATGTTTCATTGAAAAATAACAAAAAATGCGTAAAACCTCGTAATTTAGGGGGACAAAAGTTTTCACACAGTTGAAAACATAGGCTTAAATTTAAAATGTAATACTCTGTTGACAGTCCTTTTTGCTTTATAATAGCCTTTAACCTATTCGGCATTTAATCAACAAATTTCTTTGTATAGTCAACCGTAATATTTTGCCATTCGAGTTGAAGTATTTGTTTTAATTGATTTTTATTTGAAATTTTCTGTTTTCGAATACAGTTTTCCAGTTCAATCCACATATGTTCAATCGGATTGAGGTCCGTTGATTGCGGGGGGGTTGACATGTGCGATGTTGTATGCAGAAATCATATAGTAAAGAGATATCCAACTTCTACCTCTCTTGCCCCTTGATTTAATTTGACAGCATTTTTAATGCGATTTTCCTACCGTGTCTGTGAATAGATGTGAGCTGCTCAAATCAGCTGATAATCATACACATTCAAACAAATGAGGTGAACTACGCCACTTATTTGAAAAACTGTTCGTTGCTTGAACGTTATTTCAAATCCATGTTTTCAACACGAAAATAAGTCCAGAGGGTGCATTCATATGAACTTTTGCAATGTTTTTATTTATTTCAAACTGAATATCCGTTATTATTTGAATACAGTATTGAAAAGTTATAAAGTAGATAAATGAAGAGTGGTTTAATGGATGTGTACTGTACACACATATATTGAATTTAACCGATAATAGTAGAACACCGAAAGTTTTATAAATTAGATATATAATATGTATATATTTTATTGATTTTTGAAGTTTTAGGTTTCTATGCCTATAATTGCCTACAAGGCACACATTTTGAAACAATTGTTAGAGATTGCACTTTAGCTATGAAAAACTATGTCAAAACATAAAAGAAACAGAAAGAAGTAAGAAGAAAGAGAATTGTTGACATCGTGTGGGTGTTATTTCTATATCCACTGAACGTTTATCTGGAATTTTATAAACTATTGAGGGTCGAATGAAAAGAAGGAACAAATAGTTGAGATATAAATTAAAACACTTTATTTTATGAAAAATAAGAACAGAGATATATTTATGTTAATTGCGGAGTTAACGTTCGTGCACGATGAACAACTACGGAGAAGTGAATGTAAAGCTGACGGGGTGATGGCGTTGTGTCGCTTTGTAGATTCTCTTTCTGCGTAGATAATCAGCTGCTCTATATCACTCCCTCCCAAGTGTCATAGTAATTGACTGTCACGAATCGTACTTTTTTCGTTTTGGCTGGAGGATATGTACAAACTAGTAGATTAGCTGATGTTGCTCTGTTTCGGGATGTTGCTGATGTTTCCGGAATATTTGGAAGTTGGGCAGAATAAGTGTGGTCTTCATGTGCTGATATTTTCGATGTTATGGTTGTTTCTGTTGTGTTTGTCTCTTCATGTGAAAGGTATGCCGGCTTGAGTCTTTCTGTTGAAACATTAAATTGTTTATTGTTTATGTTTATTGTATATAGGTTTGGGGAAATTCGTTTGACTATTTTGTGTGGTCCAGTATATGGTTGTGTCAAAGATTTTCGCACTGTGTCGTCTCGAAGAAAAACATGACTGCAGGTTTCAAGTTTTTTGTGGATGAAACTGTCGTCTTTGGTGTGATGAGAAGTATTCACTAGTCGTAACTCTCTCATGTGTCTTCTCAGATGGTCCAGGAAGATTTCGGCGTTGTCGGTCACTGGTCCATCGATGAAAAGTTCACCAGGTACACGAAGAGTGGTTCCATATACCATCTCCGCACACGACGCCTGCAGGTCCTCCTTGAAGCACGTTCGAAGTCCCAGCATAATCGTCGGCAGAAGTTCGAACCAATGTGCTTTGTTGTCGTGGCACATTATCGCTGATTTAAGTGTGCGATGCCATCGTTCGATGAGTCCGTTTGCTGCTGGATGGTATGGAGATGTTCTTATGCGCTCACATCCCACCAGCCGTAGTAATCTGCCAAAGATGAGGGATTCAAACTGGGAGCCTTGGTCGGTTGTAATTGTTTTTGGCGCACCGAATCTTGCAACCCAGTTCGCGTAAAATGCTTCTGCTACTTCTTCTGCAGTTTGGGTGACGAGAGGTACGGCTTCGGGCCACCTGGAGAATCGATCAATCATCGTAAGAATATATCGAAATCCTGACGAATTCGGTAGGGGTCCTACGAGATCCAAGTGTACTTGCTCGAAGCGGTTGTCTGGAACACGGATTTTCTCCGGATGGTGTTTAGTGTGTCGATGTACCTTGGAACGTTGACATGCTATGCAAGTGCGCGCCCGTTGGTGTACGTCCTTTTGGATGCCGAACCATATGTACTTTTGTGCGATCTGTTTGGCTGTTGCTCGACCGCTCGGATGGGACAAATTGTGGATTATGTCGAACACTTTCCGACGCAGCGTTGTTGGGATGTATGGCCTGATGATGTTAGTCGAAATGTCGCAGTAGAATGTTTTGCCGTTGTCTGCTACGTGTTTCTGCCATTTCAAACTGTTGTCCCTGGATTGCAGCAAGGTCTTCATCTCGTCGTCATGTTCTTGCTCCTCGGCGATTTCTTTCGGGCGATATTTTGGTTGGCATGGTGACTGCCGCTATGCGTGACAGTGTATCTGCTACCGTGTTGAGATTACCGGGAACGTGAACTATATCCGTCGAGAATTGACCGATGTAGTCCAACTGCTTGGCGCGTCGAGGCGGCATCTTCTCTGCTCGTTGCCAGAAGGCGTAAACCAATGGTTTGTGATCCGTTTTGATTGTGAAATTGGATCCCTCCAACATATGGCGAAAATGTTTAACAGCGGAGAAAATTGCCAGGAGCTCGCGGTCGTATGGGCAGTATGAGCTTTCTGTTGGGCTCAACCGGCGACGTAAGAATGCTAGTGGCACCAGCCTGTTGTCCTGTAGCTGCTCCAAAACTGCACCTATGGCGTAGTCTGATGCATCCGTTGTTAGGAATAGGGCTGCGTTAGGTTGATAATGTGCCAACGTAACTGCATTCGCCAAACATTCTTTGCAATTGTTGAAGGCTGTACTGCTTTCGGGAGTCCATTGGATGTCTTTATTTTCGCGTTTTGTTCCACCACATAGGTACTGGTTCAGTGGTGCCTGGATGACCGCAATGTCTTGGAGGAATCGACGATAAAAGTATACCATCCCAAGAAATTGACGCAGTTCCTTTATCGTCTTCGGGCGCTCGATGTTTTGGATGGCCTCCACTTTGGATTGAGGTGGTTTGATTCCACACTTGTTGATCCAATAGCCAAGGTACTCGATTTCCTCCGCGAAGAACTTGCATTTCGCAACGTTGATGACCAGTCCGTGTTGTTGTAGACGGTCGAATACAATGT
The DNA here is from genome assembly GCA_930367185.1 of Myathropa florea. Taxonomy (NCBI): domain Eukaryota; kingdom Metazoa; phylum Arthropoda; class Insecta; order Diptera; family Syrphidae; genus Myathropa; species Myathropa florea. Next base: position 63,227,101 of record OV884003.1, read on the forward strand.
TTAGGTGTTGCTGATGGTCTTCTTTGTTTTGCGATGCGATGAGTATGTCATCCAGGTAGCACGAACAAAAATCCTCTAGTACTGACAGCTCTTGATCCATGAACCTCTGGAATGTTTGCGATGCATTTTTCATTCCAAAAGTCATCATCAGGAACTCATACAATCCAAATGGCGTGATGACCGCTGTTTTTGTGATGTCTTCTTCAGCCATTGGTATCTGGTTGTACGCGCGCACTAGATCGATTTTGGAGAAGATGTTTTTCCCCTTCATGACTGGTAAAGCGTCGTGGATATGCCTCATCGGGTATCTGTCCGGCTGGGTGACTGCGTTTAATCTGCGGTAGTCACCGCACTGCCTCCATGAACCATCTTTTTTTGGGGCGAGGTGTAATGGACTTGCCCACGGACTGTCGGATGGACGACAATACCCTTGCTCAGTCATGTACTCGAATTCTTTGCGAGCGATCTGTAATTTTTCAGGTGGGAGCCTGCGTGCGCGTTCTGCCACTGGTGGTCCGTGTGTGACAATATAGTGGCGTACGTTGTGGTTGGATTTGTTCCTGGCGAGTGATGGGTTTGTAAGGGCTGGGTAATTTTTAAGTAGCTGAAGATGTCGGTACTCCTCCGATATTGCCTGGATGCTGCCGTCTGCGTGCGTTTTTGTTGTTGCTCGGGTTGCCATTTGTGTTGTTCCATCGGTGAGTCGTTGGTGTTTTAAATCTACAAGTAGATTGAATTCAGCGAGGAAGTCAACTCCGATGATCGGCCGGGATACGTCAGCAACCAGAAAACGCCATTTAAATTGCCGGCGTAGTCCGAGGTCAAGGCACAACAATTTATCTCCGTATGTACAAATTGATGTGCCGTTCGCTGCGTAAAGCTTGAAATCAGATGCTGGGTTTCGTTTGGCAAACGAACGAGGGAGTACCGAGATGTCAGCGCCAGTGTCGATCAGGAACGACGTTTTTGACGAACAGTCAACAATGTGCAGGCGGAATTTCCGTTGATACTCGCTGCTGCCCGCCTGGTGTTACAACGAGGATGTTAGTTTTCCGAGACATGCGGAAAATATTTGCACGGAGCGCTGCATTTGCGAGCTTTTGTGCCGATTTAAATATAATAATAGCACAAAGCTTCGCCACTCGCATTTGTTGTTGTTGTTGATGTCCGCGGACGGCTGCTGCTGGGTGGACGGTTACGGCTGGATGGACGGTTGCGGCTGCGTTGTCGATTGCTGCTGTGACTTGTCTCTAAGTTGGCTAAGCGCTTTTCGATTGATAAAAGCAACGCTGTAGTGCTGGTTGGATCGCTTTCCAAAGTTGGTGAACTTTTGGCTGAGGTTGAAGCAGTCCACGTCATGATGGAGTTTGATGACGGCTCCATTACTTCCACGATTTTGTCGGCGATTTCAGCCAGCTTGGTAAGATCGCTGATAGCGCTTGTTACCAATACAGTTCGCACTGGTGTACTTAGCCATTGTAACCACAGCGTCTGTAGGAATTCATCATGCACATTGTTCCCGGCCAGAGTTCTCATACGACGCAGTATTTGAGATGGTTTCTGGTCGCCAAGCGCTGGATCAGACAGCAACTTCTCCGTGCGTTTGAACATGGACTCTGTGAAAATATTAATTATACGTTCTTTAAGTGTTTGGTACCTGTTCTGTGCCGGTGGGTTTTCGATAATGTCGCTGACTTGATCCAGTGTAGCGCAGTCTAGTTCGCTGACCAGTTTTGTGTACTTTGAGGCGTCACTATACACTTTGTTCATCTGAAACACGGACTCGATGTGTGCGAACCTTAGCTCGGGGCGATGTATCCACAGTGGGGGAATACGCACTTGTGATATGTCTTCGATGTTCGACGCAGATGGTAATGTTGAATGTGACGCAGATGCTAACACGCTAGGATTTTGTCCTTTTTCGCACTTCTCTTCTTCCCTCATTGTCTTTTTTTTAATATTTAAAATTTGAATGGCTATTGTTTGAAAGTTTTTTGAATTTTTGAAAGGAACAAAGGGGTCACCAATGTTGGTGTTATTTCTATTTCCACTGAACATTTATCTGGAATTTTATAAACTATTGAGGGTCGAATGAAAAGAAGGAACAAATAGTTAAGATATAAATTAAAACACTTTATTTTATGAAAAATGAGAACAGAGATATATTTATGTTAATTGCGGAGTTAACGTTCGTGCACGATGAACAACTACGGAGAAGTGAATGTAAAGCTGACGGGGTGATGGCGTTGTGTCGCTTTGTAGATTCTCTTTCTGCGTAGATAATCAGCTGCTCCATAATCTCGGTTTTAAACGCCATCTATCCGCGAAGCCAACCTAGCCGTAACACCATTCACCTACCGGCCGATCGGCGCAACATCGGCGAATTAAGAACTGCAGAAAACAGAAGATGGAGTAATACAAAAAGACGAAAAATGTTGGTACGAAAAATTATTCGTTTTACTGACTGGAGTGAGGACAGTGATAAGTTGGCCTCTGCCGCAGCAAAAATCAACGATGTAAAGGAAGAGGAGCAAATTAAATTAGCAAGTGTACTTAATGTGAACCTCGTGGAAGGAGTCAGCACAACGATGTAAGTGGTAAGTGTTTAAAAAAATATGCAAACACCAGAAACTTTTAAAACACCAGCTGCGCAAAAGGACAGATGCTCTGTTTATTCGATTCAGACAATGAAGATGACTGTGTCCAACGAATTGACGAAGAATTAGAAGAAATCAGCAAAAATAGGAGCAATGTTTCCGAATGGATGGCTAGAGAAACAGAGGAACACAATGATTTACAAACGACGTTGTCTCAGTTGTTGGCACAGACCTTACAAAATTTGGACGTAACGCGTTGGAGTGGCTAACGTTTTTATGAGACTACAAACAGTCTACATTAATGTGTGGATTTTCCGATCTAGAGAACATTACACGTTTACGAAAAACACTTTACGAATCAGCGTTGGAGTCAGAATTATGCTACTTACAAGCGAAAACCCGGACGAAATTTTGGGAATGTTGGAAACAAATTTCCTTCGCGTGGTTGTACACCTTGACGCGGTGCGAGGGCTTAGTAAAGGTCAAAGACTCTTGAGAATTTATTCTCTATGATGAGACCCGAAGCTAAGATGCAACCAGTCCCAATTCCTTCCTTTCCCTTCCTTCCTCCCTTACTCTCTCCCTCTCTGGTGGGCCGGATCAAGGTGTCAACCGTTCCGTGCCGAGGATCAGCCTGGCTGGGGGCCCACCCTAAGCTAAAGCCCAGTCGCTAACGGAGTATCCGAAATACCTGGCGACCTTTCGGATCAATCAGCCTTAGCTGCGTATTGCGGATCCCTGCGCAGTCGGACCTCCCCTTCTCCGCCACTCGTGGGAACAAATATCAAATCCTAAAAAACCCCTTCTTAAAAAAAAAAAAAAATGAGTCCGGTGCTCACTCACTGGCTGGGACTTCAACTCCCAGCGCCTCTAAAGGCCCTTCAGCTCCTGAAGTACTGGCGACCAAGGCAATTTCGGCTAGGCTCGCCAATAGTCGCGTGGAGCCCTCTAGATCCATCTCGGATCCAAACAACGCCCGCAGTACCGCTGCCTCCTCAAAGGCCATTGGCCTTTCTACAAGGAAACACAGGGAGCGGAATACTGCAGCCCGGATTTTGGAGCGCTTTAGTGGTGTTCCTCCGGAGTCGCTTTCTGAGCAAAAGAAACGCTCGCTAGCCTAGGCAACCAAGGTAGCTAAAAGCATCGAAAGCGATAGCGCGAATGCTCCCGAGCCATCGACAGCTAAGCGTGCCAGATCTGCCGACTCCTCAACCTCCTAGCCCAAAAGGTCAAAAACTGTCGGAGGACCTTCTAAAGCCAATAGGCTCAATAGGCCGTATAGTGAGGTAGTTAAAGACAACCTCACTTACGCCGCAATAGATAAAAACGACGTCGATGGTAGCATTTCGCTCTCCAATTGGAGGAAAATTGAACGAGGTTTGAACAACTTCTACCTCAGCAGGAAAGCGGAGGCCTGGCACCTGTCGGGCTCGATGCTGGATGGTACCAAGGTAGAATCAAGTTGTTGTCCTTCGGGTACCTACGATCGGCTGATCTTTTCAGATCGGCTGTCCTCAAATTGGGGGAAGTATGGGACGGGGCACGGCTTGATGTCGTGACTAAGGATAATATCCCTAGTAGGCCCAGGACTCGTGCCTGGTTACCGCTCATCCCCTCCGATGCTCCCACCATTCTCAAATTCATCCAGGTTTGCAACCCGGATCTTCCAACTCACGACTGGAAGATCGCGAAACTGGAGGATCCCAAGGGTGACACGCGAGCGGCTACTATTGTCATTAATAAGGAGTCGCTCGCCCCACTCACGAAATCTGGTGGAGTCATTCATTATGGCGCCCGATGGCGCTGCTTCGGATAGTCCAAATTAATCTCCACCATTCCATTTCGGCTTCGGCCGCTCTACTTCTCCGTCTCAACACCTACGGAGAAGATATTGTCCTAGTCCAAGAACCCTGGGTCGTCAATGACATAGTGTGTGGACTTAGGACTCCCAACTACAATCTCTTCTTCATGAGAAATGGAGGTAAGCCCAGAACCTGCAATCTTGTGAAGAGCTCACTAAATGCCTTTCTTCTCTCCAATTACAGCGATCTGGATTCAGTCGCCGTTTGCCTAGAACTAGGCACAGAAAAATTCTGGGTAACATCGTCGTACATGGCACATGACCATGTTGAACCTCCTCCCTCTACTACAATCAAGAGGACGATCGCTGATGCGGAGAGAGCCAAGACCGCGCTCATTCTGGGATGTGATGCAAACGCGTATTACACAATTGGGGGGAGCACGGACATCAATGATAGAGGTGAGTTCATCTTTGACTACATTCTGAACAACAATTTAGTAGTATGCAACTCAGGTTGCGAATCCACCAGTCAGAATCAGGTGCTCGACATCACCCTGACTTCTGACTCTATTGTTGAGTCATAAACTGGAAGGTCTCTCGTGACTACTCTTTCTCTGATCATCGCTATATCACCTTCGATGTAGTAAGATCGCCTCGTTCACAAATATCTTTCAGAAATCACCGAAAGACCAACTGGGATAAATACAGAGAAACTGTATCGGCAATCTTAACTGATACACCTTTTTCCATCCCCAACTGTACTGCCGACCTCGACACTTCTGTGGAGAGGCTCACAAAAATCCTTAACCACGCACTGTCTATTTCCTGCCCTATCAGCAAGCCTAAGGGCAAGTCGAAAACATCATGGTGGAATCGGGAACTGGACAAGTTGCGCAAGGAAAGCAGGAGATCATTTAACAAAGCGAAACGCACCTGAGATGCTGTTGATTGGGAAACCTACAAAAGTTCTCTCAACACCTTCAAAATTGAAATAAAAAGAGCCAAGCGTGTGTCTTGGAGACTCTTCTGCGGCAAAATTGAAGAAGTTTCTGAAGCCTCCAGGCTGAGGAAAGTATTAGTATCGCTCCCGAAAGCACCCAGCTTTCTCCAAAAATCGGATGTTACCTGGACATCTTCCACCCTAAACCTACTTGTGGACACCCACTTCCCGGGAAGTCTAGCTGCTAGATCAATCTGTCCTGGCAGTACACCAACCAGATCCTCTTGTAGCCCTCTTAAAATAGACAGTGCATCTGTCAAGTGGGCACTAAATAATTTTAAGCCATGTAAATCAGCTGGCCCTTATTGCATTATACCTGCAGAGCTCCAAGCAGTTGCAGATCTCATTCTCCCCTGGCTGACAAGCATCTTCCAAGCTTGTCTAGATTTAGGATATGTCCCCAGGTCTTGAAAGGAGGTTACAGTAATCTTCATTCCCAAGGCCGGCAAATCCTCACACAACAAGCCTAACGATCTTAGACCTATCAGTCTCTCTTCTTTCCTTCTAAAGACACTCGAGAAGCTGATTGATCACCAAATTAGAAGCAGTATTGCGTCTGGCAGACTCTCGCATGCTCAGCATGCGTACAATAAGGGTAAGTCAGTGGAGACAGCTCTACATACCCTCATAGGTATGATTGAAAAATCACTAAAATACAAGGAATTTACCCTGGTAACTTTCCTTGACATTGAAGGAGCCTTTAACAATATCAAGCCCGAGGCAATTAAATCATCCATCATCCGAAGCATTAAATATTCTACTGTATCTCCCTCCACTTGACTTGTTTGCCAGACAAGTAGCAACCTGCACAGCAGTAAGACTCAGAACACTACACCTGTGGAATAACCACCATACAGGTCATTCCACCATTCTAGATAACCTCGAGTTTCAACCGCACGACACCGACCTCCTACTTCCTCATCTTGTCTTTGAGAAAAACTTCTCTACCAGCATACCCTCCAGGTCAGACTGGAAGTCTGATACTCAGACGCTGGACGGTCCTCTGCGTATTTTCACAGATGGATCCAAGACGGACGAGGGAGTAGGAATAGGTGTCTACTCCAAGGATCTCAATTTTAGTATACCCCTCCACATTCCAGAACATTGTAGCGTTTTCTAGGCTGAGACGATGGCATTAAAAGAAGCTCTGTCTTGGCTCAAGAATAACGTGATATCCAAGAAGGACATCACCATCTGTTCAGACAGCCAGGCAGCAATCAAATCCCTGAACTCGGTCACTTTTCTCTCTAAGACCTCCCTAAATTGCCGCCTATCTCTTAACGAGTTGGCTGAGCATTTTAATATTCACCTCATGTGGGTGCCGGGACATAGTGACATTCCAGGGAATTGTGAAGCTGATTGTCTCGTCAGGAGCGGTACGATCTCCACAAACCTCCCTAGTGGGGATCTTCCGCCTATGCCATTCGCTACAGCTAAATTTCTTTTAAAGAATCATACCATTAAAAACACCAACTCAAGATGGTCAGATGGCACTACGTGCCTCATTACAAAGCAAATCTGGCCTAAACTTGATCTAAAACGTTCACTCTATCTTCTCAGAATGAACAGGTCATCCCTAAGGATTCTCATTGGCGTTATCACAGGACACTGTGCCATTGGCACTCACGCCTCAAGAATGGGACTCCCTCATAATGATTTCTGCAGAAGCTGCAGAGACGAAGAAGAAGAAGAAAGCATAACGCATCTTCTATGCACTTGTAGCGCTCTCTCCTCTCGCAGGATGAAACACCTTGGACCCTACTTCTTTAACGACTTGAGGGAATTGCAACACCGTAGGCATCAATCAATTAAAGAGCTTCGTTGAAAGCACTAAATGGTTTTTCGGATAAGGAACACAAGATCCGCGTGGTATCACAATGGGCCTAATTTGGCCTAAGTGTGACTGTTATCTGCAGTCAGCCACTTCAACCTAACCTAACCTGGAAACAAATTTTGGGCGACCGGAATTTCTTGTGAATCGATTTGTCAACATCAATTTGTGCAGTAGACCCTGGTGCCACACTATACCGAAAGCTTTTTCTACATCAAAAAGGACAAGACCTGTACTTCCTCCCATATCTAAACTTTTTTTTATGTCCTTTGTTAGTCCATGGATTTGAGGAGTAGTGCTATAGGAGGTCCTAAAGCCGAATTAATCCTTAGGCAAGATGTTATTAACCTAGACCAATTTAGTTTTAATAACCTTTTCAAAACATTTGCCCAGGGAACTGAGCAGGCTAATAGGTCTGGAGCTTAATTGTGATTTTGCATCTTTTCCCTTTTTTTTTTTTTAACATTTTTCACGGTTCCACCTCTTTCGAGTCACTGACAATGCTTAAAGAGTATAACTGTCTAGAAAAAGCTTCTCAATCTTGCCGTTCGGAGTCGGCATTAAACTGTGGGTCCCCTCCACTCATGAGAGAACAATAGCACGCACAACACGAGTAGTTGCTGAAAAGTTTGGCCCATGTCCACCTCGGAATGTATTATTATTATTATGGTTGAGGGTATATTGCACCGCGACCTTTAAGATCTATTGTGCCCCTTTCAATACCTTAGCACAATTACGAGTTCCCCTCAAATACAGTTCTTTTCAGAGTTGTATTGAGGGTAATGGACTCCTATAGGTGCAGAAATCTGTTCTAGAGTATTCTCTCTAAGCCAGTTTCCTTCAGGAATCTGAGAATGAGAGATGGTTCTAATGGTTGGATTTCTTCTTCTGATATTAGATATCTTCTTCCTTCTTCCTTCTTTCCAGCTCCCTGAATTCTTCTCTGAGGAGATGGTCTCTTACAGCGCAGAATGGTTCCGCGCCTATGAAGGGTTCTGATGGTCCTTTCCTTGCCAGGGAGTCGGCCATTTCATTGCCTTCTATCCCCGTATGGCCAGGTATCCAGCAGAGTTTTAGTCGGTTTCTCCTACTTTCTTGATCCGTGTGTATACCATTTTACCGTGTTACCATACCATAAGATATTCTGCATCAAGGCTGATTACTAAGTCGTCCATGTAAAATCCTTGTTCAAGAATTTCACAGATTGAATGAAAACTATGCTTTTTCTCGGCAAAGTGATAGCGCAGTGTCGCTGTTAATGGAAAAGGACTACAGTTCACCCCAAAAGTCACCCTGGTTATCCTCAGCTATTTGAAATTAGGTGTCCCATCTGCTGATTCTTGTTGAGACAACCAAATAAAACGATGGCTATCTCGATCCTTTTCGTTTAGCAGAATTTGTAGAAAAGCCTTTTCTACGTCAGCAACAATTCCTATTTGTCATAGCCGAAAGTTGAGGAGAATTTTCAAAACGTCTGGTAATAGATTTGCACCCACATGCAGCATCTCATTAAGAGAACGGTTATTATTTTTTTTTATGCTCTCATCTTTATAGTCGGGATGATGCGGTAAATAAAATACTCGTTTTGCATCATCACAAATGCCTGTAGGAACTGGTTCAGCAATGACATCTAAAACCATCTGTCGTATGGCAGCATCATACTCCTTTAAGCGATCAGGTGTCCGTGACAAACGCGTAAAAAGATTAAGAAGTCGTTTAACTGCTAGATTTCTGTTGTTCCTTGTACACACTTGAGAATCTTTCCATGGCAAGGCTGCTTCGTAGATGGAACCCTTTCTTCGGATGCAGGAGGAGATTAGATGTTCAGCTAGACAATGATTTTCGGTCTCTTCGCTCCGGACACCAATTCATTTAAGTGACCAGAAAAAGTTATGTCATTGTCGTTCAATGTAGGCAGATGTAAGCTCGTGCTGTGAATAGGAGAGGAGAGACAATTTGCGATTGAAACGATATCCTTACCAGGGGAAATATGAGGACAGTCCACCCAAATATGGTTTCTATTGCTCTCAAACAAAGCGCGATGCGCCTTTGCTTTCCAGTAATTATGGGCCAATAAAAGTCGGAGCCTACGAGAACACTTAGCTCTTTTTCCGACTCGATAGAAACATGATGTCAGCTAACTGGATCCCTTGAAATGCTCGACATGAGCTTTCAGGTGCTCGGAGGACGTCTACATAAATCTCCGGAACCACAACAGCTTCTAGGTAAACGCTTTTCTTGCTGAACTGCCCGCGTTTTGTACAGCGAAAACAACTATTGTTTTTACGTAGCAAATCTCTTTTTTGTGCAGTGAGAATATCGCTATCGCAGTCTCTCGTATTGTGCTTTATTGATGCGCAAGACAAACATTGCTCCCTTCCGTTTGTCGCAACCAAGCTTATTGCGGTTGTGGGGCCGAAAGATTGATTTTTTTCCTTACTAGAAGTTTAAAAATCCGGTTTAAAAATCGCATGATGCCCTATACCTGTTTGTCTCTAATTTGTAAGGAGTGGAACTGCTTGATTGTTCTGGTTGCTCTTGCTCATCTTGATAAATATCCCTTTCCATCGTACGGTGATAGTCGGCACGGAGCTCTACCGAGAGGCAACGGAGTAAAATGGACTTGAGCATCACGAAGTATTGATGCGACGGAATTTGTAAGGCTGTGAGAGTACGACTACATGTTATAACAAACTTATATAGA